>CAWUFW010004841.1:1082500-1453013 GCA_963921515.1 Calotriton arnoldi
ATGTCGTTGAATAGGTGAAATGTTATTCAGTAATCATATGGCCAATATCCCTTGAATAAATATCCACTTTAATTGAGTATAACAACGTTTGAGATGCATTTGTTACAGGTTGAAGCATACTCGTTCTTCCCACTTTCCTCGGTTGTTTATTGAGTACCTTATGCTGGTTAATAGTAAAATATTTAACTTGCATTACTTAGAAAAAAGAAAGGTCACATCATGATGTCTTTTTCTGTGCGGTGTCAGTGCAGAAGGGAAATATGTGCAACTTTTTGTTGCCTTTCAGTGCACACATTACCTTGAGATATATCTGAATTAATCCAGGGTTTGCTCGCAGCAAAGCACAGCAACACAGTACAGTGAAATCACCAAGTTTACTAAGAGTCACAAAATTGAAAATGCTATTGCTGTCCATGTGCAAAAAAAACCTGTTTAGCCTGATGCTATGCATTGTGCTGTGACTCCATTACCTTTCGTGAGATCTGAACTCAAGGTGCATACTCCTATTCTAATGTCAACATGATGACAATTGGCAAAGAGTAAGAAATTGCACATGCTACTGCTGGAAATATCACACTATGGGGTATATTAGCAAGACCGGCGATAAAATTATCGCCGTTTTAGCGGCAGGAAACTGCCGCTAAAACGGCGATAATGGGCTTGCTAATATGCGTTATAGAATTCAATAGAAGCCCAGGTTAGATGTCCTGCACATCTAACCTGGGCTTCTATTGGAATTCTATAACGCATATTAGCAAGCCCATTATCGCCGTTTTAGCGGCAGTTTCCTGCCGCTAAAACGGCGATAATTTTAACGTGGGTCTTGCTAATATGCCCCTATATTCCATGTGTCACTTGTTTTGTGCTCAGTTTCATTTAGCATTAAAGCATTAAAATGTATGCAAAGCAAGTACATGATATTTTGTGGGTTTGACTTTGAATCATACGTTATGAGGTCTACCACATAGTGCCCTTTCTTCATACACTAACTAGGGTTGGTGTGTTTTTAATGCAATTCACAAAGGTGGAGATCTCCACATACGTATAATTGCACCGACATCCAGTTGTATATCTCACCTAGATGCAATTCAGACTCGCTCTGCATAGATTTACGCCTAGTGGTAGGAATACGTCTCCACTAATTTACATGATGGGGTGAGTATCTTTACAACCATTAAGTTATTAATAGTAATGGGTATATTTTAGATGCATATGCATCACATGTAGTTACACGCTATGTAGAATTAAAAACTTAAAGCAATAGGAAAATAGTTATCACCTGAGGAAAACAATACACTCTGGCAACCATCAAAAGTAGAAGCACATAAATACAACCCACTCCGTGGTCTCAGTTCTCTTCTCCTTGTGCTACGAGACATTGTGAAGCCATACATCAGCTACATTTGTGTATTGTGTGTGTGGGGGGGGAGGTTGTGTGTTTTATGATGTCTTTGGGTTTGTGTATTAAGTAATATTAGATGTGAGATTAGCCTAATTAATTAGCAATTTATATATTTGTATTTTGTAAGTATGTGCATCTAGTCTCTACTATGAATATGAAGTTATGTGAAAATTCTGTACATTAATTGTGTTTCTTTAATTTTTTTCACATGCCTACAATGTTATTTATATGTATGTCTGCAATGTGTATAATTATAGGACCATGTTCTAATTAACTTTATTAAATCTTTTCCTAATTTTTAAATATGATTGCTGTTGGGAATTAGGTTACTGGTTGATGGGGTGGAAGTGGCACCTTTCCCAAGAACAACCACAATTTCTGTTAGGGTGAAGTCACAAGCAAACCCCAAATTAACCTGTCTTAACTCTCTGGTACCTTGGCACAAAAGCAATCAGGCTTAACTTAAAGGTAATGTGTAAAGTATTTATGCAGCAGTTCAAAAAGTAATAAAGTGAGAACACCACACAAGAAACTTCGCACAGTAATTTAGAAAAATATAGTGAAATTTAATAAAATATTTGACACCGAAATGAGAAAAATCCCATCAGTAGAACCGGAGATAATCAGTTTTAAAAATATAAGTGAAAATAGTGCCTAGGGAAGCACAAAGTGCCAGCTGTGGTTATCTGGTCACACCGGACTGGGACAAAGTCACAAGTACAGGCTGATCACAATGGAGTGTGGTCTACATACAGGGACCACGTTAGGCACCCTGAACAAAGTAACTTAAATTCGGGTTTGCAGAGAATTGCGAGATCCCGCGTTGATGCTGCATCTCACAGCGGCGGTTCCTAAGAAGCTCTGTGGCTGCAATGTGGAGTTCTATGTTGTTGTCGAGGATGCCATCAATAAAGGGCTGGTGACATGAAGGCCTGTGTTGAGAACGCATTGTTCTGCAGTGGTCACAATGCGGCTGTGAGCAGATGTGTCGCACTGCATCAGTTTTGCTTACAGGACCACAGCTGGGCTGGCTGAGCACCTTCAGTCCACTTCAAAGGGTCCAGGACTAGGGTGGCACCACTTGGGGGGTACGACTCACAGCAGATAGAGTCCAGGTGCTGGGTTCAAGGTGGTTGGAGCATTTTCTGTCCCTGGAGCTCTGACCAAAATTCCAGCCAACTATCCCTTGGCATCACTGTTGTGGTTCTGGGATCAATATGATGGTCGAGTCCTTCTTACTCAGGTAGCAGGGCAGCAGAGTACCAGTCCATCTGACAGAGCTATATAGGCTACAGTAAGTTCTGTCTGGTGAGACAACTGCTGTGCAAAACCTAATTAATAGTAAAATGTATCTATTCCAAATAGCACAACATGTCAATGAAAGGTCTCATAATTATTTAAGACAGGGATAAAAGTCGAAAGGTCAAAACGCACCAAAAACGACGAATCCGTTTTTTAAAGTATATATGATATTTAAAATAGTTGAATTTATAAAAGGCTGTCGCATACACAAAATTATATAACAAATAACAAGATAGTGAGGTAAGTTCAGTGAAAAATTGTGACATAGGTTGCTCAAGAGAAATAGGACGGAAATAAACATACATTGGATACACAATAATATACAGCTTATAGGTCCATTCCGTTTAAACTTCAAAGGTTCAAACCAACTTTTGGAATGCCTTCCTCTTAGTACAAGGATGGAAAGACTTGGAAATTGGACAGATAAATGAAGCGTTGAAGTTTCGACTCAAAGGTATGTGTAAATAATGAGCATTATTTACATCTTTTTGATTTTGAAATGAAAGGGACCTATAAGCTTTATATTATTGTGTATCCAATTAATGTTTATTTCCATCCTATTTCTCTTGAGCACCCTATGTCACAATTTTTCATCAAAGTCACCTCACTATCTTGTTATTTGTTATATAATTTTGTGTATGTAACAGCCTTTTATAAATTCAACTATTTGGGATAGATACATTTTACTATTAATTAGGTCTTGCACAGCAATTGTCTCACCCGATAGAACTTACTATAATTTATATCACTAATACCCATGTTCTGAGGGACACAGGGTTTACCCCATTGTTTTTAATGGCTTCTGGCAGAGCAGCACAGAAGTCCTTCTGAGTCTTTCTCAGGTCCAGAGGTGTACTAAAGTATTGGGTCTGAGGGTCCCATATTTATATCTGGTGCCCACCTTGAAGTAGGGGAAGTTTCTAGAGAATTCCCTTTGAAGTCCTTGAAGTTTCCTGCCTCCCCTGCCCTTGCTCCAAGCTGACTGCATGAACAAATCATTGGTGATGAGTCCGTAGTGTGAAAGCAAGACACAGCCTATTCAGTTGCAAGTGGGGCTGTGCCCAGTTCCTCCCACCCCATCCTTCCAGTTAATGCCCATCCAGGCACACCTAATCACCTATTGTTTGACTGTATGGGAAGAAGAAACAAAGTCCAACTGCCAACTACAACAAGTCATGTGACACAGAAACAGGCTTCAGGTGCCAAATGTTTAGGTCAAGAAAATGCCAACTTTTTAAAAGTGGCCTTTCCAGAATTGTGACTTAAAATCTGATTTTACCATTAACAAGGGTTTTATATTACAATTCTTTAGACACCAAACTCAACATACTTACTTCTTCCCAATTGAAGGTTATCACTTATTAAATTCAATAAGTTAACCCAATGTTATCCTATAGGAGAGATAGTGAAAACAAATTGAAGAGTTTTCCACTACCAGGGCATGTAAAAGTTAAAGGTACATGCTCAACTTTTCAAATACACTGCACTCTGCCCTATGGGCTATTCAGGGCCTGCCCTAGGGAGTACATATGCATTAAAAAGGAAGGTTAGCCCCTGCACAAGGTGTATTTTGCCAGGTCGAAATGACAGTTTAAACTGCTCACACAGGCTGCAATGGCAGGCCTGAACCATTTTTAAAGGGTTACTTAAGTGGGTGGTACACTCAGTGCTGCAGGCCAACTAGTAGCATTTAACTTACAGGCATTGGCACAGGTAATACCACTTTACTAGGGATTTATAAGTTACCGAAAGTGCCAGTTGGTTGTAAACTAATGTTACCTTGTTGAAAGGAGAGAGCATTTTAGCACTGGTTAGCTTTAGTAAAGTGCACAGAGTCCTAATGCCAGCAAAAGTGAGTTCAAAACACAGGAGAGGAAAGCAAAACTTTTGGGGATGACCCTGCGGAAAGGGCCAAATTCAACAATTGCTATCTTATTTGTATAGGTATCTGCAATCTCAAAAGTTAAATGAACATTTCTTTTTCCTCTAATTTTGACTTTTTTTAGGTCTTAGTTTATGTGTTTGTCATATTTTCCATGCCTCGTTTGATTTGTGTGAGTCACCTGTAGAACCTGTGCCTGGCCATCGATCGTTTGTGAATTAATGCAAGGATTAACGGAAGTAGATTTAAGCTTCTTTGGGCATTAGTACTACTAGAGTAAATGTGGGTGGACGTTTTGTGAATTGCAAGTCACTTACACTTTTATAGATGTGCATTTATATTTTCTGTCTCCATGGGCAAAACTATTCATGCCCCGATTCTGCGCGTAGGCACAGAATTGATGTTGCAGAGAATAAAGATTGTAATTACCCTAAAAAGCTATTTTTAGCTGCAATTACGCTACTTAGCTTGCCTACTCCCCAGAAGTATGCACCTGGAATGCACTTGCTAGTGATTTGCCATTATGAATGCTACAAGGCTGCAGACGCTGCATAAACACTAAATTTCCTATCAATAATCATCAGAACTGGGGCGTGACCAGACAAGATGGCTGATTGGATTTCCACTTACAGTGCTCCACTGTCCCGTGTAAATAATCCTGTAGAAACCTGTTCAGTGTAGCCACATCTGGTGTGCATGGTGTAGTTATTGACCTGTTGCCCTGCTTTCCCCCCCATGAGGTGAAGCCGAGAGGTAAAGGGGGCACCGTGACTGCGAATAGGACTTGAGGCCTCACTGATACACTTTGCGGTGATAGAACCTGGAGAGCTTGTGGGGTCTGGTGCTCTCGGCCCCATTGTGATGTGGGAGTGTGAGACCCGAGAGGGGTGGAGGAGTGGAGCTGCTTCCTGAGAGAGGGATATCTAGCTTGTGTGGCTGCCATTGAAGCCATTGAGGCTCACTGGGTGCGGTGCAGAGGAAGCAGAAAAGAGCAAGGGCACTACTGCCTGGATGATGCTGCTGGATGCCGGTGCTGAGCCCGCCCTCATCATAGCGATGGAGAGTGAAGCCTACAGGAGCTAGGCGACCTATCTCTCCACCTCCCATCCACGATGAAGAGGCAGCTCTGGAGCAGATAGTTGTGATCGCACTGGACAACTGGCCAAGAGCTTGGAAAACTGTGAGCGGCCCCTGTGAGGTGTGGAGAGAGCAGCCAGGGAGAGCTGTGGTCGGAAGCTGCTGTGCCCAGGGCTGTAGCTGTAATGCCAGTGCTGATGATTGAGGCAGTGGCCTGAGGCCCAGAGAAGCACATGAGCCTTTGTAAGTGGGCCTCTGCAATGAATTGGTGGCACAGGACCCAGTGGTGATCAGCACAGTGCAGACTCTGTCATAGACTGGGGGACATGTGCCCCTCTGTGGAGTCCTCCATTGACTTGCAGTCCACCTCGGGGATTGCCTGGTCGGTGGACAGTGTGGGCAGCTGTGGCGGTGGAGAGGTGGGTGCATGAGTGCTGGAATTTTGCTCCCTCTCCATATTGTGCTGCATAACCTGGGCAGCTTTCTGCCAGTGATTCAAGAGGGCCTGCACTGATCCACTTGGCCTGGAGACCTGTGTATATCCCCTTGTTTAGGGGCAAACAACTTGTGGCGGGGCTAAGGTGGACGGCCTCTCTTCCATAAGAAAGGGCCCCTAGCATAAGAAAGGATAAGACTGCTAAGGGCCGTTGGGGCAAGATTATAGTGCAGTACACCGCAATGCAGTGCCCTGCCATGAGGGCTACTGGACTGATGGGCATTTGGGCGCCAGAGTAAGAGCCTTTTAATGCAGCCCTCCTGGAGGTCATTCAGGGCTCACGCACAGCATTGGAGGGGAAAGTAGATGCAGTGGCTATTGACGTAGGCCTTCTCCGTGGAGTTCTGCGTAAGATGGCTGATAGAGTCGTCACTGCAGAACATTCCATTACGGACCTACATATTGAACTTGCAGCTCTCAAGGTGCAGGTATCCTGGCTGATGGCCTCGACTGTGACCCTAGAGAGAAGGGTGGAAGATGCAGAGAGCTACTCACGTAGGAACAGCGCCAGATTTTTAGGCTTCCCAGAAAATGCAGAGGATGCCTCTGCCAAAAGTTTCCTGGAAGACTGGATAAAGACAAGGCTGAACCTGACAGAGCAGTTGCCCATGTTTGCAATTGAAAGGCCCACAGGGACTTGATGATGAGGCCGCCGCTGAGAGCACCACCGATAGTCAAAATATTCAATCAATAGGGACCAGAAGAGCATATTGAGGGCTGCTCATGAGGCGGGTGATGTACAATACGAGAATCACAAAATTGCCATTTTCCCGGACTATACACTCAAAGTACAAATGCAGAGGAAATCTTTTATGGACGTTAAATGGAAACATATGGACTTCTCTTATATGCTGATGTATCCTGCAAAGCTTAGACTGATCACTATTGGCAAGACTCACTTTTTTGAGAAACTGGAGGAAGTGTGCTCCTGTTTGGAACTCTGTGACTGAGTCCCCAGACGTGAGCAGGGGATGCCTAGAACTGAAAAGTAACGGCAGGTCGCGGAGGTTGAGACGAGGTGTTTGGCGGCAGCTCTTCCAGGTTGGAAACCCTGAGGGGTCGCCTCACGCCAAGGGTATTGTTCTAGCAGGATGGCACACTGGGCAGAGAGATGTACAGATTAGTGGGGAGTTGGAGACGATTATGGATGATGACTGTGTGATGGGCAAGCAGCGAATTGAGGGCGAGTGTAGGACTGTGCCTCTGTTTGGATGGTTAGCCCCCACATTTTGCCTGATGCCTGATGTGATTTTAAACTATAAGTGCACTGGTCACTGCTAACCAGGTTCCCAGTGCCAGATCTCTTTCCCAAAACACTGTACCATGAATGGCACACTTTCAGCTACCCCTATACGTTCCTAGTAAATGATACCCATAGTACCTAGGGCATGGACACTGAAGAGGGCCCTCTGGAGTAGCAGCACTGGTTGGGCCATCTCAGGGCTCCCTCACCAAGGCTATGCACTCTGCCATTGCAGGCTGTAGTCTTGGTGCAGGAAAATCCAAAGAGTCGACATGGCCCACAGCCCTGTGTGTCATGCTAACCATATGCTGCATAAGATATAGGTAAGTCACCCCACTACATCCTTTTAGCCTAAAGCAGGGTGCACTATATCCTATCTGAGGGCATATCAGCATGAGCAGATATGCCCCTACAATGTCCAGTCTATTCTGAGATGTTGCAAGTGAACAGGGAAGCCATAAAGAGTGCATGGGCTGGATACTTGACAACATGGGTTTTCTAGCTCCATGATGACTTCACTGATTTCTAGGATGTTTGGTACCAAACATCTTGCCTTAATAAAATCCTCAATGATGCCAGCGTATGGATTTATTAATAAATTCACACAGGACTGGAAACGTTCCAAGCACTGGTGTGGTTCCTGAATTGTTTTTGCGAGCCTGCCACTAACAGACATGTTTCTGACCTCATGGGGTGAGAGCCAGTGCTCTCAGAGGGCAGAGACAAAGCCTGCTTTGGGCAGAAGTACTTCACACCTCCTCCAGGACAGGATGGCCTTCCTGGTCGGGAAACTTCAAAGGTGATGCCACCTGTGAAATCAAAGCCCTAGGGCGGGGCAGGCAAGGTGAACCCCTCTCCTGAAATTCCAGTACCTTGAGATGATGAGAAAACCTCCAATCAGGCCAGGGTAGTGCCTCTTTCCACATGAAGTGGTCAGTAGAGGGTGTAAGCAACCTAAAGGTAGATAGCCCATTGGTTATTACCTGTCTCCCCTTGCAATGCCCCTAAATTTAGATTTAGCATTTAGGTGGCTCCCTGAGACCTGAAGCTCAGATTCATTGGACCAAAGAAGACCAGGACAAACAAGGCCCGCTGCACGAGAACTGAAGCCCTGCTGCAGAAGAAAAATACATCAAACCCTGCCAGATGCTCCAATGACCCGACAATTGCTGCAAGCTGTGTTGTCCTGAACCTGCAAGGACTCCATGAACCCAGAAGTACCTACAACCTTTGAAAAATCATTGAGAAGCTCCCTTAGAGTGAAGGCATCACTCTCCTGCACACCGCAGGCACCGATCCAGTGAAGCCCGGTTTGTCGACTTGCTGCTCCCCTATGACCTCAATGCATTACTGAAGCAAGAATAGGTACAACAGCTTCAGAGGGTCAGGTCTGCCTCTGTGCCAAGTTTGGAGGCACCAGGACCTACTGGAGCCACGGCGTACCAATCCCTGGGGTACCGGACCATCAATGGTAAACACCAAGAAGAAGAGTCCACTCTGGTCTCCCGAAGAACCAGAGGCAATCAACCATCAAGGGACATTGTAATGCCTGAGACCTACCTCCTGAGTGGCCCAGCTGTCCCGAGATCGCCTATCCAAGTTGCCTGCTCCTGACCTAGAGGACCCTAAAGACGCACAACGCCCTTATGACCTGTTCGCTCTGCACCCAGCCCCACTGGCCCCAGCACCAACTAACAAGCTCTGTTCCTGTGGTCCCCAGGCCCTTGCAACCTCCTCCCTCCAAGGAGACCCACCGGACTTACATGCAAGTACATCTGTGCAGTGCCTTTTCAAGTGGCCCCTTTGTCTTTGGACACTAGTTTCCAAGACCCTCAGCACTCTACTCGCACCTGATCCGGGACGCTCCCAAACTTCTCCTGCTGGAACTTTGGACCTGGCCCTGACAATGACCTAAAATGAGAAAGTGAACTTTGTGAAAGCGTTGCCTGATTTTATATGCATTTTTCCTCTATTTCCCAATTGATTCCTAAGGAGCACATTTGCGAACAAAAGTGATATATTTTCCGAACTTTGAAATAAACGTAACTCAAAAAGAACTTACCTTAGAACTGTGTTCTTTGTCTTAACAAATACATAAAAATCTACTTTATTTCTACAAATTGGTCTTGGATTTATTCTTGAGTGCGTGTCTCATTTTTAGGTCAAGCGTAAGCGTACAGACTCTTGTATACTTTAGTATACTTCTCTTGTGAGCTAAAAGCCCCCCCTTGCTTTTGATTTGTTTGTTGCTGTGTCCTTTAAAAATCCTTGCTTGCTAATGGTCAGTCCTGCCTCTTTGTCCCTCCTTTTCTCTTTAGCTCCTCCCAGCAGCAGGGACTAACTACAGTATCATTACACTTTGTTGTGTTTATTCTGTTCTCTAGGGATTTTGTTTTTCTTGGTTTCCTGCTCATGTTTGGGGAAGGTTCCCTTTTCTTTTGCAGAGCATTCTTGCTCTGGGCTTAGCTTTGCTGCAATGCTGTTTCTGTAAACAGGGCTGAAAATCATGCTATATCTGTCAAATTTTTAACACCCTTCACCACTTCTGTTTTCATTTTTATTTCTCCATCAGGCCCACTGCTGTGCTTGGTCCCTCTCCATGCTGCCGGGCCCTGCTCCCCATACCTTCCTGACTCATTCACATTCTTGTGGTCTGCTGCGGTGCTGAAGTCCCCACGCCCTCTGGCTAGTATTTGTTTCTTGTTTGAAGTGCAATTTATACATTTTCCCATGAAGTTAAAACTCCACAGAACCCCAAAGCCCCTGAAAACATCTGCCGCATGAGAGCTGGGCCTGTTGCCTTTCGCCTGTGTAGAAAACTGGATGAGGGTTCCTTGAGTAATCCGAGCCCTTCATGTAAAAACTGCCAGGAATGTGGCTTTTTCCTCCTGAGCACCCCTCTCCCCTCCCTGCATTTGGTGGCTGTGCCGCCTAGCCTGACGGTGGAGGTGAATTCCCTCTTTACTGGGGGATCACTCAGGCCTTGTGTCCAGATGGTGACGTTCTTGTTGGATATTTTAACGTAAAGGTGACAACACTAACATTTTCTCTTCAGGTGCATAGAAACATGTTTTAACATGTCTTCCAACATGTGCTATATAGAGCCTACATATTCTTTTTGTCAATTAAATCTGCTGTGTATTTAGCCTGCTCTTAAAATAATTAGATACGACGTAAACTGGGGGTATTGGGTTCATTGCAATTCTGAAGCGCTAGCCATTACAGGAACTTGCTTAAACAATTGTTACAAAATCTTCATTCCCCAGACAGTTTTTAGAAAATGTGAGACTGCAGAGATTTCTATATTTTAAACAGTACGTTATTGTTTGTCAAATGCTAGTTTAGAGTGGAGTGTATGTATGCGAACACCATTATCGTAGTCAGTTCTCTAATCTAATGGCCATAATATGGGACACGCCCTTTGCTGGCATCTAATTTTTCAAGTAACACATTGCAAGCACCAGTCGAGCCTCCTTTGTATTTAAACATATTTATTCTTAAGATGTAAATACAGATTCAGGGTGAGGACTGTTTGAGTGTGGTTGAAGCCTTTTCAGTATGTTCCTGTTTTAGTCATGTCTGTTAATATTTTAACGTGTGCCTAGATGGGATTCAGTTGTGAGGCACATTCCTCCCCCAAGCCCACCACAGCTTCCGCAGAGCAATGAGATTGCAAAGTCAGAAATGGATTGTATGTATTTTGCCTATCATAAAAGTATTGTCTGAAGTTCATGTACTTCGTAACTGCTTTGGAGTAATAATGTAAATGGTCATTCTATTGATAACTACTTGCTGCACTCCAACGAACCAAAGAATCCATCCATCTAAAGCTGGAATCTTTGGCCCTTATGTAAAAAGATTAAAGTTATGAAGACATTAATTGTGACAATAACGATTCACAATTTGTGATTCCCTAAATGGAATGTACAGAAATGGATTTCTTAGAAGTGGTCGCACTTTGCGTACCGACTTCTAACAAATCCATTTATATTTTGAGAACCGACCTATGTGATAGATTTGCAAAGCATATTTACTGTTGCAAACGGCCCAACACCAATACAACTACCACCAATACCACCACCAATACCACCACCAATATCACTACCACCAATACCACCACCAATACCACCACCAATACCACTACCAATACCACCACCAATACCACCACCAATATCACCACCACCACCAATACCACCACCACAAATACCACCACCAATACCACCACCACCAATACCACCACCACCACCAATAACAATACCACCACCCCCACCAATACCACCACCAATACCATAACCAATACCACCACCACCAATACCACCACCAATAGCACCACCACCGCTAATACCACCAATAGCACCACCAACAATACCATCACCAATACCAGCACCAATACCATCACAAATACCACCACCACCTCCACCACCACCAATACAACCACCAATACTACCACCAATACCACCACCACCAATACCATCACTACCAACACCACCACCAATACCACCACCACCGCCAATACCACCACCAATACCACCAGCACCACCAATACCACCACCACCAATACAACGATCACCACCACCAATACCACCACCGCCAATACCACAACCACCAATCCAATACCAGCACAACCAATCCAATACCACCACCACCAATACCAATACCACCGCAATACCACCACCAATACCATCAATACCACCACCACCAATACCACCATCACCAATGCCACCAATACCATCACCACCACTAATACCACCATCAATACCACCTTCACCACCAATACCACCACCACCCATACCCCCACCATCAATACCACCACCAATACCACCACCACCAATTCCACCACCAATACCACCAAGACCACCAATACCACCATCACCACCAATACCACCACCAATACCACCACCACCAATATCACCACCACCAATACCACCACCACCACCACCAATACCACCACCACCAATACCACCTCCACCACCAATACCACCAATACAACCACCACCACCAATACCAATACCACCACCACCACCAGTACCAATACCACCACCAATACCCCCACCACCAATACCGCCAATACCACCACCACCACCAATACCACCACTACCACCAATACCAGTACCACCACCACAAATACCAATACCACCAATACCACCACCACCAATATCACCACCACCAATACCACCACCACCACAAATACCACCACCATTACCACTACCACAACCAATACCACCACCACCAATAATACCACCACCAATACCACCTCCACCAATACCACTCCCACCACCACCAATACCACCAATACCACCACTACCACCACTACCACCAATACCACCAATACCAATACCACCACCACCACCCCCAATACCAATACCACCACCACCAGTACCAATACCAATACCAATACCACCACCACCACCCATACCAATACCACAACCAATGCCAATACCACCACCACCACCACCAATACCACCACCACCACCAATACCACCACCACCAATACCCCACCACCAATAACCCACCACCAATACCACCACTAATACCACCACCACCAATACCACCAATACCAATACCACCAATACCACCACCACCAACAATACCCCACCGCAAATACCACCACCACCACCAATACCACCAATCCAATACCACCACAACCAATCCAATACCACCACCACCAGTACAAATACCACCACAATACCACCACCAATACCATCAATACCACCACCACCAATACCACCACCACCAATAACACCACCACCACTAATACCACCATCAATACCATCTTCACCACCAATACCACCACCACCCATACCTCCACCATCAATACCACCACCACCACCACCACCAATACCACCACCACCAATACCACCACAACCACCAATACCACCATCACCACCAATACCACCACTAATACCACCACCACCAATACCACCACCACCACCAATATCACCACCACCAATACCACCACCTATACCACCAATACCACCACCACCACCACCACTACTACCACCAATACCACCACCACCAATACCACTGCCACCAATACCACCACCAATACCACCACCACCAATACCACCACCACCAATACCATCAATACCACCACCACCAATACCACCACCAATGCTACCACCACCACCAATACCACCACCAATACCGCCACCACCAATACCACCACCACCAATACCACCTCCACCACCAATACCACCATTACAACCACCAATACCAATACCACCACCACCAGTACCAATACCACCACCAATACCACCCCACCACCAATACCACCACCAATAACCCCACCACCAATACCGCCAATACCACCACCACCAATACCAATACCACCACCACCAATATCAGTACCACCACCACCAATACCAATACCACCACCAATACCACCACCACCAATACCACCACCACCACCAATACCACCACCATTAACACTACCACAACCAATACCACCACCACCAATAATACCACTACCAATATCACCACCAATACCACCACCACCAATACCACTCCCACCACCACCAATACCACCACCACCACCAATACCACCACTACCACCAATACCACCAATACCAATATCACCACCCCCAATACCAATAGCACTACCACCAGTACCAATACCAATACCACCACCACCACCAATACCATAACCAATGCCAATACCATCACCACCACCAATACCACCACCACCACCAATACCTCCACCACCAATACCGCACCACCAACAACCCACCACCAATACCACCACCACCAATACCGCCACTAATACCACCAACACCAATACCACCAATGCCACCATCACCAATCCCACCACCAATACCAGCACCACCAATACTGCACCACCAATACCACCACCACCAATACCACCACCAGCAATACCACCACCACCAACAATACCCCACTGCCAATACCACCACCAATACCACCACTACCAATACCAATACCACCACCACCAATACCGCCACTATCAATACCACCAATACCAGTACCACCACCACCAATACCACTACCGCCATCAATACCACCACCACCAATACCACCAATATCACCACCACCACCAATACCACCACCAATACCATCACCACCAATACCACCACCACCAATACCACCACCACCAATACCACCACCACCAATACCACCACCACCAAAAACAATGCCACCACCTCAGTGCCTCTTGCTCACTAGTAACAGCTGGGGCACTGTACGAGGCCAGAGCTGGAGCCCAGACCAACCCTCCCTCCATGCCTGCCATAAAGCACAGCCCTCCCTGCACCAGGAGGTGAAGCCAGGGCCCTACTGCAGCTGGAGTTTTTTTTATTAGGCCAAAGATAGCAATGACATTACGCAATGCCACACTGCACACTCAAATCACAGAGAGGGCACGAAACAGACACCCCACTGTTCCTCCTGAGCAGCAACAGTGTAATCACAGAGCGAAAGGTTTGGAGCGCTTTGTTAGTGTTTATAGCTCGGATCATATGTAACTCTCACTTCACACTTTGTGTCTGTGTAATTTACAACACTTACACATCTACTTCACTGTACTATTTATCACTACTTTGAAGACGGTGCAGGCCGGTCTCTTCCTCTGATATTTACAATCTAACAAGCGGTCGATAAGGCCCTTTATTGCAATGCAAGAGTTTAAGCTATTAGTATTGTAAATGACAATGCCTTTTATTTATGTTTTAAAACCCAAAACATAAATAAAAGGCATTGCCATTTACAATGCCAATAGCTCAAACTTGCGTGATTGCGAGACCTATTGCATTGCAAATGCTTGTTGCCTCTGTGAGTACAACAAATGCTTAGCACTACCCTCTAATAAGCCTAACTGCTCACCCACACTACCACAAAAAGAGCGTTAGAACTATCTGATTTTACCTCTTTGTACCATTTAGGGATTCACTGGACTCTCTGCACAGTGTACGTCTTTTTAGTGCACTATGTAGAGAGCCAGCTTTCTACATTGAGGAGAAAACTTAAGTGGACGCATTAATGGGGAGGCACCTGTAAAGTGCTGGGGTCCATGGTGCCAGGAGACTGGATCCCCTGGTGGGGCTGGTTAGGACTGTAGGGGAAGGCTGGAGGAGATCACACAGTCTGTGCTGGCAACAGAAGTATTGAACAAAAGCAACAATGTGACTTGCTGAGATGTTTAGATAGGGAACGTTAGGGCAGCTGGAGTGCAGTTCTTAAGAGTTTCTCATCCACTTTTGACTGGAGGCCTGCTGGGTATTGCCTTGCTTCTGCACATTTATTCAGGTAGTTAGTACATAGATGTTTGCAAGGCTTATTGGTATTGGCTTTGCTTGGTTTTGGTTCTGGGAAACGGGAGGGTTGGGCCTGGATGAGTGTCCTGACCTAACATAGTACGTAAGTACAATGATTTTTTGTTATGCAGCATTTACCTTGGGAGGGGACCGGGTGGCGAGGAGAGATTGTCAATGCAGTTTTGTTCCATTGCAATTCACTGATAATGGGTTGGAAGAAGTGCTCTTGGTTTGAACTTTGGCACTGGCCCAGGTTGCTGAAAGTCTACAAGGGTGGAGTAGAGGTGTGGACATAGGGGGGTCAGGCCAGGGAATGCCTTCGGGTAAAAATCTTCGAAGACACATGGTGCAAAACTATAAGTTAGGTAGTTGGAATGTCAGATAACTTGGAAGGTATGTGAAGAGGCACAGGATATTGTCTGATTTGTGCAGGCAGGGAATAGGTATAGCATGTCTCCAAGAAAACACATTTAAATAGATGAAGAGGAAAGCAAATTGTGAAAGAAATGGAGGGGTCCGCTATACTCGTCTACATACTCTGCCTATGCCAGTGGGGTGTCTGTGTGGGTGGCGTCTGGTGTGCTGTTCAAGCTGCAGTACTCTGAGGTGGATCCTTGTGGCAGGTATGTCTTGGTGCAGGAACACTGGATGGCACAGAACTCTGTATATTGAAGGTGTATGCTCCCAATATTGATGGTGAAGACTTCTATCTTGCATTGCAATTGCTGCTGACTGATAGCATGGCCATTAGGATATTGTGGGTTGGGTAATTTAATTGTGTGTTGTATGGGGATTTGGAGAGGCAGTCTCCGAAACACTTGGCGAAGCCAGGTATGGTGGAGATGTGCCGACTGGTGATGCAGAATATGAGTTGTGTGGATATCCAGAGGGAAATGTACTCAACAGCTAGGGAATATTCTTGTCACTCCCTCACGCACAGTATATACAGTAAATTATACGGGGCATTGAGGACTGAGGAAATAGCCTCAGCTGTACAGTCCACCAAGTACTTGGGGCGATATTTGTCAGACCACTCTCCTCTGCTTCTTGAGTTGGCAAGAGGGAGGTTGCTGCAAGGCCCTTCATGAAGTAGACTGCCTCCTGACGCCCTGTTGGACCCGGCATGCAGGGAGGCATTGGGTGTGACGCTGATGGAATACCTAAGTAGGAACTGGGGTATGATGGCTAGCAGAGTCAGTAAATGGAAGGCCATGAAGGCAATGAGGCAGGGGGAGTGTATGAGTAAGGTATATAGTATCAGAAAACAGTTAAACAGGGACCTGTAGATGTTGGAGGGGAGGTTGACAGATCTGCAGAAACGTGAAGCAATGGACCCAGTGGTGTGAACGGAGATCACAAACACTAAGCACATGCTTGAGGGAACCTGGGACAGGTTGGACAAGTTTAAGCGGAAGTAATACCAATGGAGGTTGCATAGAGAGGGACTGCAGACCCAGTAGACTGCTGGTCTGGCTTCTGTAGCGGGAAGCAAGCAGACTCACCACACTGTCTCTAAGACGGTCAGAAGGGTCACTGGTGACTATTCAGGTGGCGATTAACGGGTTGCTAAAGGCTCATTTAGAAGTACTGTACAGTGCAGGACAGCCTCCAGAGGCGGATACAGTGGCCTCATATCTGGCATGGATAGACCTCCATGAGGAGCTAGATGCAGAGCCCGTGTTAGTGGAGCTGAGGGAGCCACTGGGGATGATGGCTGGAGGGAAAGCACAAGGCAGGGAAGGTTTCCCTGTAGAGTATTATCAGGTCTTTGCAGCACAGTTGACAGAACACCTGTTAGAGGTTTACAGGGAAGCGAGTCGTGGGGGCAAGCTGCCTCCTACACTCGGAGAGGGAGTGATCTGTATAGTGCCAAAACTGGTTGAGAACCCATCGGATCCAGCGGCATATAGACCTCTGACAATGCCTAATGCAGACATGAAGGTGATATTCAAGGTCCTGAGGATCAGTGTGGCTTCATCTCGGGCCGGAACACAGCTCTGAATCTGCACAAATTGGCTCATGTATTGCCTGCTGTGGAGGACAGCCACAGGGAGATAGTGCTGGTATCTATGGACATCGCAAAAGCATTTGATATGCTTGACTGGACCTACCTGTTCCAGGTACTGAAGTGAATGAACTTCAGCCTGGGCATTTGAGGATGGGTAAGGCTCCTTTATAGTGCACCGTGGGCTAGGGTCCATAGCGGTGAGCTGGTGTCGGAGCATTGGGCGCTGGAGAGGGACACTCTTAGGGATGTCCCATTTCCCTGTTGCTGTTTGCACTGGCCATGGAGTCCTTGGTGGTGAAACTCCAGAAGGACATGTGGGACTTTGCTATGCAGATAGGGAATAGCATGAATTTGGAATCGCTGTACGCGAATAGTGTGCTGTTTTAATTGCTTAAGCCAGGGGACCCGTGCCTCTGTTGTTGGACAAATTGAACAAGTTTGGAGCTGTAGTTGGTCTCAAGGATAATAGACATAAGATACTGCAGTTCCCATTGTGGGTACTGCGCGCAACACCTGGGACAGATATTCTTCCTCTGGGATTGAAATGGGAGACAAGGCCTTTCGGTACTTGGGGATGACAGTGGCGCATTCAGGGGAGGGTCAGCCTCACCATAACACAGAGAGGATGCTGGTGGGGTTGGCGAGGTCTGTCACCTTTTGAAACATTTTGCCGCTCTCTGCGGCAAGATGGAACGCTATTGCAAAAAAAAACAATTCTCTCTGTGTGCCTTTTTATCATGCAGAACTCACTGCACACAATTGCCCGTAGCACATTTAAGGCATTAGATAGTATGTTGGTTTCATTGGTGTGGGTGGGGAAAAAGAGCAGAGTGGCCTGGGCGACAGTGAAATTGGACCTGGAGTAGGGGACATGGGCTTGCCTGACATAGAGTTGCATTACTATGCGACTAAGCTATGGCATGCAGTGCAGTGGGTGACGGTGGAGGATAACTGGGGGAAGAGGCTGCTGAGGGGCACTTGCGGGAGCACACTCTTGTTGGAGTTGTTGAAGAGGGGGTCTCGAGTGCCGGTGCACTTCCCCCACTTGGTGCAACAGACAGCAGGCATCTGGGAGACAGTGATTAGCAGGGTCCTGAAATGGCCCCTGTTCATGAGATAGCTGGGCAACTGGACCCTGGTACTGTTCAATCTTATCAGTGAGGCTATTTGGATTGCTCATTGGAGTGGTTGTGAGATGCTGGGGGGCTTGAGGAGTTTGTTACTTTTGAGGTCGCTTTTGTGGAGTTCTCATGGGAAATGGACAATTCCTTAAGTATGCTAAAATCACTAGTACGGCTCGGAAAATTTGGTCAGGGTTCCTCGAGGCTCCCAGGTAGTCAGAAATGTTGCAACTGTTGCTGATGATGGCCACTGTTCTAAGCTCGGTGTCTGTGTTCTATGGGGCATTCAAACAGGACAGAGTCAGAGGGAGCTTTCCTGCGGGTGGGCCTGGCTGTATGACTTAGTGGACACTCTGACAATAAAGAATGGACGGAGGTGTGTACACTTACTAAAAGGGTGTCCTGCAATGCCATGTTTAAACTGATCCACTTCAGTTAAGTTCCTTGCACTACTTGACGCCAATTAAGCTGAGCAGGATGTGTGCAGGTAGGTCGACGGACTGCCTGAGGTGTGGGGTGGTGGGCGCCTCGTTTCTGCATATGGCTGTGTCTGATGATGCTCACATTTTGGGCAAAGATTATGGCGAGACTGGGGAGGATGATTGGGATTGTGGTGGAGAAGACCCCCAGACAAATATGCGATGTTACCTCGCATGCGCTACAATGCGTGCGATTACAACGCGGTCGTTACAATGACCGCGTTGTTACAACACAAACCATTACATCGCAAGTCGTTTCTACGACTTGCTGTAGGGGGCGCGCTAGACTTAGGAATAGTATAATTTACTATTCCAACTCCAGCATGTGCAACAGTAGGGAAGGTGTTGGAATAGTAAATTATACTATTCCTTAGTTTCGTGCGCCCCCTACAGCAAGTCGTAGAAACAACGTGCGATGTAATGGCTTGCGTTGTAACAACGCGGTCATTGTAACGACCGTGTTGTAATCGCATGCATTGTAGCTCATGCGATGTAAACGCTGTTTCCCCCCAGACGGTGTCCTGGAGAAGTGGGATGTGCTAAAAGTTCTTGCAGCTGGCACTGCTCATTGCCAAGCGCCACATAGTA
The DNA here is from genome assembly GCA_963921515.1 of Calotriton arnoldi. NCBI lineage: Eukaryota > Metazoa > Chordata > Amphibia > Caudata > Salamandridae > Calotriton > Calotriton arnoldi. The sequence continues at coordinate 1,102,366 of CAWUFW010004841.1, forward strand.
ATGGGATGGTTGGGGCAGTTCCCCCCCTTAGTGTTGTTTTAGAGTAGGGATACAGTTGAGTGTGCCTTAACGAGGAGACACACATTAGGCTTGCTAGGAAGGATGATAGAGTGAGGGACGATTTAGACACTTGGGCAGAGCTACTGAATGCATTCCAGGAGGCCGAGGAGGGTACCCGGGATCCAGCTGTGTGGGTGCAGACTGTGGAGGATGGTGGTGCACAATGCCAGGGCCTGCTGCACACGAGGGACGCTGTGGCAGGCAGTGATGGGATGATGGGGTACTAGGGAGTTCTCTGGTTAATACCACTAATTGAGGAAAAGGACTGATTATGCATGGTCTTCGATATTGGGGAGGGGTCATGACCTCCCTGTTGCTATGATGGTGGAGAAAATGATAATTGAGGATACTGTAAAGCTGTCTACTTTGATGCTGACTTATTGTTGTGTATCAGTGAAAACAATAAAAACATATTTAAAAACCCAGGTGGAGAAAACCAGACTATTTTTATATGTTGTAAATGGAAAAAAGACATGTTTTCCCAGATTCGGAACAGTTTATGGAATTCTAACAAAAGAGAGATCTGTTGAGCCTTCTAAATATATCAATTTTAGTGTTTTTATTGTTGCCAGTGTGAATAGTTCACATTGGGAATAGATTAAGGTCAGTTCTGATCACAGACATAATCTATAAAAGCTAGCTAAGTCCTTGAACAATCCACTTATCTGAAATCAAATTTTAGTTATGACGGAGTCCAGACTACTAATAAAGGTTTTAAACAGTAGAAGCGCTAGGCCACATAGTACCTATTTGTAAGTACTAATTTCGTTTGTCAGGCTTTCATTTCGGCTAAAGTTTATCTGACTTGCGGCACTTATCTGAAGTATTCCTACTAATTCAACTAACCCAGGGTTGATTACAAGATCAAAGACTATCTGCACTTATCTGGCATTTTTGAGTTGGCAATGGCAAAATAACTATTAAAAATACGGGCAAATATCATCCAAGTATTCCATCGCATTTTTTTGTAATCTTTTGAAACCTTCTGGGATTAGGTTTAAAATAATGGAAATAACATTGTCCAGCAGACATGACACAATCATAAATCGGTTGTTAATTTGTTTGTAATATGACATTATCGACATTGTGTTCAGGCTTCCCGGAGATGCGTTCAGAGGAGGACCTGTGCGTTATTAGTTTAATTTATTTGTGAGAAACTGGTAAGTCGTCTTTCTCTGCAGACCTGGACTGATTCTTTTTTTTTGTGATAAAAAGACTTTGTTAAATTCATACCGCATAACATAACATATAAGATCAGCAATAATAATCACTAGTGCATATGCAGTATTAGACACTATAGAGAAAACCATAAAAGTATTTATAATTTTATGGGGAAGGGCAAGGGAAGAAAGAAGGGGGATGGAAGGGAGGGAGGGAAAAATAGAGATCTTAAGGCAAATCGTAGAAGATTAAGAGGAATAACAACAGATTACCTCTAAGTTAACCATATATAATGAACATTATATCTATAAACATATCATAAAATGTACTCTAATATAAAAGAAGGACAGAGAGAGAAAATTCAAGAAGGATGAAAGTTCTCCCAAGATACAGAAATATTACTCAATACATCACCATCATCTTGGTTGAGATATGAACTAAGAGGTAACCATAAAAATTGTACATTATGAGAAGATGACCATTGTATAGTATACAAAGTATCTAATTTATGATGAGAACTTACCGAATCCCACCACACTTTAAAGGATAACTTATCAGCTGTTTCCCAATTCAAACTAATCTGATGAAAGGCTATTGCTAACAGATTATCTAATAACTTATTTTTAGGGACAGATGGATTGAACAAATTGGACAACGTTCCTAAAAAAGATCAATAATATTGAAATGGCTATCAAAATGAAAATCTTCTTAATCTGGGCCCAAATTCTGTACCAGAAATTGTGGGTTTTAGGACAATTGAATAAGATGTGCATTAAATCTGCATTCGGAAAATCACAAGACCAACATTTAGTAGGTGTAGTGGGGGAGAATTTAGAGCATTGCAAGGGAGTAAAATATAGGTGATGATAAACAAAAACCAAAGATTGTGTAATGCCAGCAGACCGTGAGACTTTATATATGCGTGCCCATACCTTATTCCAAAAAGGGATTGTCCAAGAAATTCCCAGGTCTCTCTCCCACATAAGTTCAGATTTGGATTTGGTTCTAGATGGGTCAGGAAGGGAGAAATATTTATAAATAGCCGACGCCTTAGGACCCGCTTTCAAAAAGTCTGTGATTCCAGACGAAAAGGGAACCTTCTTAATAGGGTTCTGTAAGGAGAAATAGACATAAAGAACCACATTCATCAATGATAAAAAGTGAGTATAGAAGGATTTAGGGCATTGATAAATAAGGCAAAATTGAGGAAAAGAGATAGGGGATTCGTTATAAAAAAGATAAGATATCCACATTAACCCTTTATTCTTCCAAGCACGCCAAAAAATAGGTCTATTATTTATCTTGAGGAAGGAGTTATACCATATTGGCATTTTTAAAAACAAAGCTGTATCTAGAGAAAGAGGGAGAAAAGTGGATTTGAGTAACGATATCTTGTTGTGTAATATAGGGGAATGAAGAAACTGCGTCCTAGCAGTAAAAGATAAGACTTCTTTAAAACTAAAGGGAAAAAGATAGACCTGCTCAATGACTAGCCATAATGGAGAAAATGTTGAGGATAAATCATGGGTCCAGAGAGCTGCTTGACGCAAAGCAAAAACTCTATGATAACCATAAAAATTAGGAAAATGAACTCATTATGCTAATTTGTTTTTTGGTAGAGTAATTAATTCTACCCTCAGTTTTTTATGTTTCCAAAAAAATTTAAGTAGTAACGTGTTAATTTAAAAAAAAAAAAAATGTTTCGGAATATGAACTGACAACATAGAGAGAAGATATAACAGTAAGGGGAAAATCATCATTTTTACAGAGTCCAAACGGCCCCACCAAGATAAAAATAAAAGATTCCAAGAAGAGAAAGTCTTATCAATTTTGATTCTAAGTTCTGTAAAGTTAATTTTGACTGTGTTGGGGATGGAATTTGTAAACCATACCCCCATATATTTAATTTTTGCGGAAGTGGACCACTGATAACCAGTAAGAGAATAAGAATTACTGAAGGTGTGTTTGGTAAGTGGGAGAATCTCTGTTTTATCCTTATTAATTTTATAACCAGAGACACTAGAAAATAGCAAAATTTCTTGTAATAGAGGAGGCAGTGAATCATCAGGAGATGAAATAAAGAGAAGAATGTCATCTGCATAAGCAGAGAATTTTAATTGCCGTCTCCATAAGGAAAGCCCGAAATAGAAGGATTGAGACGGATCCAAGAAAGAAAGGGCTCAAGGGCTAAAACTAATAATAAAGGAGATAGTGGGCAACCTTGTCTAACCCCCAATTAAGAGGAAACTATGAGGAAATCATGCCATTGACCATTACTGATGACCGGGGCGCATGATTTGGAGGGAGATAAGAGCTATAATGTTAGATCCAAACCTGTGCCATTTTAAGGAATGAAATAAAAAATCCCAATTTCCTCTGTCAAATGCTTTTTCAGCATCGATTGAAATAGCTGCAAGAGAAGATTTGAAAGAAGGAGCTTTACTGAGAACATTCAAAAACAGTCTTGCGTTGTCAGATATAAGCCTTACCATGATAAATCCAGATTGTTCTCTTCCTATAAGGCGGGGAAGAAAAGACTCTAAACAAAGAGCTTAGCAAACATTTTATAATCCACATTTAATAAAGAGATAGGTCTATAATTTTTTACATTCCCTTGGGTCTTTGCCATCTTTATGAATAAAACAAATTATAGCTTCTTGGAAAGTACCAGAAGTAGAAGAAGATATAGTAAAATGATTAAATAAGCGATATAGATAGGGAAGAAGGATGTTGGAAAAGTGGAGATAAAATTCTACTGTGAAACCATCAGGACCAGGCGTTTTTCCTAATTTAAGGGCTCGTAGGCTGCAGCAATTTCCTCAATAGAAAGATCCTTTTCTAAAGAATCAAAGTCCATATTAGACGCATCAGAGTGAGAGGTGTGATGTAAATAGTCCACAATTGCAGAAGAAGGGGGAGTTGATTCAGGCGTATAAAGAGAATTATAAAACATGACAAATTCTTCTAAAATAGCCTGATGATTAGTAATAGACTTACCCGTTGATGAAGAAATTGAATCAATAATGTGCCGCTCCTTCATTCCTTTGAGATAATTCGCTAAAAGCTTGCCAGCCTTAATTCTTCCTCCATAATAACGTGCTCTTTTCCGAAGAAGTACAGAGGAGGCTTCTTCAGTAGAGGTATAGTTAAATTGCAATTTTTCTTTGAGCAGCGCATTAAGGTCAGAGGGCAATTTAGAGGAGAAATACTTATTTTCTAAAGATTTAATCGATGAGAGAAGTTTAGTATGTTCTTTTAACCGCATCTCTTTTTTTGCCCGGATACATAATTTAAAATGAAATCTCGACCCGAGGCTTTGAAAGTTACCCATAGCAAGGAAGGGGAAGTTTCAATATTATCATTAAAGAAAAGAAATCAGAAGCAAAAGCAATAAACTAACTAGAGAATTGAGCATCTCGTAATAAATGGTTGTTAAATTTCCATCGATGCATAGGAGGATGGGGGGTAACCAAATCCAAATCCGTAACCACCATAGCATGGTCAGAGAGCACAATTGGAGATATATGTGAATGTATAATAAACTGAGCAAGCGACTTGGAAAGGAATATATGATCCAGTCGTGAAAGTGAGCCATGAGAAGTAGAGTAAAAGGTATACTCCCGAGCAGTTGGGTTGGATAGTCTCCAAGAATCCACCAAAGCCCACTTATGGATAACAGAAGGAAATTGTTTATGCATTTTATCGGGCAAAAAATGAACTGGGGATTGTCTATCCAAAAACGGGTCTAATATTTGGTTACAATCTCCCCTAAAATAAAGTAAGAATCCTGAAATTGTGTAAATTTCTGTGCAATGGAGGGCCAAAAAGCAGTATCAGGTTGTGTTGGGGCATAAGTGTTCATAATAGTCAGGGGGACATTATCTATAATAGGGTTCACTATAATCCACCTACCCTTATCATCCATTTGTTGAGAGACCACTTAAACATTAAGGGATTTTTTACCCAATATCACAACCCCATTCTTCTTATCTACTGAAGGGGAAACAAACACATAACCAACCCAGGCTCGCTTAAATTTCAAAGCTTCAGATTGTGTAAGGTGAGTTTCCTGGAGAAGAACTAGATCAGGATTAGATTTACCAAAATGGGATAACACTCTCTGTCATTTGATCGGATTAAGTGATCCTTTAATATTCCATGTAATTACTCTGAATTATATACAATGAAGAAGATAGTTAATGGAGAACAACGAGGTATAAATGAAAATTCCAATATATAATATAAAAAGGAAGAGCAAAATAGAGATGAGTTAAGAAGAAGAGAAAGAAGAGAAGAATGAATGGGCATGAAGAGCAGGAAAGGGAAGGATAGAAGGGAAGAAAAGCAAAAAAGCCAAAAGAGGAGACAGTACATATCCATAAAGGATGACTGAAGAAACATACCTTTAAAAGAACAAGACAAAAAGGAAAAGGGGTGGTGATGACATATAAAAAAATGACACGCCAATGGGGAAAGGAGGTCAAACCACATCAGGACCAAGAACGCTTAGGAAAACGGACCGAACAAATTTAATTACATCAGACGAATATGTAAGGAGATACAAAGAACAACATAAGACATATCATAAACATTAAAACATACAAAGATACACAATCAAGAGATAATAGGGAGTCATAAAAGAACTCAATTCAATTTCCTTGAAGAACCCAACAATGAAAGTACTAACAAGCAAAAACAAATAATTCAACCATTAGGTGGACCTTCAGTGTCCATACTATTCATAGTATGAGATTGAATAAACTTCTTAAGTTTCGCTGGATCCTCAAATGTGACAGTGTTATTTTGTAAAGTAACTTTAAAAGTGCAGGGGTTAAAAAGGCCATGTCTTGCCGCAAGTGAACGAAGGGGCACTCGAAGATTGAGAAACCTGTTTTCTTCTGGCTGCAGTGGCGTTAGAAAAATCCTGAGAGAGGAACACTCTCTGACCTAGCCAAGAGACTTGACGTTTAACCTTGGCTACAGAAAGAACCAACAGCAAGTCAGTAAATTTCAGAAATAGAATAATAACACCCCTGGGTTTAGTAGAAGACGCAGAAAGTGGATGACGAGGTCCAAGCTTATGGGCTCTCTTGATACTGAGTGAGGTTGAAGAGGGCACGTCCAGCAAATTCGGCAGGAATGAGGTAAAAAAGGTGACAGGATCATCCCCTTCCAAGGCCTCAGGCAGTCCATTAATGTTTCTCCTATTTCTGTTTTCTAAATCCTCTGTATGTTTCTGGAGCTTGTGCACCTCCTTTTCCAAAGAGTGAATTCTATGGGTTTCATCTTGTACCTCCAGGAGTTGTTGTTCTACCATAGATACTTGATTTTCCATTGATGACTATTTGTCATCTAAGTGTTGCATTCTTTTGCTAGTTTCCTCTACAAAAGGGCGCAATGCATGAATTTCGTTCAACAGCAACTCTAAGGAAATAGGAGCTACAGATTTGTCAGGTGAGGGAGGGTGCTGCTTCAACCTCTTGGATGTGGAAGAGGGCGGTGAAGCCTTGCTGGACACAGATTGCATGGAGGTATTGCGAGGACGCGTAGAATTAGCCATTTCTCTAGAAGCAGGTGATTGAATTCCTGTTAATGATTGCTGCACAAGGTTGGTGGACACACCAGCGGAAGAATGACCTTTAGGGATAAAAACGAATTGTGGCTTCCATAATTTTCCCATTAAAGGGCACCATAAATCAAGTATAGACTATAAGTACCAAATGGAACGATGAGATCAATGCTCCTTTCACAGGTATGAAGAAAGGGGAGAAACACCTCAGCATAACACAGGGCTTCAGAGACTGACAAGAATAAAACTCTGCTTTAAAACAGCAAACAAGCCAGTTAACGCACACTGTCAAAGTCTTCACTAGTCAGCCAGACCAAGGAGGGTGCCCCATCATATCTCAGAAATTAAGAAGGCTGCATTTAAAAACTGGGAAGAGCGCTGCATACAAAATGACGGCTGCTTCTGAGGGAGCAGCTGCTATGTAAAATAGCATCTGAGTTCAGCAAAAGCACCCTACTGAAGTCTTCACCAATCAGCCAGACCAAGGAGAAAGTCTCTGCACATTTAAAAAAAAAAAAAATTTAAGGGGCTGCATTAAAAAAAGAAAAATCTCCTTACTGATATGTGCACTCCTGGGGTCCTGGAAGAAGTTGATTGACTCGTACCAAAATCTATTCCCTACCCACAAACTACCCGTCCAAGGCCTCTAATGGGGAGGGGCTCATGGCTGAGTTTGCGATTCGAATCGGTTGTTCTGCACAGGGCAGGAAGGGAAAAAAAGTCAGATTCCCATTGATAACCCTGTGACTTCTCAATTCCATACTCCAGGAGCTTCAGAAACCCCTGGAGTTGTAACCAACAGGGTGACACCTGAAGTTTCCACCAGCATTATGAGCAGGTGCTGCAGTGTGCTGTCTGACATAGATGAACTTTTTTGGAGCTTGAAACCTAGGGTGGCAGTATAGTTAAACAAAATGTACTGAACAAACTGAGGGTATTATCCTGGAATATAGCAGGCCTTAAGAGTAAACTGAGCTGTCCCGATTGGGGGGATTTTGTGGACTTATTTCACATTTGCATGTTCCAGGAAACATGGGCAACGGAGGAGACCCCGCGTGTGGGGTTCGCAACTTTTAAAATACCTGCCACTTCACGGGGAAGGGGTAGACCCTCTGGAGGGTTACTTATCTGGGTAGGTTCCCATCTGATAATATCCTGTGTATCATGCTTACTTTCTCATCAAATCTCAAATTAGTCCTAGTCAATGTTTATTCTAGGCCTGTGAGGATCGGCCAAGAATCCCCGACCCTGGACCAACTAGATGGCCTAATCTTTAGACTCCCTAAAAATGTTCTGGTAGTCTTAGGGGGTGATTTTAATTGTCAATTCGAGCCAATGAAAGATCTTAATGATACACCATCCACAGAGGAGGATGAGCTCTGGGCCATACCTGAGTCTAACATCTTCCCAATCAGGGCTTAGACACCGCTAGCTCTACAGATCAAATTGTTTACCCTAAAACAGTCTCTAAGAGCCTGTAACGGCCGAACCAGATCTGATTATCCTGGGAAGTACACTTTTAATAGGGTCGGCCACTCTTCCATCCTAGACTACATCTTGGTAGAAACTAGGATGTGGGATAGGGTTGTTGACTTCGCTGTCTTACCACGACACGACAGCGATCATAATGCTTTATCTTTGGAGATGCTGTTGCCAGACATTGGGGGAACTCCTGATCCATCCATAACAATAGATAATAGACTAATACTTACCAATGGCAGGCGGAAACTAAGGTGGGTGTGAATTGAACAATCGTCTAAAAGAATGGCCTCCTTATTTGAATCCATCATACCTACTCTTTTGGAACTAGTAAAGCTCTCAACTGCAGATGGTACTGTTGCATCCCCAGTAGATGTTGGCAAAATTCATGAGGCCTTAACTGCTAAACTGGTGGATATATTCTGGCCAGTGGGTACTCGGGGGAGGGGCTAAGGTAAAGTGGTCCTGGTTGAACAGTAGTTGTCGGAAGGCAAAGAGATCCTTGATAGTGGCTATAAAATCTAAGAGTAGATCCCAAACTAAAACAGCGAGGGCCCTTTATAAAGACACTATTGCACTCGCAAAAAAAAACTGGAAATGGACCAATGGTCAGCCCTGAAACAGGCTCTAGCAGTCGAGGACATGAAAGTCTTCTGGAACATCGTAAGCACAGGTAGTAGCAAGGGAAAGGCGGCTTTGGAGCTTTGGAGCCAAACATAGTGGCTGACAGTTGGAAAGAACATTTCCAGGCCCTTTATGCCCCATTGGAGGCTGAGGTCAGTACCCAGAGCTTAGCAACTCAGCCACCTCAAAACTCCCACGCAGAGACCCCTGAGTTAACTTTGACAGAAGTTATCAGAGCTGTAAGAAGAATAGCTCCTGGCAAAGCCCCAGGATTGGACAAGATACCTGGGGAACTTTTCTGTGCCGAGCCTAATACCTGGGGGCCCTACCTGTGGGTGCTTTTCAAAGCTATACTACAAGGGATGCCACTTCCAGCAACCTGCACTGGAGCTGAAATTCTTCCAGTATACAAAAAAGGGTCCCCCTTATTACCCATCAACTATAGACCAATCAGTTTGATCGATGTATCGCAAACGTTTTTGACCTGGTTGCAGGAACATAAGGTCATGAGTCCCTTACAAGCTGGCTTCAGGGGAAAAACATCCACCATCAACCAAATTTTTAGGCTCCAACTCCTCTACTGGAAATCAGTGTATCTGGAAGGTGGTAGTCTCTACTTGGTCTTTGTGGATTTTAAAAGTGCCTTTGATCTGGTCCCTAGAGATGACTTCTGGGTGGTATTGAGCGACCATGGAATCCCACATTATCTCTTGAACATGTTCAGAAGACTGCATGAAGGCAATTATGCCCAAACCAGGTATGGGAAGCATGGGGCACTCACTCCACCTATCCCAATTAACAGAAGAGTTAGACAGGGTTGTGTGCTCGCCCCCACCCTGTTCTGTATTTACATCAATGGACTGAAGGACATAGACGCCCACAAGTTAGTGCACAAGTTCATCTCAGTAATGATGTTTGCGGATGACACCCTCCTGCTTTCCAAATCTCCGATAGGCATCCAGAGAATCCTTGACGGGTTCTGTGAGTTTTGTAGAAACAGGGGGCTGGAGATCACTTTACAAAAAACAAAATACACGGTCTTCAACCCCGCTAGCACAACCCGCCCTAACCCGCACATTAATGGCATCCAACTTGAGCGGGTATCTGTTTTTGACTACCTTGGTGTTCCCCTAACAGGAAAAATGGACTGGGCGCCACATATGGATAAGTCAAGCCTTAAGATAGCCCAGACTGCTGGCGGGCTGGCTAAGCTATACAGAAACTCTTTTCACAAGCCTGTAGGACCGATTATAGAGATCTATAAAACCCAATTAAGGAGTGCTGCTATGTATGGGGCCGAACTTTGGGGGCATCATCTTCTTAAGACCATTATTAAAACTGAGAATAGTTTTCTCAGACAGTTGTTCAGACTACTGGTGAGTTCCCCACTAGTTCCACTGCGTTTGGATTTAGGGGTGAGACCCATTGCAGAGGAAATTGGTTGTAGACCCCTATTATTCTGGCAGCGACTATGGGTGACCACTGAACTGGCCGAATATAGGTCTGAGCTACAAGAACTACTGGGACTCCCCGGTATAGGTAAACTGACTTGGTTTGCATACATCAAGGAAGGTCTCCATACCATAGGTAGAGATACCCTATGGAGCAACCCGGAGATAGCTTGTGCTGCAATCTCGTGAAAACAACTAGTTAGCAGGTACAGGGGGGGGGACACGCTCAACTCCATGAAAACTCTGCCACTGGTTCTCTTACAGTTACATTTTTGGAAATAAAAGATACCTATAATCTGGAGCCATGCTTAGATGAAATCCAACCAGCCCTAGCTAGAAAACTGTACGTACAATTCAGACACGGCTCTCTCTGTCTGCCTGCGTTTACTAACAAATGGTCCGGCAGCCCTGCCCTGGGGTGCCCAGCATGCAGTATGGGAGAGGAGACCGAACTCCATATATTTTTCTTCTGTCCTGGATATCAAAAAATTAGACAAAGATGGTTGGTACAACTGTGCAGGAACTTAGTTATACGACGCTGTGAAGAAGCATTTAGGCTCCTAAAATACAACACTCAATTGTCAACTGTTTATGCTGTATCCTGTTTTTTAAGTACTATGTGGTGGGCGCAAATGGCTTTTTTAGGAATCAGCAACGGATTTAACACGGACTGATCTTTTATCTGTTATTGTAATAATCTTATCTTGTTTTATCTGGGTTTTAGCTTTTTAATCTGTTTTTTATATATTGTATGTGTTTGTGAATACTCTTTTATGGTCCACGGACCGAAATAAAGAAAGATTGGATTGGATATGTGTACTGCAAACAAAATGGCGACCACTGCTGAAGGAGCAGCCGCGATGTGAAATGAATGCAGTTAGCTGCACCGCAGTTCCGGAAAGCAAGCAGCGCTTCCGCATGTTGAAGTTTTCCGCTTCAATAATCCATACTTTTGGTCCGATGAAAAGACGCCTACAAGCGTAAAAAAAACGCAACTTGCCTGATGCGCGGCTGACCTCCCTCGCTAGGTGGCCATCTTAAGTGGTGCTGAAGCCACGCCCCTCCGACCTATACTGATTCTTAAAGTGGTTTTCCTATCTCATAAATGATACTCCTTTGAATGCATGTTGAACTTTAGGATCTCAGACTAGTCTTTGTTTCTTTGTATCCTGGTCAGTATGCCAGGAGAGAGTCCAGCTGGCTTCTAACATAACAATTTGCAACAATGTACTGTGTACATGTCCCCATTCTTTCTTTTAACATTGGGACCCACAATCGCGGCAGCCTTATGCACCTCTAAACAATAAAGAAATTATGTGCACGTTTCTATGGTTCAGGATAGGTAACACATAACTGTAAATTTCAGAATGCATTAAACTGCAGAAGACAGCACATATTAGCAGTGTGCCCCCCAGGCGAATTTAAAATGAATGACTGTCTCTTTTATAAATACGCTGAGAATGAACCAGAGCCTTTGTCCATCCTGCTAAGATCATCCAAACATGTGAAGTCACAACGAATTACAAAAACGCGTTCAGAGACATTTTTCTATACAGAGAGCCCTTTTATATTTATAGGAATCATACCCTTTTCTTTTGTCAACAAAATGAACCTGATTAATTGAAACCGATTGAATTTGTTCATGTTTCGGTAAAATAATCCTTCTTGAGGTATCTTATTGTTCTTTGACATTGAACTATATCAACCCTAGCCTGTGTGATGTCAATTTGTGTGATGGCTTATAATCAGCAATGACACGTTGGTTTTCTTAATACCAGCTTTCCCGATAGAGCAGTATCTATTACAGTGCATTACTCCATTAATAGATGAGAGCCGGGACATCAATACTGACTTATAGCAAGGGAAACAACACGATGAAACTGATAACAATAATGCGTGTTAATGTCATTACGCAGGTGGGCGGGAGATGCAGTGTAAAAGAATACTAGATGGAGGGTCGACCAAACCAAGTCAACCAAAAGGAACACCCTGTGCCACACCCAACTGAGGAGTAATGGATAAGTCGGCGATGGAGACTGCAGGTGGGATTCCTATCCCACCATATTCCAAGACAGAATAAACTGCAGCCTCTTCCTAGGACACCATTTGCATCGGTGGGAATTGTGAAGTGCTGAAAGATGAGTTTTTCATATGCATGTATTATAGCCATGTTTATCTTCCTCCTCAAAAGAATGGTGCTACTAGCGTTGCAGGAAACACTACATCCACCAGCTCGAAAAGGGGATGACACGAGGAGCAGGGAAGATGCTTCCACTGTGAACAAAGCTGGGAAGATGCACGCCTTGGGAAAGGGGCATTGACATGAGATGGAGCCGGCCAGTGGGATACTGGCGGGAATCGCAGTGGAGAAAGATTTGCAGGAGGGTACGATGCTGTAATTGTTTTTAGAGTGTTAACAAGGTGGTGTGTTAGAGAAGGAGCTCTAAGAGTGGGTTATGAAGAAGGGAGAACTTTGGGGCATATTATCAAGGGCTTTATCGCCGCTTTAGCGGCACTTTTTGCCGCTAAAGCGGCGATATTTTTAACGCCCTATTAGCAAGCTGTCGCTAACAGGCGTTAGCGACAGCTTTCAGGCGTTAGCGGCCGGGTTTTACATCGCCTTGCATGTCAGCGATAATTATCGCTAATGACATGCATGGTAGGCGTTCCCCACTAAAAGCGACTGTAAACAGTCGATTACACAACTAACCCCTATTAACAAGGCAGGCGAAGCGATAAAATAAATCGCGCTAAGCGCGTTTATCGCTAGATTTTAACACCTGCTACTGAGGATGACTTACCTGTTTAAAGTATAGGAGGTGGATTGTCAGGCTGAATCCATCCTTGCAGTACATGCGAGAATATCGCTGCTTTTCCAGCGATATTCTCACATTTTTGCCGCTTATCGCTGGAAATGTTATTGCTATGGAGATAAACCTTGTTAATAGGGTGTTATCTCAGCAATATTTTCAAGCGATAGGCGGCGTTAAAAAAATTCGCGCTAAGCGCGGTTAGCGATAAATATCGCTATTCCTTGATAATATGCCCCAAAGTTTGTTTTGTATCTACTATAAAATGGCACTTGAAGGGGTGCAAGGGTTTAGTGATTTGGACAGAGAGAGAGTAAGAACATTATAAAATCATAGCTCAATAGGAAATTTCATGGATAAAACTGGAATGCTCTGAAAGCTTCTTCTACCAGGATTGACATGAGAGAAGGAAAGATTTGTCTTGAGATATCACTTGGCTGCCTGTTCAGTACTTCCAATTTGATTATTTAGTCATTATCTAAAAATGCACCAAAGATCTTCACCCTGTGCATCTTACTGATTTGTTTCTTTTGTACAAGCCTGCTCGAGGCCTACGTTCTGCTGTTCCATTTTCCCTGTGCTCCCTCTTGTTTAAGCCTGTGTTACTCGTCTCTTTTTATCTCATTATTGTGAAAACCTTTATAAATAATGCAATGATAACCGTGTTTAAATTGGTATCCTGTTTGGTAGCTTCCTGAAACTGTTTTCGTGAGTTTTTTCTTAGATGGTGTAAGGTACAGACAATCAAACTGCGGCAAATCAGGACTCGATCCAACCACAGTTCAGATGTGCTACTGGGAATGAAAGTTTTGCTGCAGTAATATTAATTCTGGTCTACTGGGGTATGACTATATGCTGCTTGAAGTGGACCATCTCTATGTTGGTAAGCAGTTCTTGAGCATTTTAGTTGTAAATAGAATCAATCACATAAGAATTGCTGCCACTAAAGTGAAAAACAATAAAGATATGTTATATATAAAATGAATGACTTACTGAGTACATTGCAAAAGCACAATCAGACCTAGGATAATTCTCCTAGCACTGGACTCAAGTCAAGTCAATTCAGCTTTATTCGGTGTAAAAATGTACAACCATAAAAGCATACTACAAAAACAGACAAATATAACATATCAATAATTCATTAGAGGGAGCAAACATAATTTATCAGTGAAAATATTAAAATTTCCTCCTTATACACAGTTAAAATATATACACTTATTTAAAAATAGACAACTATATAACATTTAATATTAATTTCTCATGTTTTCAAATGTGCTTATTCTACATGCTGTTTCTTAAATTAATTCAGTATTAAACAGATCTAATTATTCTCATTGGATTTCTCATATAATATTAATAATGCATCTAAATATGTTAGTTCTCTTCTTTTCCTAAGTGCTTTTACAATATAACAAATAACTGAACAGACAATTTTCGTATTGTCCAGGCTACATAAAAATATAAAGGCCTGTTTATAATCAAAGAGCCTGTTAGTTATGAACAGTAGTTTTAAAACAGTTTTCCTAATATCACTATAAAAGGTACAAAATAGTAAAAATGCAACGTGGACTGTGGTGTGTTTCCATTACACGGGCAATTCGGTAAATTATAAGACCATCTTTCCTTATCGGAGAATGCAATTAGGTGATGTAAAGTACCAAGTCTAAGCCTTGTTAAATAATATCTGTGTTGGGTATTCCTTACTAGGGTTAGATATGTTTGTATACCCTCCACCAAGGGAATTTTGCAATAAGTAATGACACTTTGCTTCTGTCTTGTATCATCATGTCTGTCTTGTTCACTGGCCAAAGTGTATCTCAACTTCAGATCTTTCTTACTTAATTCCAGAATAGACTCTAGATCCATTTTATTAAAATTCAACTTACAATATTTAAATAAATTAGAGATATGCTCTAGCCAAGGAATTTTTTTACAGTGGTCAAGAGCCAGACAGTCCTTTATCAGGTCAGTTGTAAATTTGGTCTCCTTTTTGGCCCATAACCCACGCCAGAAAGTAAGTCCTGCAATATTTATAAAATCATTAATGTATGATACCGACAGTTCTTTATGTATTATAAAATTGGCTGTGGAATTCGGGACAGCCAATACTCTTTTTAAAAATGTATTCTCCTGTGTTTGTAAGGACATAATATTTGCTCTTCCCCATATCGCTGACCCATGGCATACACCAGTCACACACTTAGTTCTGTATAGAGTGAGAATTTACCTTATGGGTTTATTTCCTATTTTTGCTGCAAATCTGAAAATTCCTTCAATTATTCTTAGAAATTTCAGATTGCATGAGTCGATATGAGGTTTCCATGAGTCCTTACTACTAAATATAAGACCTAAATAGGAGAACGTTGACACTCTCCCTATAACTACACCTCCAGCGTGATGTTTTTTATGCTTCAACTTAGATTTCCCGCATGTCATTACAAATGTTTTAGTAAGGTTTAACTTTAAATCCTTTTTGACATGAATTCAGCAAACTTCTCAATTAAAATTTGTAGCCATTCGCTGTCCTCGATAGGAGGACAGCGTCATCGGCATAAAGTAAAACTGGAGTGTTGCGTGTTCCAACTTTTGGGGTATCTGCATTTTTATTTTGTAAATAGGTATCTATGTTATTAATATATAAAGAAAAGAGCAGTGGCGCCAGTACGCAGCCCTGGCGAATTCCCCTTGTGACTCTAAAATCCTCAGTACATTCACCCTTTATTCCAAAACGTACTCTTGAGGTTAAAAATGAATAAATTTGGGACAAATATATAATAATATCAGTGGGTGCTCCTTGCTCATTCAGGGTTTGCCACAATTTGGTATGATTAACGAGGTCAAACGCACTTGTTAAATCTAAAAAGCAAAGATGAAGAGCCCCCTCCTTAGCAAGAGTATATTTTCCCATAAGTAATTCCAAATTTAAACACTGTTCTACAGTTCCAATTCCCCTTCTGAACCCATACTGAACTTCAGAAAGAATATTATGTTCATTAGCCCATTCTTCCAACCTCCCCAGAAGAATTCGTCCCATTAATTTCGAGGTTGAGTCCAGAAGGGATATGGGTCTATAACAATTTGCTTTCCCTCTATCTCCTTTTTTGAAAATTGGTACGATAATGCTTTCTGTCCAAGATACTGGCAGAAAACCCCTTATCGCAGCGTTAAAAACCTTTAAAAGGATCGGAGTCCATTAATCCATTCTACAGTTAAAAATATCAATGGGTACCCCATCTGGGCCAGCGGCTTTTCTGCTAGCACTTTTATAGAGGTCGATTTTAATTTCTTCAGAGGTAATTGGTAAAATTTCTACGGGGTCAACTAAAATAAAATTACCGTTCTTTATTTTGCTAATTTTTACTGCTTCTGGATTAAAAATACTCTCAAAATGAATCATCCAGTCTTCAGGGGGAACAGCTATTTCTATTCTCCCTGTTGCATTATCTTTAAAAAACGGGTAATCAATTGTTCTCCAAAATAGTGCTGCGTTTCTTGTTTCTGCGGCCTCTACTAGGCTTGCCCATGCATCCTCCCGTATTTCACCTTTTTGTTCGTTTAAGGTTCTCCTATAATCCTTCCTTAGGTTACTTATTTTAACGTTATCCCTAGGTTTTATTTTTAGGGCTGTTTTCAGATCTCTATTTAATTTGGAACATTCTTTATTAAACCATCTTGGGTTATTATCACAGGCCTTATGCTTCTTTTTAAATGTTAAATCACCCGCTATCTCCATAGTAATATTACTAAAAGCGTTTATAGTTTCTGCATCTGTTGAAAAATTATTCATGCAGATACTAATTTCCTTTGTATTTTCCCTTTTAAGTTATTTAGAAAACTTGTTGGATCTACACTTGACCACTTAATAAATACTCAATTTTTTCCTTTGGATTTTAATTCTGAATTTGAGGCTTTTCCCCTCAATCTTTGTGAGAGGTTAAGCCTCAACGTCAGAATTAGTGGGTGATGCTCACTATGCAGTGTTTCTATAATTAAGCATTTTTCCACCAAACCCTTGTATTTAATAGATATAACAAAATGATCAATACTTGATGCTGATCTACCTCCTACATACGTATGTTTCACTACTTCTCCCTCTAAAATATCGGGTTCTATAATCGCTAGATTATATTTTGAGATATTATTATTTATTTCATCCCCATAAGCATCATGTGGAAAATGGGGAATTCGATCTCCAAAGCAATCACTGAACCCACATTGTTCACCTACCAAAATTGCACAAGTTTCACAGTTAAAATCACCCGCCCAGATAAGTGTATACTCCCCTCCCAATTCCTTTAAAAAAAGCTCTAGATCTTCCTCTAGGGCCTTAATTACCATTGGTCTAGTAACATCAAAAATATTATTATAAAAATTAATTAACACCATTGTCTGTTTCCCTTCCGAATAAAGTTGTATTCATTGATAATATTGTGACTTAATATTAACTTCCTTTACTGTTAGAGGCGCAGTTACAGCTATTAATGTTGCCAGGCCTCCTTTTGCTCTCCCCCTTCTAGACGGGCTAGCATTAGTACAAATTACTTTAAAACCATTAATAAAAAAAGGTTCAGTAATCCAAGTCTCCTGCATCATAATTACTTCACATCCCTCTATAATTTCAAGCCAGTCGTCATTAGTTATCTTATTTTTAACTCCTGCTACATTCCAGGACATAATGTTAGTAGCTTTGTTATTTTGTACAATTAAATAGTCTCCAGCAGCCCCCTCCATATCCCTAGAGGGGGTATCCTCCCTGGTAATAGGGGAAACATTTTGTACATTAATTAGTATTTGCGGACATAAGCCGCCTGCTGGCTTGTTTACCATCGGGGTGTGTAGTGGAGCTCTAATAACATCAATTTCTGCATCCTCCCTATGTCAATCAATCTCACTACAGGATTGTAAAGGTTCATACCTATTGTATGTAGAAACATTTATCATAGGTCTGTACACACTAGAATTAGGACCATTGACTTTGTTGGTCTTGTCGGTTATCCTGTAAAAATAGCCCAGCGGGACAGCAATTATATCTTCAGCTATATTAGGATTCATTGCTAAATTAGGGTTCATTGCTACAACTTTATATGCAAGTACCTCCAACAAATCTCTAACCAGATCCCTGCTACGGAAGTTTATTACTATGCAATCTCCTACGCATTGTTTCATGGATCTACCCACCCAACTCACCCTTCTCAGCATTATTATATTTCTTAACAAGACATTTCTATCCATATTTGTATTTGCTGTGAACCAATATATCACTTTATTTTTTAATGACTCATAGGACTCAAGCTTCTTATCCTCCACCCTAGCCACATTTTTAAGTATGATAACATATGGTGTCCACTGGACTCAAATAGGCTTCGTTCCAACCAAAATAGTTTTCAGCATTTGCCTGAAGACCTAATGTGAATTAACCGGTCTTAAGTTAGCTAGAAGGTTATTCCAGAGAACGTCGCATGGACAGAGAAGGACCGACCATCATGTATGGAGGTCCAAAATTTTAGGAATGTCAAAGTTTGTGACAACATATGGCATACATGTTGTGGCTACATAACAAAGCACCAGCCTATTGAGACAATTAAATGCCAGACAGAAAATCCTAAATTGGATGTGAAGCAGCAAATCTTAAATTGGATGTGTGCGGGTACTGGTAACCAATGAAATGATAGCTTCAGGCCAAACAAGGCCCCAATAGCTACATTTTGTGTTCTCTGTAGCTGATCATTTAGCACAGTTGAAAAGAGCCCATACATGGCATTACGACATAGCAATGTGGAGAATTTCCGACTATGTAATTGCATAAAAAGACTTGAAACAATAGTAGCACGTTGCTGTGCTCTGTCAGCAACCTGGGTGATTGCAACCTCAAAGTAGGAATAATTAAACGAGGCGACCGAAAAGGAGGCGACTTCTATTCAAATTAAGAATGTTTACCAAAATCTAGCACGATCTCATATGCTTAAGGAAATCCATATGTCAAATTGCTGTAATTCCAATGACTTAAGATCTATTTATTGGTGAAAGTATAAAAAAGGAAAAATGGTTTATCGAACATCAAAGCAATTAGAGTGATAATGGTCTACTTAAAAAAAACACGCTGAAAACCATTGCCTATAATTCGACAAACTAAAAAAATAAAAAAGTGAAGCATGCATTAGTACAAAAATTAGAGGTTCATTTAATAAGCAATATCATATACAATGTGCAACACCAAGAAGCATTCCCTGTTTTAACTGATCAAAATAAATGCACCGGGGGCGTGGCCAACTAACATGGCCGATCGGACGTGAATCCGACCGGCTCCGTCCCGGGCCCCTCTAAAGACATGACTTGAGGCGACTCAGAGTGCACCCCGACAACCAAACGGAGCAGCCAAGTGTGGGGGAGCAGCAGGGCTCCACTTCCGTGCTCCGAGGAGTCCCCGATATGCTCTATTTGGGCGCCAACGAAGCTGCGACCGCCTCGGCCCGATCTGCGCAAAATGGCGGCTCTCCACTGCGGGAGCTCTGAGAGGCGGTAGCGGTGAGCCCCCACTGGGCTACAAGCAGAGCGGGACTGTGGGGGGCCCCACTGTGACCTGTCGTGGACCCCCGAGGAGAGGTGACGAGGCGCCAGTGGAGCCTAGGCTGATTTGGACCGGACCATGATCTCCGCAAAATGGTGGCTCTTCCTGCCGGGCACAGCAAGCGGCAGTAGCAGAGGGGCCCCGTGAACTCGTAGGGTGAGCGGATCAGCTGGGTCCCCATATGTGCCCTACGCTGAGCCATCCAAGCGAAGCGGCATGCCTCTAAAGGAGCGGAGACTGCCCTGGACAGGACCCCCAAGCAACTGAGGGACTTCCCCACCGGGAGCAAAGGCAGGCGGCGAGTGGGTGCCCCGGGGGAAACGCCAGGCAAGCGGTGCAGCGGGGGTCCCCCAGTGTGACTGGGGGGACCGTGCACGGTGCCCAGCAGGCATGCCCATTCACACGGCAGAGGGCTGCCGTCAACGTGGGGCCACAGAGACTCCACACTGAAAACAACAGCAAGACTTACCGGCGGGGGGCCAAGTACGCGACATGAAGCAGAGAGGGCCCCTGAGTGAGGCACTGCACTCCTGCAGGGGCCCAAATTGTTGAAAGGCAGAGCCCACTTCGCAGATCTGGTCGCCTGGTGCCTGACCTTAAGATGGCTGCCTTGGCAAACTGTTGAAAGAGTGCAGGACCAGGGAGCAACAGGGGAACAGGGTTGCCGGTCCCCGGCACGATGCGTCAGGAAGTGAGTAAGAGGTCTGAGGAGCGCCAAGGCTAAGATCCCTAACAGCTGAGAAGAGACGAAGGAAGTCTGCGAAGACACATAAACCAGGGGGAGACCAGGTGCCCATTCTAAGCAGGCCTCACAACCGATGAGAGTAGTGCCAGGTGAGACCCTAGAGGGGGTTGAGGAGCGGAGTCGGCGCTTGTTGCGGTGATACACAAGCCAAAGGAAGGACACCACAGCAGGCTCCTCTTACCGCCCGATAGCCCTCCTGAATTTGGATGGCAAGATTTACTCAAAAATTTTAACTAGTCGGTTAGAAAATGTACTCCCAGGCCTCATTGACCCAGATCAATCAGGGTTCATTAAGGGGCGTCAGACCCATGAAAACTTGCGGTGAATTATCCATATCATGGAAAAGTTCCGGAAGAAAAGCATTCCGGCGGCTCTTCTCTCGCTTGGCGCGGAGAAAGATTTTGACCGAGTGGAATGGACCTTTCTGATCCGGGCACTACAGCGCTTTGGCTTTAATGAGACCTTTATAGGGATGGTTTGCGCTAATTACCACTCCCCCAATTCCCGGGTCCTGGTCAATGGCGCCACATTGCACTCTTTTAGCCTGGCAAGAGGGACGAGACAGGGGTGTCCGTTGTCCCCCCTTCTCTTCGCCCTGTGTATAGAACCCCTAGCGCATAAAATTAGAGAAGGTTCACCTGACACGAGAACAAGGAGGAAGACGCGTACGATTGCGAGGTAAGGTGGCAAGGGTGGTACAGTATTTCGCAGCGGGATCGTTTATCGGTAGAAACGGCGGTTCCAAAGTTATATCTTTTTCCGAAGCCGGCGTGGGAAATAAGTGAGTTTTAGGCACTCGCTCTCCGCAGATTGTGTCCGATACAGGCTGAGGGGTGGTGTCGGCTTTGACTGTGGGACTCTCTCTTTTATAGTAGAGTCGTTTAAAACTGATATAATTGTGCACAACAGTGTGCTTCATAACTCAGGCAAAGGTATATGGTTCAGGACGCATGCGTACTCACATGTGTATTGATGTGGATACGCAGGTAGAAATTTAAGCGGGGAGCGCGCAGGTCCAGCTTCCATGGTTTGGGAAATGCGGGATAGCGGTACGGGGGATATGCCTGTGAAATGAACAAGGAAGCCACTTTGATTAGCATCCACCATGTGGACTATCATTGTGGTATGCGGGGTAGCTGCACGGGGGATACGCTTGTTAAATTATTATGAGAGCTACTTTGATTAGCTTTTATTGTGTGGGTTATTATTGTGGTATGAATTTGGGCTCTGTTCCTCTTCCTCTGTCTTTTATAGGAGTTACCATACTCAAGACCATATTGTTGGGTCCTAGTGGAACACACAGGATCGTGCCTCAAATAATCACAAGCTTAGTGATTGAGAATATCAAGATAAGAGGTATGACCCACCGTGAATATTTAGTTACATTTAGGGTACATGATTATAACTTCTTCTGACAATTGCCAGCAAGTGTCTATAAGTTAGGTTAATAATATAACTTAAGATAAATAATTAAATATCAAACAAAAAATGATTTTCCTCCTTTTTGACTATACCATATATTTTGGCAGATTAGTACTGACCCATTGGACTCTGTTATCAATTTTCTTTGTAATATTCAAATTATAAATGAAGTTCGCCAATTCATTTTTGCCCTATGGTAGTACGATTTATAGTATATGATGCATGTGTATATTACTGCTATTAACTGGTGTTTGATCCGTCAGGTGACGAGAATGGTTTTTCCTATATGGGATGGTCAGTCTGTGTAATAAGAACATTGAATATGATTAGAGACCAACCAAGGATGATGGTGTGCTCACTTATTATAAGGAGATATGCATATTATGGTGTTAGGGTTAGGTATATGATTAGATGGTTTAATGACACATTTGGTGTGTGTTTGAATAGGTGTCCCATCACATGTTCTCTCCTTTGCTTTTTTTTTTTTTTCCCCCCTGTCTCTTTCTTTTTGTTTCTTGTTATTCTCCAACCCCTCTGGTGTTTCTGTTCTGATTCAAATTAGAGCAAATAATTGAGCGCACTATAGAACTGACATGTCATGTACATGCTGTAAAATCTGCTCTTCCTTTAACAGGCACATTGAAAAACGTATACTCATATACATGTCAGAGGTGATTGCACCTCAATTGTCATCAGTTACACGAGGAATATAATAACGACAGATTTGAAACGATTTTTTCTTCCTTTTTTATTCGGTAAGAATTGCAATAGAATACTCAACTTTGTGGTTTTAATGATTGCAGTGATTTTAAACTGTTTTTATCCTTGTTAAATATGATCCATCAGCCTCACACACGTTTTTCTTTCGATCATGGCTAGTTTTTTTGATAATGAGGCAATTGAGATACATAATTACAGGTATTCAATTATAAAGGATGTGTTTTCAATGAGGGGTCATGTCGAGTCCATTTATATGGACATTGTATATGATAGTGTGTAACTTACAACTTGCATTGCGTGATGGGTCAGTTGGTGCTGGTATTTATGGGCACCTTGTGTGAGGATGTTCAGTTCTCCAAGGAAAACTTTTTATAAAAATTAAAAAATAATTTATATATGTCTATATATAATTTTGTTTTCTGTTTAGTGTCGTTGCAACTGTGGAAGTTCGATGTTGTCTTATGTTAAATATATATTAATGTTTTGTGGAGTCATGCGATGGTTATTTTTTGTCTAGTCTTGTGTCGTGATCTGGTAATAATATGTGTATCATTTGTTACCTTTCAGCCCTGATGAAGTTCCCAGTGTGGGAATGAAACGCGTTGGCTGGAGTGTTAATGTTCAATGCTTTTTTATATTGATGAAAATAAAGAAATCATAATTTTTGTAAATACAATTGACTACTGGACTTTGTGAGATGCGCACGCCCTTCGAAAGTGATTGATTTTTTGATCTGGAGCACAGTGACGCCACGCAACGGTTGGCGTAGGGGCAGATTTGCGCATCAAAACTTTATCTTTTGGAACTGGCACGAGGTGCGGTACCTGTGGTCCGCCGTTGTTCTAACTGATATTTAAAATTAGAGAGCACCCTGACATACGGGGAGTGCGGTTTGGTATGGATGATCATAAGATCTCGCTCTTTGCAGACGATGTGCTCCTCCCAGTCACAGAGCCACTGACCTCTCTCCCAGCTATTCAGGCGGAGCTCTCACTTTTCGAGAAAGTAGCAGGATTTAAGGTAAATGTAGAAGTCCTTCTTACTTAACTTGACTCTATCTCGTGAGGAGTGGCGACAGGTGGAGGGAGCATCGCCCTTTCGCTGCACAGCCAAGGAAATCACCTACCTGGGCATCAGGCTCACTCCCCGTGTCGCGGACCTGTATAAGGCCAACTTCCCCCCCTTACTGCGACAGTCAAAAGCTGACTTGGGCAAATGGAGCGCTGCATGTATCTCTTGGTTGGGTAGGATCAATGCTATCAAGATTAACGCTCTCCCCTGATTGCTCTACCTCTTCCAGGGATTACCTATACAGGTAGACAAAAGTCTGTTCAGGGAGCTCCGACAGATGATCACTAAATTCATATGGCAGGGGAACAGGGCGCGCCTGTCCCATCGTCTTCTCATTAGGCCACGCAAGGAAGGGGGTCTGGCTTTGCCGGATTTTCTGGGGTACTATAGGGCTGCTCAGCTGCGAGTGTTGACAGAGTGGTCGTTGCGCGCCTCTGAGAAACACTGGCTTCACATAGATAGACAGGTGACTGGCAGGACCATCTGGGACCTCCTCTGGAAGCCAAAACATAATAGACCGCCCAATGCCTATCTTAGCACGCCCACAGCCACCACATTACGGGTCTGGGATGACCTCACTAGGAGGTTGCAGTTGACTACCTTTCCGTCTCCCTACACTCCTATACATTTTAATGCAGATTTCCCCCCAGCACTACACAAAGGACCTTTCGAGGCATGGCAGCAGGGAACTGTCTCATGATCTCTGATTTGTTCAACAGAGGGGAATTACTCACCTTCTGAGATTGCATGAAACAATTCACTCTGTCGGCCAAGGAGGAATTCCGACTACTTGCAGATTAAACATTGGGTACAGCAGCCTCTGATGCGGCTGGCCGCTACCAGGGATCTGCTCCCCATAGTGAAATATGCCCAGTCTGGGTCCACTTCCAAGGGGTGTATTTCCTTCCTGAATGCCCTCATTCAGGCGCTGAGCCCCAGATCGACCCCGCCACATAAACAATTCTGGGACACAATACTGGACACCCCGGTAGCGGACAAACAGTGGGAGCATTTATGCAGAGACATTACCAAATACAACTGCTCGATGTTTCTTGGGAGGCTCACTACAAAATCATGTATGAATGGTATCTTCACCCCCAGAAACTGCACAGCATCTTCCCCAACTCTTCTGATCGATGCTGGCGGGGGTGTGGTCTGCTGGGCGATTTCCGCCATATTTGGTGGGACTGCTCCTCCATACAGCCTTTCTTGAAAGAGATCCTGTCCCAAATCAAAACCATCTTAGGTTACCCAATCCCGAATTCACTGGAACACACGCTGCTGGGGGTGAGGGATTCTACCCTGAAACGTCAAACGCAAGGGGATAGATCGGTCATGTGGCTCTGCTGAGGGGCAGCAAAAATGGCAGTAGCAGCAGCATGGAAGAAATCAGAGGCACCATCTTTAACTCAATGGCATGAACGGCTGTGGAGGGCGTTGGCTCTGGAGCGTATGTCCGACATTGTGGAAGACTCGAGGAAAGGGTTCGAGTACATATGGTCCCCCCTGGTGGGCTATTTATCGGAAGGGCTCCCGTTGGCGGCATACGCTCCTCGGCTGAGAGCCCTCCATTTGTTTCATATATAAAGTCTCGGGGATTGTCCCTGACAGAAAGGGGCTCGAATCTAGGGGGTTGCCTCTCCTTTGGGCAGGAAGCCCTCCTCACCTGACCAACATCATAACATATACACCATGACATCATTGTTATATGGTTCTTCTTTTTTTGTCTTAGTTTGTATTTTCCCCACCCTTTTTTTTTTTTTTTCTTTCTTTCCTTTTTGTTCCTCTTGTTAGAGGTATGGAAAAAGAAAAGTTGCAGGATACCAATTGCGACATGCTACTACGGCGCCTACAAGTAGGCCTGGCTTGCCAAATATCTTGTGAATAAGCTGTAACCCTTATGTGCTATCTGTAACTCTTGGCTTACATGGAAAATGTTGCAATTGTGCTATTACTATGGGTTGACCTTAAAATTCAATAAAAAGAATTTGAAACAAAATAAATGCACTCATATTTATATCACATGCACATTAATCGGGATGCCAGTTTCTAACCATGTGACAACATTTTTTTCAAGGCCCCTGGAAATGTAGTCTTCTGGCCTATTATCTCATAGTATACAGCCTCCATCGATATTACTAATCTAATTTTGGTTGACAATTTCTGATCCTTTTGGAGCTTTCGCATATGTTATATCAATAATTTAGTAGTAAAAAAAATCACCCCAGTTCTCCTCGGGAGAGCTATAAAAACAGTGGCTAAGCGCAAAGCCAAGCATGGATTTAATGCCATGGGCCATACTTGATTAACTAATCACTACTCACCAAAATCCTTCTATCACCATGCACTCTCATTCAATTTGCATCAAATGTCTTACCTAAATGTTGCATCTGGTACATTTATTAAAATGCAATGAGAAAATGTATATGCGTAGTCCAGATTATAATCTAATTGTTGGAACAAATAACACAAGATGAAGTGAAGTTTACAGCTAAGCATACGGCAATATACAGCATGAACAGCTTGATTATTTAAATTTCAACCAGCCATATTTTTTGTAATTTTTTTTTTAGTCCTCATATATGACAAAGGCTTGACCACAGGTTGGGAGAGGAAACCTGGTATCCCTGTTCTGAGCGCCACATACCTCCATGCTCCCACCATCCATACACAGCCCTTTTCAACTGTTATCTGAAGCAGATCTTAGTGGTTTTCCCACTAATCACCTCAACCAGTTGATCTTGTCTTAATCCTTGGACCTTATTTCTAACAGGATTCAGCTCTCAGCTTCAGCCCACCCACGTCTATTGATCTGGAGATCTACCTTTAAGAAACTGTCCCACATTTTCTCTCTTTTGGGTGAACCTGATTGACAATCCAACCTTGCAGCATGTCTACCAAAGCTCAGCCACCCCTGAGAGGTCGGCGGTTGTTCAGAAACCCAATATTTACATATTTCCCTGCGAGCAACAGCTAATAATATGAAGAGTAAAGAAGATTTAGCTTTCCCTAAAACAGGTGTAGTTGCACATAATACCCCCAAGATAATTAGGGATAAGCTTACCTAAATCTTGGCCGACAATTTTGTTTTCAAGATTTCTCCCACCTCTTGCCAGAAGGCCTGGATAGCTGGACATTGCGTGAAGAGATGTATGCCGTCTGCATTCTCCAAGTCACACTTTGGGCAGCTTCTCCTCATAGCTCATCCCATCTTCACCAATATCTTGGGGGACCAGTAGACCCTGTATAATGTGAACAAATGGTTCCTCCTGAGTGCAGCCGATTTTACTGATGCCCATAATGTAGTAGCTGATACTTGCCATAAGTATGGAACATCGCAGCCTGGCATGTCCAGCATCCAGATCTCTTCCGGTGGCTACAGGTGGGCGTTGTCCCCCTGTACCAAAGCCCAGTACCATTTGGAAACTTCCTTCCTGTATTCCTGTATTCCTGGGTGTTTTGTAGCTCCTTCTCAATCTCTGTTTCCAACCCCACATTGGGCTGCAATCGTGCCCAGCTTGCCAACTGGTAATATTTGAATCGGGACAACTTGTAGTTTGCGGCCTGCGATAACGAAGACCAAGACACCAAGCCCACTTGACCCTCAAGTTGACCCCCCCCTCACTAACCCAGCCTTTAGCAACGGGGTTGCCAAGCTGTCCTTAAGACATAAAGGGGTTCCTGGTGACCTCCAAATTGGTGCCAAATAGCTATAGTAGGGGATCTCCAGAGTTCTCGTAATTGGTGCCCAAGTTTTGCATGCTACTGTTAAAGTCTTAATTTTTTTTTTTTTTTTAAACTTCGGGTGGCCAAATTTAAATAAGAAATTATAAGAAATGATTTGCTTCTCCTGCTAAAGACAAACCATTAAACAGCCCCTACCATTGTATACCATTGTATAAGGAGGCTGTGTCTATTGCTTACTATTTTGTATGGTCAACTTTACTTTTATTTGGAAACCATTTTTTAATGTCACAATATGTCACTATTTCTATAGGTTCCATTCTTCACTGGGGACATCTCGCACTATATATACATATATATGAAAAAATCTTATGTGTAGAATTTTATTGTGTTATATATATAAATACCTATTGCTATTACGAATCATTGGGTGGCATATGGTTTCTTTTCCTTTGGATATCGATTTAACCCTTCCATATTGCGATTGTGCCTGTAATTACCAGTATTTACTGTACTAGCCCACACAAACCACTGTATCTTCTGTGAAAAGCTCTTTAAAAAATACCAGAAAGCCCTCCCCTATTGTCTGATCTTCCGTACATCTCTTATTAGTTGTATTATTAACTACTTCGTTAATCTGATTTCTGACCTGGTCCTGCCTCGCCTTTCAGGCTAGCATCTTCCTACACCCTTCCCCGTATTCGTTGTTCGTTAGCTTACTAGCCTCCCATCTATTTTTCACCCTACCTTCCGGGTAGTCTACAAGTGTCTCTTTGCATCCCTTAATTCGTTTTTCCACTGCACCAGTATGTTATCTTGCTTGTGTATACTATGTGCAATGTTGTCCTGCATCTCTTCGATGGCACGCTCTAAATCCTTTAATTTATTTTTCTCTATCTTCCTTTTATATGCTGGAGCACTGAATAATCTCCCACGAATATAGGCCTTAAATGTATCCCACACAATATGTGGCGGAGCGGAATGCTCATTTTGATTAAAAAACCCAACTATATCTGCTTTCAGGAATTTTATAATTTCTGGATCAGCTAGTAGCGTTCTATCTACTGTCCACCTATTTTGTGTAGGGGGGCCTCTAGAAACATCTCTAATTTGACCGCTGCATGATCTGATCGATGTGATGGTTGATGCGCGCTACCCCACCAATGGTCTTATCAAGTTTCCGATCTATCAAAAAAAACGGTCAATTCTGGACGACTGAGACCATTTTTTGTTCTGAAAGGTGTACCCCCTGCCTTGCCCAGATTTCAGTCTCCAAATGTCGACCAACGCTAAATTATTTATTACCTGGTGCACATAGTCCCTCATCTTAGGTGCATTCACGGTTGGTCTAGGTGTGGATTTATCCAGTACTGGGTCCAGCAGTGTATTAAAATCCCCCCTATAATAATATAATATTTTGTCGTTAGCAGCTGTTGATATAGTTCCCTAAGGGGAAATGGATCGTCGACATTGGGGCCATAATATCCCACGAAGGCATACCCAATATTATTGATTTTCCTACCTCCTGGATCTGCGATAAAGCCCTCCAATCTAGCTTGAGCTGTGTTCTTGTACAATATCGCCACCCCCTTCACGTTGCAATATTGGTTAGTGCATACCAGATGCGTGATCCAACTTTTCCGCGTTAACACACCCTGCCATTCATCCCACTGTAAATGGGTTTCTTGTAAGATTATCACATCATTATCAGAAAGCTTAAGTAATTCTAGAATCTTCCTTCGCCTGCTATTCACTCTTAACCCATTAACATTCCAGGAAAGAACGCTTAGGCTACGAATCATTTCTCACCTTTGTCCTGATATGTATAACGCATCTCCTGCCTCTTCTTGCCACCCTTTGTGTTTGTAGTAAGCCTTGAAATAATGAGGACCATTTTATTTATTTTTATTTTTCCCTGATGCTCCCCACCCAGTGCTAAGTGTATAAAAACAGAGTTTCTCTGTGCCCCTTCCCTTCTGCCCACCCTGGGGAACACCCTTCTCCAAACTGAGTCTTTCTTCATACCCTTTTGAACCCCGCGTCTCCGACTCTTTAGTCTGCAATTTCTTTTCTTTTATTTTTATGCGTCCTTATGGGATTTGATCTGTGCTATAAGATTTTTGACCTCGAGTGTCTCCTTTAAATTAAACATCTTGTTTCGCCACATTACCTTCAGCATTGCTGGGAATTTCAATTGCGCCGTTGCACCTAGGGCCTTCAAATCCTAAATATAATGATTTAGCTCCCACTGCCGGGTTTGAGTTGCCTTTGAGATGTCCGACCTTATAGTAAAGGCCCACCCCTGCTTTTGAAACTGCTTTGCTCTAAGTGCTGCAATAAGACTTATTTCTTTTATGGAATAGGAGCGAAAATTTATCAAAATCTTCCTTGCTTTCCCTATATCCAGAGTCTTCCTGAAGGGATCTCGATGAACTCTCTGAATGTCCGCTTCTAAGTCCAGCTCTGCTGTTTCCGGGATATGTTCCTTGAGAAGATTCACTAGAAAGAGCTTAATGTTCCCTCCCTCCATGCCCTGCGGAACACTCAGAAGTCTTAAATTGTTCCTTCTGGAGTTATTTTCCAGCACTTCTAGTTTATCCCTTAGTTCCTTTTCTCCTGCTTTTAGGGCTACGATCTCATTTTGATTACTCCTTACTTCCTCTGGTAGAGCCCTGATTGAGACTTCAATGACCAGCAGCCTTTCTGTAATGTCAACTAGCCTCTCTTCTAGACCCTCACATGCCCCTTGGATTTTTGCCTGGTTGCACTCCAATACTTCAAATTATTCTCTTTTATATCTTTTGATAGGGTAAGTAGAATCTGAATAATCTCGGTGCTTTGTGTTTCATTTGTTCTTTAAGAATCTCTCTCTTCTACGCCCTGTTTGCCCCCTACCTTTCTCCCACTACCTTCAGGAGTATTCAAGCCGGCCTCTCCCCCCAACTCAACATTCCTAAGTGAATTTTCCTCTAAAGGGTTGTTGGGGTGATCGACACGTGTCAGTGATGAAAACCAATTTGAGAAGTGCAAATCCTGGCACATGACCTGTGTAGCAGTTGCTGGTTCCATCTCCGCTAGAACTAAATTCTTGTCTATTCCCCCAGTACTGCTCAACCAGTTAGTCTGACTCTCCGTGCCTTTTAGGTTAAAATATACCTCAGGGAGGGGCTGGTGCAACCAGCCATATTGATCGAATTGCAAATCCTCAACCTGCTTCTTTCCGATACCCTAGTTGATCCTTAATGTTTTGTGCAGCATAGAACTGTGAAATGTATTTTATGCTTGGACATTGTCTAAAACAGAGTAACATATTTCCTATTTGGGCCCATCTTAAGGGTCCATTGAAATGGGTTCTAACTTGAATAAATGTCCCCAAAATTAACCCCCACACCTTGTTTACATTATGGGGAATAACAAGAAACACCAATAACCATCAGTTTGGCCGGGTCTGTAATGCCTATTAGCTCCTATTTAGAAGGGTGATAGGTTATCTACTAAACCAGCAGGAAGTTTGCTAAATTGGTATACAGTCAGCCGCACCTTATTCAGCTTTTTCATTAATTTACCATCTGTTTTGTAAAGAAGTTGACGGCTTCTAAATGTAATTTTCTTGAAATATTTTGGGCTTCAACAGGTAGGGGTAAAAGTGAAAGGGTCATCCTATGCAGTTGTCTTCTCTTTCAATACAGGATTACATTGAACATTTATCTAGTGGATATCTTTAATTATTCTGGAACCTTACCAAAAACAAAACCACCCTAAATATTGGTTGTATGGAAACCAAGAGTAAAATAGAGATGTATTCATATCTCAAGCTAAGGCAGGTACAGGTATGTCATTCTGCATAGAAACTCTGACAAGAATTATGCTGGGACCAGAGATAATGAGACCAAAATCATACCTCCTACACAATATCAGAGTAAGGGCCCCTTTAAGAGCTGTTCATGGATATATCCCTAGAGGATACCATACCACCCAATTACAAGTTTTACTGAGTGCAGGAAAAAAACTAGCAAATTTATATGAGTTTCCACTCACGTTCTTGTGGCAGTGAGCAGCACGAAATGTGTGTTGGAACAGCCCCAAAATCGAGAACCTCATGCAGTGTTGCACCTTGTATATTCGTGTCCTGCAGGCTATTATCCATCACATGCCCAAAAACGAATTCTTCTCAGCAAGTGGGGCAGAGGGGTTTTCGACTAGAATTGTTAACTCCTGCACGGTTATCTCGACCTGAAATTACCCAACATTTTGTAATGAGGCCCTATGATCCTTGACTTAGTAGTATGACCCATGCTTCATTTCAGAAGTACTCTAAAAAGTCAAAAGATAATGCATTTCACATCTGACCAATTCCACAGCATGTCAGTGATTTCAATATATGAAAAATAATTTCTCTTTTCAATGTCCATGGGCAATGCTTTGCAATGTGGAAGAAATAGTAAACGTAATACCAATGTAATGAAGGATGAATATCTCTTCTCTCTGACTCTTCTTCCTGCTCTGCTACAGTTCACCAAATACCTCCTTCCTCTCACCATCTACCATGGTCTAGCTACCAAGTTCTACAAGTAGCCATGGCAATTATCCAAGGTCTTCAGATTGCAGCCAGTGCTAACCTCAGGGCAGAGGTTATTGGTTTGTTGCTTTCACTGCAAGGAGACCCCCTCTTTTAAGGGTCCCTCTGTCCATTGTGTGCAGGCACCCCACTTGTATAGCGATCCCTCTACGATGATACAATAAGGGTCTAAATGACATTCAAATAAAGAGCATGGATGGACTGTGAAACGGAAAACATTAAGAAGTCTATACATGAGGAATATTGCCCAGTTATGGGGAGTACCCTGTTAGCCCTCACTCAAACAGTGGGGAGAAGACTTGGGCTGGTGTATAGGTGCAGAAAAATCCATATACGAAGGTTGTGGTTGTTCCCACAAGTTTAAAAGTGTCAGTGGTCCTTAGAGAAGACACCGTGGGTTTGGATAACTAAGATCTGCAAGCTTTCTGTTGCCTCTTCTTGTGAGGAAAAAAGATCGCGAGGCCGAAGCGTGGCATATAGCGTGTGAACTGTTCTGTTGAATACATTGGGGCCGATTCCGATTCGGGCCGGAAATCTCTCCGACCGAGCCGGACCCGGAGAGATTTCTGACCGAATCAGACCCGTGCAGTCCGACCGAATGAGTACGATGCGCACGTATGCGATCGGACTCGAGTCGGTCGGACTCCCATTGAAGTCAATGGGAGCCTGTCGTACAACGCGTACGCGGGCTCCCATTGACTCAATGGGTGCGAGGCGGACAAGGGCGCCCCCTACAGCGTGTACGCGGCGAAGCGATTCGCGTCGTACACGCACAGGTAGGGGGGACCCATGGGTCCCCCCTGTGTGCGACTCGCACGGCTATGCGTACAGGGGGGTCCGACACGGACCCCCAAAGTACGGCTCCGACAGCTCTTTCGAGCCGGAGTGCGCGGCTCGGTCGGACTGCTCGCGGCGCGCATCGTACTTACCCGGCCGGGGAACGTCTCCATTGCGCGGTGCGAGTCGAGTCCGAGCGAGTCGGTCGGTGCGGTTAGACCCGGGAACGAGTCGGTCGGAGCGGTCGGGATGTCCGGACGAGTCGGTCGGCGAATACGCATCGTACTCGCTCGCCCGGACGCGCGTACGATTCGGTCGGGAAATAGGGCTCCGAATCGGATCCGGTTAAGCCGAATCCGATTCGGAGCCCTACCGGCCGAGATCGGAATCGGCCCCACTGTGTTTATATAACCAAATAATGAGAAACTGTATGAAGAATTATGTCTCAGATACTATCACTGTCTGCTCCTGATCTGTATTTCTCATCAAAAAAACAAAAAATAATTCTGTATTTGATACTATTGGTTGCCACCAAAATATGGAAGTAAGATAAATACTAATACGAATTGTATGTTTGATATTTTTATTGGTCACAGCCCAGAAATGGCCTACTGAAAAAATTTAATAATAAAGTGGTTTCAGAAAAGAAAATGTTAAAACGATTGGTCAAGGTACGGAAAGTGCTTGGAAATGAAACCCAGTGATAGGTGTATATGTGAGGCTTAAACTTTATTGGTTACAGCTCTAATGTGTGTACAGATCAATCAGGAACAACAAAGATGCAGTGGAACATGTTCTTCAAGCTTACTGGTAGGGACTAGTCAGCAGGCTGACTATAGATGTGAATGGCATCCTTCTTACAGATTAAAGCACAGTTGTAGCCATTCATTCATGGGTATGTGATAAGTCAAAATCGGAAGCAGACAAAATGAGTGTGCATCTATAAGTAGTGTGCACCTTAGTATTATTGAAGTCTATAACTAACATGACAGAGATTCATCCATCATCTGAACGTAAGTTAAAAACAGCAGCTGACACATGTTGGAAATCAGGGCCTGTTTGCAGTGTCCTCCCACCTTTGCCCCATTTGAAACCCTTGGATGCTGGTTTTCTGACTCTGCGAGTGTCCTGGGCTCTGCTCTGGGCAGGCCCAGGGCCAGTGCTATGTTGAAAACACCAAGTTAAAACAAACACTTGCATTAAGGTACACATAATTGGCATGACCTAACCTATAAATCCCTAGTACATAATAGGGCAGGGACATTAAAGCTACCTATAAGTACCTTGTATATAATAAGGCATGGCAGTTTGGAGGCCAGCAGCCCTCTCTTCACTTGCATGTGTGCACTGCTGACAGCCTGAGGTCATTTTAAAAGCATCCCTGTGTTGCAGCACTGCTTTTAAATGTAGTTTGTGCCCAAACTCGACTTTAGTGGTAGGGGCACTAAAAAAGGGATAACCTACAATATTTTGGCATTTTAGGTACCCACATGGTCTCCCCCAGCTGTCTCAGTAGTGGGGGGTCACATCATTATAAGGAGGTCCCTTATAAAATATGTTTTTTATGCCCTGGGGATAGAGAAATTTCACATTTCACTTTCCCCCATAGTATAAAAGGGCCTCCCAAAATCGACTTTGGTGCTAGGAGCACTGTGGAGTGAGGATCTACACTATTTTTGCATATCCAGGACTCCTAAAGTCTCCCCTAGGTGTCCCAGGTGAGGGTGGTCATGTAACTATAAGCAGGGCCCTTATAAAAGATGTTTTATATGTCCTGGTGAGGGAGAAATTGCCCATTGCAGTTTCCTCATTGTATATGCCTAGCCCTATAGGATAACATGGAAATAGTTTATGAATGCATAACTATTGCTAGGAATTAAAAAAATATGATTCCAGAACTTAGGAGAATGGTATTGATAAATCCAACAATATGCTATTGTTGAATTTATCCTAAAATATACAGGAAAGAAGGTATAAGACGTTCTTGTCCATAAACCATAATTCAGCCTTCCTGTGGTCTTCCCTGATTGGTCAGAGTTAACAGGATTATCCAGGCTGCTTTGATGAAGTGATAAGTGGCTCACCCAGAGAGAGGCTATCTGTTAGAGGGAGCTCTGCTACACAGTAATTCCAGGGGAGGGGGAGGGGTTGTAAAGCATGGGCTTCAAAGGGGAAATAGGACAGGCAGGGGACAACCGGGTTCAACTACCCCCAGTCCCTCTGACCCAGCCAGATGTCAGGCTTAAGGCAGTAATTCGCAGTTGGTAGTGGGAGTAGAGCTATGGAATGAGCCATACTGGAGGCTGGTTTCACTAGTTCTTACTCCTCTGCTGAGATTTCAGCCATACTCAATTTAGGAGAAATAGTGCTTTCTGGGAGAAGATTATGCAACACTTTGGAGGAAGTGGTCATGTCTGGGGTGTTGCTCTGTACCTCATTGGACAGGAGAGCTCTCCTGCTTGTCCCCAGAGAACACTGAATAAATATATAAGAGGAGCACTGTATCTCAGATCTCCTGCTTGAAACTAAGAGAAGAAGGTTTGCCAAGTTGGAAACTTGATATGCACCATCAGGCCCTGCATTATGCATGGCTGTTTCTGCTGTATTATTTGGAACTACATCCCTTTGGATGTACCTTGCTTCAAAAGAAATAAAGAGTGGACTCCCTGCAAGCTACAGGCTAACAGAGCTCACCTGGACGATCACCACCAAGAATCCCCTTCCTGGAGTGAGCCCAGTGGATTTGAAGGGTTTTGTCCAGATGCATTGTGGGAATTGTGGTCCCAGGCTTTCAAGGACCATCTTGGAGATTCCAGACCATTGGATTGTGTTTTTGACACTTTGGACTCACAAGAAGAACTTCAGGAAGAAGTTCCAGATGTTTGGGGAAGTTTGGAGCAAGTTTAGAAAAGAGCTTCATACGGGGAGCGACTCAACCGCTAGAGCCAAGCCGGCGACCTTCAACAGCGAGCCGGCTTGCCTGCTGGTTCGTCCTGCTGAAAAGCTCCGGAGGTCCGACTTCCAGAGTTTGACCAGGAGCCCCCTGGAAAGCAGGCCGGCGAACCCTCACTGCACCCAGACTGATGAAGAGCATTCAAGGACCCCGCAAAAAAGCTCCAGAAAAGTTTCAAAGTCAGAAGGTAAAATCTCGACCAAGGCTTACCGTGAGGGGTATCCTAGCAGGGCTCCATCACGGTCTGCATGAAACTTTGACTTTGTCCCCGTCAAGCGTGACCAGCTGTCCCAGTGTGGCGCTATAGGTTTCGAAGGGCCAGATGTACGACGCGCAAAATAGTATTTTGCGACTCGCAATTTGCGAGGCGCTATTTTGCATGTACAACAGTGTGTTTAACACTGTTTGCGATTCCCAATGGGGTTGCAAATTGCAAGGCTCATGAATATTAATGAGCGTCTCGCAATTTGCTAGCCCATTGGGAATGATAGGCCCTCCCAGGGATGGTGCACTGCTTGGCTCAGCAGACCACCATGTCTGGGATTGCTTTTAAATGCAGCCCGTTTTCCTTTTAAATGCAGCCCGTTTTCCTTAAAGGAAAACGGGATACATTTAAAATAAAAAAAATGAAACATTTTCGGTTCATTTTTAGGTCGAGCCTATAGCGGCAGCGCGCATGCACTGCTTGCTTTGCGAGGCATGCAGTATTCAGTATGGAGTGGAAGCTCAGTGGAAGCTCCGCCCACTCTCCGCCCATCTTTTTCATTGGCTTCGTTCCTAAATGCTCCCTTCCGATTGGTTTTAGGCTTGTTAGTCTCTCCTTATGACGGCCATGTCGTCATTTGTATCCTCAAATTAAATTAAGAATGGTGTGGCACACTGGTAGATCCAAATAGTGTGGATAAAGTTTTTATTCAAAGTTATTTAATTTGGGTGCAAGTGGGTATCTCCCTCTGACCTCAATATTGGAAAGTGCCATTAAAAGAGCTGAGCGAGTTGACAGAAACCAACTGTTGCGTGGTCAAAAAAGAGCTGACACAAGTAACAGACCAGTTTTCGTATCCAAGTTCTCATCCAGAAGCTACCAAATCAAAAAAGTGATGTTGAAATATTGGCCAATGATACGCAATGAGAGTGATTTCAACGGGATATTTGACTCACACCAATTATTCGTCTGTTAGAACTGGGGGTCTCTAGTTGGCAATGGTATACACCCTTGTCCAAATAGGGACCCTTGCTTCTAAGTCAGGGAAAGGGGATTACACTACTGGATAACCCCTGCTCACCCCCTTGGTAGCTTGGCACGAGCAGACAGGCTTATCTCAGAGGCAGTGTGTTAAGCATTTGTGAACACATACAGTAATACAGTGAAAACACTACAGATGGACACCACACAGGTTTTATAAAAATAAGTATTCTTTATATAGACTTAACACAAGACAACAAACGACAAAAATCCACAATACTGTACTCAAAATAGACTTAAAGATGGTAGAAGTAACTTAGTTCAAGATGGTGATAAATGCGACACGTTTCTCACAAAAGTACCTTAAATGCATAACGCAAAACAAACAAAGGGTCCACAAGGAGGGCGATGTGGCGAGCAGGCGCCTCGATGCGATGCGACGATCTGGTGCGATGCAATGAGAGTGCGCCCTTGATGCGATGCGACGACGTGAAGATGATGCGTGCACGCCCGACGGCCGTGTGGCGAACTCTGTACCTTTGGAGCCGCGACAGGCCCTGTGACACGCCTCTCCGGTGATGCGACGGCAGGCAGCGGCGATGGCGACACGCTTCTCTGGTGATGCGACGGCGACCCTTGCGGTGGCGACACGCTTCCCCGGTGATGCGACGGCAGGCAGTTGCGACGAAGACACGCTTCTCCGGTGATGCGATGGCAGGCAGCTGCGACAAAGACACGCTTCTCTGGTGATACGGCGGCGGCCTCTGCGGCGGCGACACGCTTCTCCAGCGATGCGACAGCAACAGCTGCGTCAGCGACATGCTTCTTCTCGTTGAGTCACGCTTCCAGCTCCCAGCGACACGCAGGCTTCTGCAGACAGAATCCCCAGCAAGGGAATTCAGGAGGGAGCTGGTGGTGAAGTCTTGTAGCCCTGAGACTTCAGCAGGAGGCAAGCTCTAGTTCAAGCCCTTGGAGAAATATTCTGCAAGATGATGAAAGTTCTTTGAAAGTTTCTTCTCCTTTCCTTGGCAATGAAGACCACTGCAGGCCAACCCAGCAAACAGCACACTGGCAGAGGGGCAGTCCAAACTCCTGCAGCTTCCTTGGTTCTTCTCCTTGGCAAAGGTTCGTCTTGTTGTTCCAGAAGTGATCTAAAGTCTTGGGGTCAGGACCCCAATATTTATACTAGCAAATCCTTTGTCCTCTGAAGGCAGAGGGTCCTGTACCTAGTCCAAACCAGTTCTGGGTGCATTCTGCCAGAGCACAACTTCTTCCTTTGTCAGTGTGGGCCAGGGTCATCAGACACACCACAGGAGGTGGAGCCAGCATTGTGGAAGGCAGGCACAGCCCTATTCAGGCCCAGGGGCTACTCCTCCCACCACTCCCAATGCAGATAGGTCTATTCAGCCTAGTGCTGACTCACCCTGTCTCCTGGAGCCCCCCAGCCCCTGTCACTCACAAAACCAGACATACAATACTCAAGCTAGCAGAGGCAGGCTGGATAGTTAGGCAAGAAAATACCTACTTTCTAAAAGTGGTATTTTCAAACACAGAATGTTAAAACCAACTTCACTAAAAGATGTATTTTATCATCCTGAGTTCAGGTATACTAAACTCGAATTTCTACTATGTTTCCTGGGTCAGTTAGGATTATAAGATGTTATAATCAAACTGCCCATTCTGGCCTATGGGAACAGGTAGCCTTGCAATAGTGAAAAACGAAATAGGCTGTAATTCACTATCAGGTCATGCCACACACATCAGGGCATGACCTACCTTTTACATACAATGCACCCTGCCCTAAGGCCTACCTTAGGGGTGTCTGATATGCAGAAAAGGGAAGGTTTAGGGACTGGCAAGTGGGTGCACATGCCAAGTCGACATGACAGTCACAGACTGCACACAGGCTCTGCAATGGCAGGCCTGAGACACACTTTACAAGCTGCTTCTGTGGGTGGCACAATCAGTGCTGCAAGCCCACCAGCAGCATTTGATTTACAGGCCCTGAGCATACAGGGTGCAATATACTAGGGTCTGACAAGTAAATCAAATAATCCAATCATGGAGTCACTAATCCATTACATCACTTTACAATAGGGAGAGCATATGCACTTTAGCACTGATCAGCATTGGTAAAGTGCCCAGAGTTATGAAACCAACAAAAACAGGTCAGAGAAAATACAGGAGGAAGGCAAAAAGTTCAGGGATGACCCTGCAAAAAGGGCCAAGTCCAACATCGGCTATCAACGTACTAAGAATTTGAAGGAACTCCTAAACAAACCGATTCAACCCACCGCAGGTACCCATAAAGGAACCATTCCGTGCCTAAATTGCAGGCACTGCAATAATATGATCAAGGGAATAACAATGACACATCCCACCAAGGGTACTTCCATTCAAATGCGAACCACAGCCACATGTGACTCTAAAAACCTTATATATCTACTGAAGTGCCCATGCGGCCTGACATATGTGGGAAAAACTGAACGAAAAATCAAAGTCCGATTAACGGAACATAAAAGCAACATCAGAAATCACTCTGAGAAGTCACCCGTAGCGATTCATTTCACAACCAACAAACTGCGATTCCTTGTGCTTGAATTGGTTCCTCTATTCGAAGGAGTTGACAATAGAAAAAGACTATTACAGAGAGAACTCGTCTGGATAAAGAAATTGGATTCATGCCAGCTGAAGGGTCTCAATGAACACATTGAATACAGTTGTTTCCTATAATTTGTTACCAGGCTACTTGATGTTATTTTGATTGACATTCAGTCATAACTGCCATCATTATGATTGCTCAAAGATTTTTGTATACATTTTTTCTCCTCTGTGTATGTATGTGATCATTTACATTGATGTTTTTTACACCAGTCACGTTGCATCGTTTCATAGACATCAGCTGGCTTATTCCGGGACTTTCCTTCACTAATTTTCGTTTTATTATTACTCGATTATACCCGCTCGAGATAAGTTTTATCAACATACACGTTCATTTAACTCTTTTAAGATGGCCACCGAGGTGAGTTATACTTCTCACATCTCATCTACAATATGGCGACCGTTTTTTCGAACCCTATTTCTATTTCTACTTTCCTGGCACGGGCTTACACTCGAGGACTTCGCGTCTACACGCCGGAGTAATACTATCGATAGGTTACGGTTAAACAGGGTACATTATCTTCACAACAACCCTGAAGGTAAGCCTCATGTATTGTTACAGCGCTTCATGCTGATTCATAATCCAATCCGACCCGGGTTTCTTAATATCCTTTTTTTTTTTGCAGACTATTGAATCGTTTGTAAAACGGGCTGCGGAGACAGACCCGGAATCATTTATATTCTGTGGTATTTTCTAGGTATGTGCCATACCTTCACTTTATTCATCTTTACACAACGAGCAGACAGGTTCACTTTTTCTATCACCACTCGTACAGATCGCCACACCGATTTGAGTTTCACTGTTATGGGGCATGCGAGGCATACTTATCTTCTATTAGCATGGTCACACACCCATTTCAACTAGTATTTCACTTTTTCTTTCACTTTTTCTATCACCTTGCGTACTTGTCATCGCACCGATTTGTGCTTCACTGTTACGTGACACGCGGGGTATACTTATCTTCTACCAGCACGGTCACACAGCCATTTTAATAAGTATTGCAATGGCGCAATACCACTATTTAACCTCTTTACTATCACGGGTCCTTGACTCTGTGTGTTACATTTTGAAACACTAATCACACCCGTTTTCTAATAGACCGGCCACATATATTTTTTGACGTGCCATATATTCAACGGTCACTACGATTAACATCTGAAAATCTCATTGGAGATTCCAAGCCCTTGAATCAATGATCCATTTTTATTTTCAGAGAAAGATCCCCCTGATGAAGGGTTTCGACCCAAAATGCATTGGGATTATGGAAATGCCATGTACGAAAAGGTTTTCACCATGAAATTGTCTTGAAGTCAATAACATGATCATATTCACAAGTGAGAAACAACATTGTGATATATAAAAATAAAAAAATAAATAGAAGATTTTCACTTGAACGTTTTGGAAGAATTGTTTTGAACTTTTTTTGATCTTTTTGAACTTTATAGCAAGGGTTGTTTAACCCCTTGGAGTGCAACGTGGGGACACTATGTAGGGTCTACACAGTGCTTCTCAATCACTAGTCATTTGTATCCTTCCATGGCTACTGGCCCCTTTACTTCGAGTGTTGCATAGTATGTTTTATGTAGATTGTGAAGACTATTTTCATCCTGTGCCCCCCCGCAGTCCGTGCCTTCTCGCCCCCCCACACTCCCGTTGTTTGTGCCTTCTCGCCCGCCCGCACTCCTGTTTGCAATGCAATAGGTCTCGCGTAAATGCGAGACCTATTGCATTGCAAATGCTTGTTTACTACAGCAGGCAGGACGACGTGCGCAGCCGGGACAATTTGAGACTGAGTGGCGTAATGCGATCACCCGCCTCATCATCAACGGATTACGCTAGAACCGTATGAGCCTGCGGCCACAGTAGAACAGGCTGACCCACGTGAAGCGCCCTATTCTTTACTCTCAAACAGCTGGACAATCAGCTTGTCGCCTTCTTTTGTTTCCATTAAATACGGAGCTGGTAGCCATCCGTTGCACACTGTAAATTGAATGGCCATTTTGAAACGGCATGCCTTTCATCAAAATAAAACCTCTGAGCATATTTCGTAATCTTTATTGTACAATTATGTTGTTGTCAATGTCAGAAAGTGATTATGTTGCTATCCTTGTTAAGTACAAGAATGCTATTAATAATTTGTAGAATATTCTATAAAATTTCAAATATAACTAGTAGCAGCAATTCCTTTACTTCATGACTGGAAAGATAAATAATCATGCATTTTTTAGACCTACATGTTCGCTTTACATCCATGTGCTTTTGAAACCCTCAACTATTCTTTAATTCATGATGGCGCCTCGTTGGGGTATGGCCGCCTCGTTACGTATGCGCATGCTCGTTGAGGGATGGCCGCCTGTTTGTAGTGTTCCTTGCTCTCCCATACTGAGCAGGTCCCGGAGGGTGGTGTTCTGCTGCTGCCAGGAAGTTAACTACGGATGTGACTGGGAGGCAAGGAACAGAGCCTTTAGTACTCTGAACCGAGGGCAGCGGTGCGGTTTCAGGTGAGTACCGGCCCTTTGGAGGAGGGGATATAAAGGGGTCATCATGGTCATTAAATTAGAGTCATCATGTTCAGAGAAGTATGCTTAAGACCCAGGGGCTATGAATAACTCTAATAGCTTCCTACCCGTCCTGCCACAACGAGCCCCCGCCACCGGTGCCAATCATCCTTTGCTCGTTTCCCAACAAGCTTTGCTTATTGTTCTTTTAAGTAGATCCTGGTCCTCTCTCTCTTCACTATTCTTTCTCCCAATTCGTTTTTCTTTCTGTAGCCAAATTCCCTACCTTGGTTTCTTTTTAGCTGCCTCTTCTCCCTCAATGCTCTCTCTGCTTTCAACCCTCTTTTTACCCCTGCTCTTTTCTCCCTATATCGCACTCCCCATCCATTCTACACTCCCCATACTTAATACTGACCCTTACCCTCTTCTGTAACATTTCATCTCGTTCTTTATGAAATATCATCATGATAGTTAGGTTTACCAGAATATTGGGGGGGCCCACCTATGCTCATATAAGTTCCTTCGGGGCTAGATGCGTTGCACGGGCCTCTGGGGCCTAGCTTTTTTATCATGAAAAGATCCTGCCCTGACGGCACTCCCTTGCATAAATCAGTAATTTATTGA
This sequence comes from Calotriton arnoldi, assembly GCA_963921515.1. NCBI lineage: Eukaryota > Metazoa > Chordata > Amphibia > Caudata > Salamandridae > Calotriton > Calotriton arnoldi. The sequence continues at coordinate 1,145,009 of CAWUFW010004841.1, forward strand.
TCTTGGATAGCTTGGTAAGCAACTAGCATCAGACAAGCCACCTACCATACATTGAACCCCAAAGAGAGAAGCAAGTTCTTAAGAAATAGGTGGGATACTAAATAGTATACACAGTGTGTAATAGTGTTAATTTGTCAAAGAACAAAATGTCTCACAGATACCTGCTATTTACTTGAGTGGGACTAGCTTGTTAAAAGTCAAAACTTGGCTATCAGCTTTGTGATAGATCCTACATACATGCAATTATATGTTGTTTACATTTATTTATTTATTTATTTATTTATATAGCGCCTGAATCGACCCCCGGAGGGGTATCTCTGCGCTTTGGACGGGCAGCATGGATGTAGTGCAACTACAGCTGAATCAGAAACAGAAAAGAGTTGTCTTGAGCAGCTTCCTAAATTGAAAATGATCAGGGCATTGTCTCAAGAGTACGGGGAGCTTGTTCCAATAGCGGGGACCTAGATGAGAAAGGGCCCTTCCACCTAATCTGGCCTTCCTAACTCGGGGAACCACAAGAAGGTGTTTGGAGCCTGAGCGGAGGGATCTGGAAGGTAGGTACGGTGTAAATTTCTCCGAAAGATAGGTGGGACCAAGATTAAACAACGCCTTATGGATGGTACAGCAAATTTTGAATCTTACCCGTTGGCGTATAGGAAGCCAATGAAGTTGCAAGAGAAGAGGGCGGGAGGCAGTCCTAGTGGGGGCATTGAGGACCAATCGCGCCGCCGTATTCTGGACTACCTGCAGTCTGCTGAGTGAGGCCTCATTGGCGGAGATCAGCAGACCGTTGCAGTAGTCCAGACGGCTTAATACAAGTGCCTGAGTCAGAGTCTTCCGAGTTGAGTCGGGAAGCAGAGGAAAGACTCGGCGGAGTAGGCCCAGTGTATGGAAACAGGAGCCAGCTGTCTGAGCAGCATGCTCCTTCAGAGTAAGGGCTTGATCCAGACGGATGCCTAAGTTCTTAACAGTAGATTTGGGGGCAGGAGGGGCACCCAAATCAGCCGACCACCATTCAGGCGTCCATAGTAAAGGGGCCTCTCTGAAAAGCAGAATCTCTGTTTTCCCAACATTGCACTGGAGGAAATTACTCATCATCCAGTGTGAGATGGCTCTCATACCAGAGGAGAAGGCCAACTGTACAGATGGAGTAAGTTTGTCAAATGGAAAGAGCAGCTGTGTATCGTCGGCGTAGGATATGGGGGTGAACCCATACGTCCTCAGGAGATTGGCCAAGGGTGCAACATAGATATTAAACAATGTAGGGCTCAAACATGAGCCCTGGGGTACTCCCTTGGACAATTCCATAGGTGCCGAACGATACGGGCCTAAGTTGACGGTCTGGGAGCGAGCAGATAGAAAGCCCATCATCCACTGCAAGGCAGAGTTTCTTAATCCAATCTCCTTTAATCTTCTGAGCAATATCTGATGTGAGACCGTGTCGAACGCAGCAGATAGGTCCAACAGCACCAATATCGTAGAATGGCCCTTATCTAGGGTCATCCTGATGTTATCCGTGACCGCTAGCAGAGCTGATTCGGTGCTGTATTTGGGTCTAAAGCCTGACTGGGAAGGGTCTAAACAGCCAGTGAGTTCGACATGGTTGGAGAGATGTTTGTTGATATGTTGTTCCAATAGTTTGCTCAGAAACGGAAGAAGCGAGATGGGGCGGAGATTGGAAAGATCCGTCAAAGGGACTTCGGTGTTCTTACGGACAGGCCTAACCTGTGCTTCTTTCCATTCTTACGGAACATGGCCCTCTCTCAGAGAGAGAATGAGGAGAGTCTCAATCGAAGGGGACAGGGAGGTGCAAACTTTGGCCGGGATAAGGTCGAGGGGGACCCTGATTTTACCTTATGAATCAATGATTCCACATCTGCCGATGTCAGTGGAGGGAAGCACTGAGAGGTTGCCTGTTCTGGTTGATCTAATGCCATTGGGGCCAGAGGCTGGCTTCCTGACGGAACAATTTTTCGTAGATAAGCTCTATTTTCTGCGAAAAGTATAGTGCAATATCATTGCATAGCGTTTGCGTCGGGGCCTAGGGGTTCTCACAGGCCTTGGGGTTGATAATGGACTGGAGGATGTTTTGTAGGATTTTTGGAGCGCTACCAGCCTGGGCTAATTGCGATGCAATATGGGTTTTACGCGCAATTTTTATATTTTTATGGTAGCTGGACAGCGTGGTGAAAAACCGATCTTTATCCTTCTCGTCGTGAGTAGTGCGCCAACTTCTCTCATGTTTCCTACAGAGTTGTTTCTGTACTCGCAGCTGAGGAGAAAACCAGGCAGTCTGTGGGCGTTTGGAATGACTTGGGAGTGATTTCAGTGGTGCAAGATGGTCGATAGCCATGGAAACAGCGGAATTGTATTTGGCCAAGACTTCCTCTATATTGTCAAATGCAATATTCTGAGGCATTGAGAAAGAGGCTTGAAAGCTCTCCGGGGTGACTTTCTGCCACTGCCTGCGGGTGTGGAATGTAACAGGATTAGAACCCTTCGACTCCCTTGGGCCCTAGATGAAAAATTTGATTGACGAATGGTCAGACCAAGTTACTTGTTGGGGGAGTTTACACTGAACCCTAGGAGAGTTGGAAAAGACTATGTATAGTGTGTGGCCAGCTATATGAGTAGGGCCTTCATTGAGCTTGGATAAGCCCAAGAGGGCTAGGTCTGCCAGAAGTATCTGTGAATCAGCATTGGAGGGGCATTCACTGTGAATAATACCTGTTCATATATACATCACTCATTCCGGTCTTTTTGCTTCTTGTCTGTTGCCGCCAAGAAGCAGCAAATGTTAGAAGTGGTGGTTCAACATTATATGCATGTATTAATAAATATTCAGTTATACCTGTCATATAATAACTGAAGGCAATAATAGATACAAAGATTGCTTTAACAAGCTATGAATCTTTTTATTTAATAAACGTGATTTAACTGTGTCCTCAACACACAATGTGGGGGGTCAGAAATTCCCATCTTTGGCACCGTTGTTGCTGTGAACTCCTCCAAGTTCAGCGGAAGTATGTTCACCTGATTGATTATCTATAATAGGGCCAGGAGCCTCTGTAGCAGTCAGTTGTTACTGTGGGCCTCCTCCAAACCTTGTATTTTCAGTGATATGACCACCGAAGGCCCCACTTTTATATTAAAAACAGAGCTTTGGACTATATAATTTCCCGCTGATAAGCAATATTTCTCTCCATGTGTTCCCATACCTGGTGTGTCCCATGGGACCCCTTCCCATTTGCGACTTCATTACCACCCTGTTGAAGAGGTCAGTAATTTGCGAGTGTTTTACGACCGCAATTGCGGTTGCAAAACATTCATACATGGCTCTGCGGTCACTATTTGGAAGGGAACGCCCCTTCCTAATAGCGAGTCGCAATATACTATTTTGCGAGTCGCAAATTATTTGCAACTCGCAAAGTAGTGTAAGTACATCGCCCAGACTAAAATTGCATGCGCAAACGGGTCGCAAACCTGTTTGCGCATGTAATTTTATGTCATACATCTGGCCCTAAGTGCTATATAGTGCTAAATCTTGAAAAAATCATATCTCTGGTTTCCTACACTGGATTTTTGTCGTTTTGGTGTAATTTTAAAGATAGAAATATGTCCTATTTTTATAAATTGGTGTTGGATTTTTTATTGTGTGTTGTGTCTTAATTATTAACTGAATTGCTGTCTTTAAATGGTTTACATAGCTGTCTCCTAAGTTAAGGCTGCCTGCTCGCAGTCAAGCTACCCAGGGTTGAGCATGGGAATAATTTATTGAGACCTATACTGAGCCCTAGACTGTGTTAGTGGCCTTATTGCCAGTGGTAGATACACATTTACCACTACTAATAAACCACTTTCCACCAGCACACTTATACCATACATAGCATAATAAGCATGCACAAATTTCCTTTTGTAAGGAAAATATGCTTTTACTTATGATTATGTTTAATTATAAATAAAAACCAGTCCTAGCAGTCAGAACAGGTATTAACTATGCACAACATGAAGGTGGCCTCTGGTGTATATTTCAAATTAGGTGAGCTGCATTTTAAATTGTTCAACTCTTCAAGCTGCATAGTTTATGCGGCTGACTTGTGAACGCAAATTCAGAAATGAGTATTGTTAGACCTGGCATCTTTTTGTGTGTATCCCTTATCTTTTTGCTTTCTGGCCTCCAGTTTTTGATGGCATGCTGGACTTTGTTTTTGCTGGTTTAGTGTCTCTGCACACTTTTTCACTGCTATTCAGTGCTAAGCTGCAAGTGCTCCTACTGTACATTGATTTATGATTGGTTATCCATGATTACCATATTTGATTTATTGGTAAGCCCCTAGTAAATACACTGTGTGTGCCAAGGGCCTGTAAATCAGATGCTGCTAGTGGGTCTGCAGCACTGATTGTGCCACCCACACAAGTAGCATTTCAAATGTGTCTCAGTCCTGCAACTGCAGTGTCTGCTTGCGCAATTCTTAACTCCCATGTCGACCTGGTAAGGGCCCCCACTTGCTCAGCCCTAACCTTCCCTTTTCTTACATGTCAGTGACTCCTAAAGTAGGCCCATGGTACCCCTATGGGCAGGGTGCAGTGTATGTGAATGGTAAGATATGTATTGGTGTGTTCTACATGCCCTGATAGTGAAATACTGCCAATTTAGTTTTTCACTTTTGCAAGGTCTAGCTCTTCCATAGCTATCATTGGAGCTGCATTGTAACATTTTACAAGTGTAACTTTCAATTGGGAACAGTTAGAGATATGGAGTTTAGGCTCTCTGTACTCAGAATTTAACAACACACCTTTCGGTAAAGGTGGTTTTCAAATTGTGTGTTTAAAAATTCCACTTTTAGAAAGTAGGCATTTTCTTGCTTTACCATTACTTGAGCGTTTGCCTGCTTGTGGATTCACCATCTGGTTTTAGTCTGAAATGGGCTGTTTGTTCATTTGTTCCAGACACTCACACAACGGGAGCTGAGGTGTGCCCTGCATATGCTGATGGGCCATGTTGGGCTAGAGTGGTGGGAGGAGCTGTCACTGTCAACTGAATAGGCTGTGGCTGCTATGCACCATGCTGTCGCCACCTCCTGTAGTGAAACTGGACCAGCGAGGACAGAACTGGTTTTACTGAGCAAGAGAGAATTTCTGAACAAAGGCTTCAAAGGGAAAAAGGGGTATAAGTATTAGACCCAGAATTTTAGATTACTTCTGGAATCAAGAGGAACCTCTGCCAAGAAAGAAGAGCTGAAGAGCTGTGAGGAGGAGTACTGCCCCTTTGCTGTGTGTTGCTTTGCTGGGTTGGCCTGCAGTTGCTGCTTCTGCTAAGGAAAGGACAAAGACTGGACTTGGCTGTGAAACCTGTTTGAGAAGAATCTCCATGGGCTTGTGTGCTTGCCTCCTGTTCTGAACTTTCAGGGACACACAGACTTCACCTACAGCCTTCTTGAACTCCACTGCTGGGAGTTCTGACCTGCCTGTGGTGCCTATACCAGTTCTGGGCCCCTGGAGGTTGTTAATGCTACAGAAAGCTGTGAAGAATTGAAGACACCAAGAGAATCAACGCTTTGCTCTTCTTGCGGCTGTTTTATTCGATGCTGCACCGCTGTGTGGGAGAAAATTCTTACACAGAACCCGTGCTGCCAAAGAATCGACGCAGCGCCTGTCAGAGGCCTGAAAAACCACTGCACGCTGAGTCCCGTGCACCGTTCTCCGAAGTCCGAGATCACCGCAACAACTCCGACACAGACCCTGCGGTGCAGCTAAAAGAATCGATGCATCGTTGGAACGCGGCAGAAGAAATCAACGCAGCACCGTGTGACCGCCACAGCATGGACCTCCAGCACATCTGGATTTCCCTGCATCGCACCTGTGCGCCCAATCTACATCAGCGCTGGCACTGTAGTAAGAAACTGATGCATCAACTCCCCGCACAGTAAGAAACCGACGCATGACCTCCTTTCCAGTAAGGAACCAACGCATCACCTCTCCTGCGTGGCAGTAAGGATGTCTGTTCTGCTTGTGAATTTTGACGCATCCCAGGTACTTTCCAACAAAAGTGATGCATCCATACTTTTCTATAGACAGAACTGTTTTTACCTTTTGAAAGTCATATTTTGATAACTGTATGTTGGATTTTTGTCATTTTGGTCTTGTTTGGTTTAGATATGAATACTTTCTTTTTCAAACTGGTGTGGTGTCCTTTTGCAGTGTTTCACTGTGTTAATGTGTGTGGTTCCCTCAGCCTTATTAGAAGGAAGGGTCTCTACGTGGACATGGTACAAACCTGCCCACTAGAGACCCCCATTTGTAACAAGTGTTGTATGAAATAATAGCAAAATGTAAAAAATGTTTTGACGCCTGCAATAATATTCTCAAATCTATTTTTTAAACAATGTATTTTCAAACTGCATATTTTTAAAACCGTGAACGGCAATCACAATTTAACTTAGGTTTAAGAGACCTTTAGACCCTTGTTGTTGAATGCCATTTTTTTCCATATTTCGAGGCAGATTTACGAGCCCCTTGCGCCACTTTTGCGCCGCCGTTGCGTCACTTATGTGAGGCAGCGGCGACGCAAAACATGCGCCACGTTGCGCAATATTTACAACGTGATGCATCTAGGGAGATGCGTCACGTTGTAAACCCCTGCGCCACATGAAACCTGCGCTCAGGTTTCACGTGGGCGTTCCGGCGCAGGGTGGGCGTTCCTCGCAGGTACGCTCGTAAGGGTGACGCAGTGAAATCTACAAGATTTCACTGAGTCACTTTACGCCCATGCTGCGTCAGAACCCTGCGCCTGCTTGAAGCAGGCGTAAGGATTGACGCAGCATGTTAGGCATAGGGCACCCCCGAGCCTTGCTGGAGCCGCGTCGCGCTTGCGACGCGACTCCAGCAATGCGCCGCCTTTCCGTCGGGGGATGCGACACGCATCTGCCCATCCGCGCGCCACGGCGCGCCGCATTGTAAATGCGGCGCATTGGCGGTGGCGCAAGGGCAAACTTGCGTGACGCATCTTCCCTGGCGCATCCCTGCTGATTTGCAGGGATGCGCCAGTGAACGTAAATATGCCCCTTCGTTTGTATTCTCTGACTTTGTAAAAAGTAATACTGTTTTGAAGCAGTACTGTCATTGTTGTAAATCTCCTCGTGTAACGCAATTCACCTATCACATCTTAAACTCAACACTCATCGGGTCTCTTTGGATCACTTGTGATCATTGACACGGTGTTTAATTGGCAGTCGTTTTATTGGGTTAAAAGATTATCCTTGAAGATCATAATCTTATTACGCTGTACGAATTATATATGCAGTTTTCTTGTATTTTATTCAATTTTTGGGTTTTTTCTTAATAAACTTAAACTTAAAAAAAAAAAAAGATTATCCTTGAACCGCTGCTCGTCACTCTTGTGCCCTTGGTTATTTTAAGATTATAAAAACCTCCAAGAAAATGAGCTGCAATCAGTCATAACATTGTACTGTTCACTCGATGCTTCTACAAAGTTATTCATATGCTTGGCATGTGAATTAAAACATCGGGTCGTGCCCTATCTATTTTTCCATTAAGAGCAGTCATCCTTCCGCCATCGTTTCCTCTCTCTGATGTTAATGTGGAAAAGAATTATTGGATTCTTCTCAATGTCCAACCTTCACTGCTAATGTTATAAACACCCCCGCCAGTCATTTTTTATCTAAAAATGCTTGACAGGGAATAATATAATATGGTTTTAGAATCACCGGGGAAAAAACATCTACGGAGGTCTTTGCAATATGCCTCGAAAGGGAGCATCTGGTTACAGTGCCATCTCTTATCACCCGTAAAGTGAGTTATTTCGAATATTAGTTATTCTAGAAAATCAGGGCTTCATTCAATGCATCATGCATGAATGCGGAACGGTGCCCCCGCCTTTACTGGAGTCGCTTTGAATGAGGCATATACTGACATTGACACAGATTTTATCAAGATGCATGATACGCATATCGAAATATAGCAAACCGCACTGTAATCCAAATTTATTGGCATCGATTGGTTTCAATCCATTATTAATGCTGATTGAAGACAGGAATAATGGTTCTCTGAAAACATAACAAGAAGTCACTAAAAACAGTTTTCGGTGCAGTTCAGAGACAGGAGTACGGAATTCGATATGTGAAACGCTACCATATAACTTTCCTTGCAAGCCTCTCATTTTGCAAGTTCTTTTCCTCTAAACCCTAAGGGGCAGATTTACAAGCCCCTTGCGCCACTTTTGCGTCACTTTTCCCATGTTAAAAATGACGCAAAAGTTGTGCAAGGGTCTTGTAAATAAGGTCCTGAGGGGCATATTTACGTTTCCTGGCGCATCCCTGCAAATCAGCAGGGATGCGCCGGGAAACGTGCGACACGCATCTCAATACTTGCGCCACCACGGATGCGCCGCATTTACAATGCAGCGCATCATGGCGCAAGGAAATGCAGATGCGTGTCGCATCTGCTGCCGTAACGTTAGCGCAGTGCTGGAGTTGTGTCGCGGGCGCGACGCAACTCCAGCACTGTGCCAACCATGCCCATGTCTAACATGGTGCGTCAAGCCTTACGCCTGCTTCAAGCAGGCGCAAGGTTTTGACGCAGCGGGGTCGGAAAAGTGACTGAGTGAAATCTTGTAGATTTCACTCAGCCACTTTTCCGAGGCGTTCCTGCGCCGGAACGCCCCCCCCTGCGCCAGAACGCCCACATGAAACCTGACGTAGGTTTCATGTGGCGCAGGGCTTTACAACGTGACGCATCTCCCTAGATGCGTCACGTTGTAAATACCCCGCAGCATGGCGCTGGCTTTACGCCGCCGCTGCGTCACAGAAGTGACGCAACGGTGGCGCAAAAGTGGCGCAAGGGGCTTGTAAATATGCCCCAGAATGTTTACACACAATACTAACTTTGCTCCTTTCATGGGATATTCCCCGCTTCTGAATGTGGTGACGTCATTGGAGAGCTTCTCTGACCCAGATACATGTATATCTGCTCTTCCTTGGGCTAAACTAATTATCTCTCCCACGCAGAGCAGCCTGTATTCTCAATGCTCACATTCTCACCGAGCTGTTAGGCTCTTTCTGATATTCATGGGGTTAGGGCAATCGTATCTTCTTCCCCGGACATTATAGGTACTCAACAGATGTTGATTTGAGTACACTAGATTTTGTTCAAGAAGCAATACAGAAAAGCAGAATTAATTCTTAGTTGTCACCTACAGAGTACTTTAGCTGTCTGGTGGGTACACATTTCATAACTCAACCTATGTGTGTTAGAGTTGTTTTTTCGTAAATAAATGCATTGCACTAATAAAAGTCGAACTCTTGCTAACTTAGCAATTGTAGGCTTCATACTCCATTTTGTTTGTGACTCTTGCTGCCAATGTTCTGTATCATGTGTATAAACTCGCATTTTCATGTCGCAGTAGAATAATATTTGAATGTGTTTTCACGGGCAAGATAACAACCTAGCAAGAATATTAAAATATTGTTTGTCCAAGGTTACACCTAGTTGTTTAAGAAGAATTGCACAAACTGTAGCAATATTTGTTCTAGTACAGGTGACATCCGTGAGAAGCTCCATGTTGTGGAATTACAGAGATATAATGTATTTAGTTGCAAGTATTTCACACTGTTTAGTGCTTATTGGTATATTTTGTGGGATCCAGTTACAACTAACTGTATTGGATGCATGAAATCCATTCTGAGAACCCCATAAAAGTGCGCTCTTTTTAAATGTGGGAGGACCCTTTATCCTCTGGGCTTAGGAGCAGGGCCGGACTGGCTACCGGGCGTTTTGTTGTGCTGCCGAGCTGGGGGCTGATTTCACTGCTGTGGGGGCTGATTTCGTTGATGGGGACCTGCGTGAGCTTCGAAATAAACAAAGCAAAACAAATGTTTTTAAGCACACGCAGGTCCCCATCAACGAAATCAGCCCCCAGCTCGGCAGCACAACAAAACGCCGGGTAGCCAGTCCGGCCCTGCTTAGGAGGCAAATCCATGCCCGATTGCTTTCCCATTTTATACTCTCAGCCTTATTTATACTTTCCTTTTTCGTAGAATACAAATAGAGAATTTGAGTGAAAAATGTGGTTTTGGCCACAGTTTTTCCTCTTAGGACCCGATTCCGATCTCGCTCGGAAGGGAGCGAGTCCGAGTCGCGTGTGCGATTTCCGACCGACTCGTCCCGCCGTTCGAGCAAGCGAGTACGATGTGAATATCGCCTCGCACTCCGAGAGACTCGTACCCATCAGCGAAGTCCTCCGGACGGCTACAACATGGCAGACTCGTGCAGCGCAATGGGTCCGATTTCCGAGTGACCTAGTATGATGCGCTCGTCGAGCAGCCGGATCGACTCGGAGCCTCCGACTCGAAACATTGGGAAGCGGACTTCAGGGGGCCATAGCGGGCCACCCTTTACCCGTAACCCTACGACTCGGTCACAGGGGGTCCCCCCTACACATGCATGTAAGGTGCGGGGGGCACCGACGCATCCCCATGACAGGGGGTGCCCTTTTCTGCGATGTACTTTTTCCTCAATGGAAGCCTATGTACGCAACGTACAACAGGCTCCCATTGACTTCAATGGGGATCCAAGCGACCCGAGTCTGTCAGCGCATACTTGCATCATACTCGGGCGTTCGGAGCCCAGGAGCACGAGTCGTTCGGAAAGCTCTACGGGACTGAGTCGGTCGTAAGGCTTTCCGAGCGAGATCGGAATCGGGCCTTTAGTCTCAGTCACTCCACAGTTGCGCTAAATGTTCAGTTTTTTACTCCAAAAGTTGGAGCACAAATTGGCCATAATGTGCGGGGAAATTAAGGCTACGGTTTCCGTAGTTTTCCCTCACATTAGCCTCTTCCCAGCTGTAAATGAAAGAAGCAAAGTCTTCCATGAAGCTCAGAAAGCACATTTTTAATCTGCCTACGTTTAGGTGGGGGTTTTAATGTTGCAAATAATGCGGTCAAAGGAAGCGAGCTCTGAGGCCTATTTGTCCAGCACAGGTACATTTGAATTTGCAGCCCTTCCCGTGTTTGGTGTCTTTAAGGGTGAAGAGGGAGAGGGAGGGGCGTAGCAGACCCAGAACACTTCCATTGTCAAAGGACATTACTGTGCTGAGGAAAAAGCGACCACAAAGAAGGTGCCCTGACTGCCCTCTGATGCCTTCCGTTTATGCTCAATGTTTTCCAGCCTAACCAGGTTTGAGTCTCCGCATCGGCTCAACGTTTACTGTTACCGTTGGTAACACAGTTTGTGCCATATACGCCCTTCCTCATATTTCCCAATTCAATCACCTGAATGTCATAGCTGCCAAGGTTTCAGATTGCTATGTGTGACGTTTTAATAATTTCAGTGTAATTATGAGTGACATTTCAACGACTATGAGTGACACTATCTCCGTCACCACTGACGAGAGTCACCCAACCTTCACCGGCGCGGCCCAAACATAGCTGCCAAGTTTTCAGTATGCACGAGTAACATTTATATGTTTTCAAGTCACCTATGAGTGATTTTCACATCTCATTAGTGACACCTTCAGTGACACTTTAAAAGGAGTAGTGGATTAAGAAAATGTGTGGTACAAAACGAAAATCTTGTTTTAGTAAATGCAGTGTAGTACCTGGATTAAATACACCACTCACACCTGACATAGGGTACTCTGTGAATTTTGAAGTTGCCCTGCACCCTTTCCAACCGCACCATACCTTCCTGTAATATTTTTTAGTAGTATTTAATAAAATGCAGCTGGTAATCTATACCAAATAACAGCTGTTTTATCTCAATGTCGGCCTGCATATACCCTTTGATCTGTAAGTTAGAAATGTATTTTGTTGTAAAAAAATGTTACACTAGTTTGGTATTTTAGTGTTGCAATTGATGCGCATTACCCAAATTAATGACCACAGTTTTCCGATCTCTGAAGTACTTACTTAGCTGTCACCAGCCAGTGCCCTGTACATTTATCACCGCTCCCTAACAAATTGTTGCTGGTGTCTGGCCGCAATCTCACGCTGGCCTGGGCTGTCTACCAGGTACAGTGCAGCCAACCTTCTTCTTTCTGGGATGGGGGATGGCAGGAGCTTCGACTGGAGTTGTTGACAGCCTGGGCTGGTCAATGTCGTGCTTAAACACGTAAGTGGTCTGCTGACCGAAAAAGACCCGGGATCTTGAGAATGGACAAACACTGTGCCCTCGTTCCCGAAACCACAGTAATTGGGGGGCAGGAGCTGCGAAAGTGACGTTTTTACAACAATCTGTAGCAATATGTGGCCAGCCTGGTGTGGGGGTTTAGGAGGGCATTGGCCCAGCAGGCTGCAAACCAACACCCTGCACCATGACCCTCCCCACAATAATGTAAGGGCTTGGACAGCACAGGAAGCACCACTTGTCTGCTGATGGCAGGCGCTGCAAAGAAAAACAAAAAGATGCCACCCGCCATTCTGTCTACCTGGGGGCAATCTGCGAAGTGTGTGATGTTGCTGGCCATCAAAGGAGCACCCCTTTGGTGGCCAGCAGTGTCACACACGTCGCAGGAAAATTGAAAGCAATACGCCGCCCCATGGATCACCCATGCCCAGAGTTGACTCTGACGGAGATAGGTGGGTCGGGGCACGGCTGATCTGTAAAGCCCTGGCCTCACCGTGTATGTTTCAATTATCGTAAACGCTCAGTTTCAGCTCCGATTATTCAGCTCCTACATTAATTAGTTATCTAAAAAATTAAATAATTTTATGTACTCAGCATTACAGTTTTCTCACAGTTGAGCTGCAGGCTCACAACGGTGAATTAATCATCTCCCTCCAGCACCCGGGGTCAGGTGAGCCTCAGAGTGTGCAGGCCGCCCAGGGGATCCGTTATGCCACCGCAACGTGGTTCAAGCAGCATGCTCAGCTGCTGCACTACCAAAATCCCACGCACACAGCTGCTGAGTAGCCCGTCCATTTACTACATTCAAAATGCCACCCTCTCGCGCCAGCCTGCCCGCCCTATTAAATTGAGTCTCACAATAGGCAGGCACTGACAATGACTCTCCTCCTGACGTCATGCCTCGTGATGTTACATTGTACCACAGGAGCAGACGAACCAGACCCCAAGCCTGCCGGAGAAGCGCACATCGCGCTACCACTGCAGATTTCGGTATTGGTGCATTATAGGTGCTTCGGCTTCACAGCTGAGAGGCGCTATAATGCATGACAATGCATTTCAGTGCGGCGATGCTGACCACCACACTGAAATGCGTTAGTCTAATGCCTGATGCTTGATACTTTTTTTTTTAATATGTTTATTAAATTTTATACGAACAAACACATGAGACTCATACAGTATCCATACTTGCATGACAGCACTTAACTTGTAGAAAAAATAAAATAAAAAAAATAAAAGATATTTCTATGCGGAAACAGTAGACTTGGCATATAACATACACACCTGTGGCTTCCCCACTTTTCCAATCCCTGCAGAAACCCAACCCCTAACACCATTACAGTCCAACCTAGTGTACAAGCAATATGGTCCCCCTGTTACTCATCTGTCAGGGCTGTGTGCTGTGCTGCCTCTTCCTCCCTACGTCCAGTGTCCGCCAGTTCCGCCCTTTTGTGCTCCACTTATGTTTTATACAGTTCCCAGAAGTTCTTCGGTCTATAACGTGGCTGTAGTAGTTCACTGTAGATTTCGGTTTGTGTACTACAATATAACATATCTCGTGACCACTGGGTGAGTGTGGGGGGAGGACCACGTGACCAGCAGATCGCAACACATCGCTTAGCCAGCAACAAACCCATATCAATCAGCCTCCGTACCCCCTTGGGCATCTGTCTAGAATAGCCAATCAACGTAAGTGTAGGCTCTGGTGTCAACTGCATCCCCACTACCCGGCTCAATGCTGCAAAGACAAGGTCCCAAAAAAGAGAGATTTCCGGGCAAATCCATGCCAGGTGAAAAAAATCAGCGGTCTGAGCATTACACCTGTCACAGGTCGACTCAGCTCGCAGCCCATACCTATGCAAGCGCTCCGGGGTGTAATAAACCCTGTTCAAAAATGTAAAATGTATTAATCTGTGTCTCCCGTTCAGGGATATGCGCTTTGTGCTGGTGCAGCAATATGTCCATATATCATCCGTTATGTCCGTTTGTAAGTCGTGCTGCCAGGCCAGGCGGGCCTTAGTGTATTGATGACGTCTATCAGACATCGTGACCTGATAAACCCTGGATACGATCTTGAGAGGCGACTTAGCTGTGATAAGGTTAGTCAAGGCTGGGAGCTCCGGGGGCTCTGACATGTCCACTCCGAGGACCTCAAGGAGTGCATGCCGCACCCTATGAAATTGGAAGTGCGTCAACGGTGTTGGTGTCTCATCGCTAGATCCCATATCTCCCCAACCCTTAGCTACACCGTCAGTGAAGAGATCCCCTATCGTCAGTGCTCCAAGAGTGTTCAGTGCCACCGTAACCCCTTTTTCTTTGCACGGAGGTAACCACCGGCACCAGTCTAGCCGGGCCACAGGAGAATACAAGATAGCTCCAGCTTGCCATTGTAATAAAGAGTGCCAAGAGTGAGTAATTGAGTTAAGTGAATCGAGAATACGCATGCGCCAATCCGGGGGTATAAACATCAATGCTGGCAGCAGCAGAGGAGCAGCCACTACCGCCTCTATGCGGAGATGTGGAATGTCAAAGGGGCCATGAATCCAATAGTACGCCTGTGCACCCTGAGCGGCCCTATAATATAGATCGAAATCCGGGGCACCCAGACCTCCCATAGCATACGGGACCGTAAGAATCTTCCACTTGACACGCGGCTGTTTACCCGCCCATGCCAATTGGACCATAAGGGACGTGAGTCTCTGGAAGAACCCCTGGGGCAAGACCATGGGAATATTCAGAAAGAGGAACAGGAATCGCAGCAGAACCACCATTTTCATAATGGAGATCCTACCCAGCAGAGACAGTGGTAGTTGAACCCATCTGGCTATATCGTCCTCCAGTGTGCTAATCGCAACCCCATAATTTTCCCAGAATACTACCTCCGAGTCAGTGTGCAACCGCATTCCCAAATATCTCACCGCTTCCGCGGATCACTGCAGCGGGTATTCAGGCTCAAAGGCCACCGTAGCCGGTGTTAGGGGAAAAATAATAGATTTAGTCCAATTAGCACGCAGCCCCGACAGAGATCCAAAGAGTACCAGCTCCCGGAGCACTGGGGAAAGATTACTACCAGGATGCCGGATATATAGTAACGTGTCATCCGCGTAGGTGGAGACTATCAGCTCGTAGCCGGGGAACTGGATGCCTCTGTGGCTATGGTATTCCCTAAGCGCACAGGCCAGGGACTCAGAGACCAGTGCATATAGAATGGGAGACAGGGGCCAACCCTGTCTAGTACCCCTGGAAATGTGGATAGGGTCCGTAACCAAGTTGCCAATCTTGATTCTGGCCATGGGAGAGTTATATAAAACCCCAATAAGTTGTATAAAAACTTGTCCAACGCCCATCCTAAGGAGCACATGTCTGAGAAAGGGCCACTCAACGGAGTCAAACGCCTTTTCCATATCTAAAAAAACTGCGACAGCGGGGATCTCCGGTCTGGTATGTTGTAAGGCCGCAAACACTGTTCGAAGATTATGAGTCAGATTCCTGCCCGGTACAAAACCCGCCTGTTCCGGCGCCACTAAAGTGGGTACCAGCGGTATCAATCGATTCGCCAATATCTTTGCAACTATTTTTGTATCTACATTCAGTAGGGAGAGAGGACGGTACGATGCACAATCTTCAGGTGATTTACCCGGCTTTAGGATCGCTACTATAATTGCTTCTCTCATAGAGGGCGGCATCATACCAGTGACACACATGTCCTCGAAGAGAGCAGTTAAATGTGGCAGTAATAGCTCTAAAAAAGTCTTATAGAAGGTCACCGTCAACCCATCCCCTCCAGGAGCGCTTCCCACTCTCATTTTCGACACGGCAAGAAGTATTTCCTGACGTTCGATAGGGCGCATCAGAAACTCTCGATGGGTGTTCGTCAACCATGGCAGCTTAATATGTTTGAGATAATCTAATACGCGGTCTTCCGAACCGCAGCCGCGAGAGGCATATAGGTCAGAGTAGTATTGTCGGAATCTGTCCGCTACTTCCGTCTCCTCCAATAGGGTGTCCCCGTCTGTGGTTGTGAGCCCAGGTACTACTGACTTATCTCTACGTTGCTTTAGCAGTCGAGCCAGAACCGCTCCCGGACGCTCCCCTTCTCCGTACACTCAGGCCGTGGCGTACTTGCCTAGGTGTTTGACCTCAGTGTCGGCCATTTCATGATACTCCTCCAGTGTGTGTTTGATTTCCTGTGTAACAGTGTCGCCATTCCCGGCTTGTTGAGCCGCTTCAAGGGACATAAACTTCTTCTTTAAATCCGCTAGGCGTGTGCGAAGCGACCTAAGCATTCCTGCGTGCTTGGACATGGCAACCCCTCTTATATAGACCTTAAACGCTTCCCAGAGAGGTTGAAAGCTGTCAACTGACCCCACATTTTTTTCAAAATATGTTTCGATGGCGTCGGCCATTTCTTCCTGGAAGACAGCATCTAGCAATGAATAAGGCGGAAATCTCCAGGTGAAAGGAGGAATACGTGGTTTTGGGGCGTCAATAACCAGCAACAGCGGGGAGTGGTCAGAGTATGTACGAGGGAGTATCTTGCAGTCACTAAGGTGCGCAGTCAGTCGCCTATCAGCAAACCAATAGTCAATTCTAGTGTGTATATCATAATGTGCAGAATAATGCGTGAAACCCCCTTTAGCTGAATAGCAGTGGCGCCATACGTCACACAAATCAAAACGTACTAGAGCGCTTTCCAGCGCATGAGCTGCCGCCAAGGGGCGCCTATCCGGGGCATCCGATCTATCCAGTGTTGGGTCGCTGACTAAATTAAAGTCTCCACCCTAGAATTGTTGGCCATCAGTATGCAGGTTGAAAATATCGGCCATCTGTCTGTAAAAGTCCGGGCTGTCGTAATTCGGGCCGTAGACATTAACCAAAAGGAAATCCAAACCCTTCCCTCTACATCTAGTAATGACAAACCTACCAGACACATCGGTCTCTAAAGGTTCCAATGTCAGAGCCGCCTTGGGATTCATCCACGTCAAGACCCCCCGTGCATGAGTGGTAAAACCCGCTGCATGAATGTTGCCATGGAGTCCCCGTATACGTAGCATAGGGCTGTCCAGGGGAAGGTGCGTTTCTTGCAATAGGGCAATGTCGATGTTGTGCCTCGACAAATAGCTTTCTGTGGTCATTAAGGCCACACACGTTCCATGTGAGCATGCTCACGATGTCAAGGTTAGTGTCCCTGCGTTTCCTACCAGTCTCAGCCATGGTGCAATGTAACATGTGGCTGCAGAACGTCCCACACTATCTTTGACCTGTATTTGTAGTGTGCGTCTACGTACAGTGGATTATCATCTGAAATACGTAGTGCAAGTCTCATTACCTTCCCACCACCCACCCACGTCAGGCAGCGCCCAACTCTGCCTGAACGAAAAATCCCCCCCTGCATTCCCCCAACAATGAACAATAACACAAATGCAAAGCCAATTATGCAAACCTCAGGTTCCCAACCATTCCATCCCCATACAGAACGCAAACAGTGTGATTCACACGAGGGCAGATGTTGCAAGCCTGGTACGTGCATGTGTGTCAGTCAGTCACAGCACCAGCTCCGTTCCACCGCCCGGAACAATCCTATCGCTGCGGCAGGTGCTACCCCCACAGCTCAATCCAATCCGCAATGCCACGGAGCCTCCGAGATCCCCCTACCCCTAGCAAGTAAACAGGATAACTTTTGGCTGTAACAGAAAGACCAACTGTGACCCGCAGCGATGCTCCAACTGAGTCGCAGCCCAACGCCTGCAGGGGTAGTTCTAGTTTGTAGGCTTTCAGTCCTGCCTAAGCACCTCCACTGACAGTCCACCAGAGCTTCACTGAGCCCACAGTGTCACCGCTATAGCACAGATGGAGTGCCCAGCAGCCCCCAGATCATTCAAGCCCTGCATTGTTGCGCAGCACAAATTTCCCCCTGGGCTGAGATCCCTATGTTTAGTTTGCAGCCGTCCATACATACGCATCTCCCCCTAGCATGTAGAAGGGTTGCAGTCTGGTGCTCGACTCCTCGGTCCGTCCCCGTCTCACCATCCGACCGACACAAAAAGATGGCCGACACCTAGCGCTAGGCCCCCCGGGGCATATTGCAAGCCTGGAAGACCACAGCAGATGTCAGGAAGCGCATCTCCAGCTTAGGAGCAGGGAGCCGTTGCGCTCCGCACTGCCCCCGTCGGGGTCCGAAATGTAGACTCGCAATGGTGCCGGGGTCAGCCGTGCCGCACGTCTCACTAGTGGCGTGGCCATTGCAGGGGAGGCGGCGCACTCCGTACACTCAAGTAGTGTGGGGGGATCCTCTTCACCCTCGGTATCCTCCCTTCGGTCAGGCTCCGAACGGCGCTCGCTCGAGACTTGCTGCACCCAACTTCACAAGTAGCATAGGGAACGCAGCAGTCCCAGCTCGGGTTCACCTCCGCCGCACAGTCGCACTTCAGGCCGGTGCTTCAACTCCGGGCTCAGGCCGCAGTGACTCGACTCTCGCCAGCGATCTCAGCGCAGGAGTTATGGCCCCCGGAATAGCTCAAACTTATGCCGGGCGCTGTCCGACTCCCTCGCAGCAGGAATGTGGGTCCATCAGCCGCCGCAATCTCAGGTTAAATGACGGATTTCGTGGCGGTTTCACAGAGCCGAGAGCTCAAGTGGCCATCTTGCAGCTCGCAAGCTCCGCCCCCCTGATGCTTAATACTTGGCAGGGGTGGAATGTTCCCCGAGTAATTCAGACTTCTCGCCGCCCCTTGCCTCAAGTTGAGGCCTTCATGAGGGTTTATGCCCTTATTTACAGAGTAGGTGTCACGCCCTTGACTTCCCCCGATGTATGACTTCCTTTTGCGCCTTCTTGCTCCTGTGTGCCACGCCCTTAGCTTGCTCTCCCCATCCCTAGTCCTTACAATCCAAGTTTAGGCATTTCACTCGAAATCATGTGAGATTTGAGCAAACCGTGCAACAGGCGTCAGGTCGGGAGGCAGCATGTATACATACCACGCCAAGCCATCAAACCGTGCTTTGCTTCCTGGAACAGCAGGGGACTGGACTCTCCTTTCGCCTCTCTGCTACTTACTTACCAGCCGCTTCCTCGGTTCTTGACCATCTGCATCTACCAGAAGCGCTGCAACGACATCTCCTGGTCGATTCTTGAAAAACAGGAAAGAGAACATTGACCTTCAAAGCCAGGTTAGTGCACTAACTTGGAAACCGGCAAAAGACCAAAGAGATATTAAAACGGGACATGCCACCACAAGTTCTGGCATTGTTAGTGTGAGAGAACTCCTCAAGAGAAAGACTAGTGTGTTTCTAGCGAAGCTGTATGCCTGCATGATTCTAATTTAGGTAGATGACAGAAAACAAGATATTGGCTTGTACCTTTCTGTTGCTTATCAAGGACTAATAAGCAAATAAGTCTTGACTGCAAGTTGGAGCTGTGTTTGGAACAGCTCTCACAAGTTAAAGAACTTTCCTAATACGGATTCAAGGAACCTTTAAACAAAAGTGAAGAGGCACAACTGTGATTATTTTAACTTGTGTTACACGTCCGACTACATGAAACATATTTAAAGTATTTCTATTATATTTTGTGAACAGGATATCCCCACAACCAAAATAACACAGGTGGTCCGTGAATATCCAAGGCTCCTCAGAAACCAAGACAAAACACCAAATACAGGTCAAGAGGAGCTTTATTCTTTCATTCATCCCCAACCCACCTTCCCTTCTTGAACATCTGCCAATGACCGTTTACGTAATCGCTCATTGAGAAATGTTCAGAGGGGACTAGGTGGACTATACTTGCTCCTGCTGAAGTCCTGTGGCTTGCAGTTAGTCTCAAGCATAACATTTACAAGGAAATAATGTGAAATAAATAAAATGATGAACTAAATGGCGCTATTAATCTGACCATGAACTTAACATCCATTTTCTCTGTGTTTCCATATGTAACTCAGCCCTGAAAAGCAACATTCCTTATCTACAAAAACATCTTCCATTTCTGAGGGATATAGCAGAGCAAAACACTAGTAACATGTGTGGAAGGATCTTCAGCAGCAGAGAGCTAGATTTGTCATGAGGCCTCAAGGAGCTGGGAATAATTTGGTGTTAGACCTGGCATCTTTGGCGTGTTTCCCCTGTCTTTTTGCTTTCTGGCCTCCTGGTTTTAATGGTACGTTGGGCGTCATTTTGCTGGTTTAGTGCCTCTGTGCACTGCTGTTCAGTGTTAAAGTGCAAGTGCTCCAACTGTAAATTGTGTTTATGGATTGGTGTTTCCATGTTTGACTTTTTGGACTTACTACTAAGTCCCTAGTATAGTGCACTGTGTGTGCCCAGGGCCTGGAAGTTAAAGGCTGCTAGTGGGCCTGCAGCACAGATTGTGCCACCCACACAAGCAGCCTTTCAAAGGTGTCTCAGACCTGCCACTGCAGTGTCTGCCCGCAGTTCTTACTGCCATGTCGACCTGTCGAGTGCCCCCACTAGCCAGGCCCTAACCTTCTCTTTTCTTACATGTAAGGCACCCCTCAGGTAAGTCCAAGGTACCCCCCCATGGGCAGGGTGCAGTGTCTGTTAAAGGTAGGACATGTACTGGTGTGTTTTATATGTCCTGATAGTGAAATACTACCAATTTCGTTTTTCACTATTGCAAGGCCATATGTCCCATAGGCTAACATGGGAGTTGCTTTGTAACATCTTACAAGTATAACTTTCCATTGGGACAAGATGGAGAAATGGAGTTTAGGCTCTCTGAAATTAGTATTTAATAACAAATCTTTTTAGGGAGATGGTTTTTAAATTGTGTGTTTGAAAATGCCACTTTTAGAAAGTAGGCCTTTTCTTGTTTAACCATTATGTGTGCCTCTGCTGGTTTTTGTATTGACTGTCTGGTTTTGAAGTGACGAGGGCTAGGGATGTGCATTCATTGTAGACAGTCACAAGGGAGGGTTGAGGTGTGTCCTGCCTTTCCTGGGTGACTCCTAGCAGGGCTTAATAGTCCTGGTCTGCATTTGGAGTGCGGGGAGGAGTTTTCACTAGCACCTGAATAGGCAGTGTCTCCTCTGCACAACGCTATCTCCACCTCCTGTATTAAGAGAGGGTAGAACTGGTCTGGACTGGGCTCAGAGACCCTTGCCGCAAACAGAAAATGCAGTATAAATATTGGAGCCCTGACCCCAGGAGTTTAGAACTCTTTTGGAACAATGAACCTGCAAGGAAGAAGAGCTGGAGAAGCTGTGAGGAGGAACTACCACTTTTCTGTGTTGGCCTGCAGTGGCTGTTCTGTGTGGGCAGAGAAAGCACTGAATTGCATTTTCTGCAACTTCTTTATTTGAGTTTCTCCAAGGGCGTGAGGTAGTGCATGCCCCCTGTTCAAGAAGTCTCAGAGACAGCAAAGACATCAAGGACATCTGCTACGAGCACTGGAAACTGTGTGTTTTGTGCTGCAGCAGAAGATAAAGCAACCCGACGCCGTCAATGACGGCACTGTCAGCTCCGTGTCCTGAAGGCACCACAGCACTTCGCACCGCAACCCTGGTCTCACAGACGACAAGGCCCAATGCCGCCACCAAGCCGCTGCTTTCACCGTGACCTGTGGGCACCGCACTTCGCACTGCCTTGCTTCATATCACCCCCCAGGGATCCCTAACAACGTCGCTCCATGTCGACATTGAAGCCATTGCATGCACCATGGTTTGAGGGCACCACTCGTCATTTACACGATGCACTGGCCCGTCCCACACTACAACCTTAGCCTACCAACGCCGGTGCCATCAACTCCAGTTTGTCAGTCGACGACAGGGCTTCAGCAACGACAACGGCGCTGCCTGCACCATGACCTTCTAGCACCGCAACGAGCACCGCACCACTTCGCACCACAGCCCTGGTCTCACTGATGCCGCTGGACGACCATCACTGAGACCCTTTCTGCACTGCAACCTGAGGGCACCGCATGCCACACAGCTGCACTTCACAGCACAGCCCCAACGCCCGCCGATGCCCGCCGACGCCCGCCTACGCCCGCCAACGCCCGCCGATACCTACTGACACCAGCGCTCCTGCCTTCAAACGCACGGAGTTCAATCTGCAACATGTGTGACTTCAAGGGCCCGACAACTCTTACACCGACATCTGGAACCAACGCCTCCTGGCGCCAGCTCTTCGAGGCTCATCGCGAGGCCCCGAACAGTCTGCATTTCAAAAGGTACTGTTTGCAGGTCTTCCCGACACCGTAGCTGACCCGCGATGTCGTGGTCAGCCAGAACTGTTTGGATTTGTTGTTCACAATGCTGTGATAGCCCAGGGCGGACCTATTGACTTCAAGGAACTATATTTTAAGTTTATTTTTTCTTATTGATATTTCTAAGAACTGTATGGTGGATTTTTATAGTTTTTGGTCTTGTTTGCACAGATACAATATTGGATATTTTTCTAAAACTGGTGTGGTGTCCTTTGTAGTGTTCTCACTGTATTACTGC
Source organism: Calotriton arnoldi (assembly GCA_963921515.1). Lineage (NCBI taxonomy): Eukaryota > Metazoa > Chordata > Amphibia > Caudata > Salamandridae > Calotriton > Calotriton arnoldi. The sequence goes on from CAWUFW010004841.1 coordinate 1,167,598, forward strand.
TGGTTATGTGAAAATGCTTTACACACTGCCTCTGAAATAAGCCTGACTGCTCATGCCAAGCTACCAAGGGGGTGAGCAGGGGTTATTTTAGGAGTATATCCCCCTTACCCTGACTAGGAAGAAGGGTCCCTACTTGGACAGGTTAACAACCTGCCAACTAGAGACCCTCATTTTTAACATCTGGCCATCTAAACGCACGCATTCCTCAAACCTCATGCTTTCACCAACAGCTTTACTAACCATTAAAAGCAGCTGAGCTGGATTGTATGCACCAAGAAAAACTAAAAGAAACGCATGAGCACATGCATGCTAACTTCGAACAGTGTGGGTTGCGGTGATTATCCACCATTACAATGCACCAATATGCAGAGCAGAAAACCAAAAGAACACTGCATCTTTTAGTTTAGATGCGGTTTTGTTTAAATACTCTGGAAAACCATTGTCCGCGCATGGCGATACATTAACTCTACATGAGCCCACAATGGGTGAAAAAAGACCACATTTGTGGCAAGTATAAAAGAGGGTCTCTGTCTTATACTGATCTGAACTTTACTCTATCATTGATTCTGTACCTTACAGAGATTTGCACTCTTTGTCATCGATTCATTGATTTAGACTATATTAATTGATTCCTATAGGGCTTATAATCTGAAAATAAACCTACAAGGTTTAAGCTTTCTCCGTCTGACATTCTTGTAGGACCAAATGGATCCTACGTAGCTAAATTAAAGTTGCCATTGAGAGTGATTAGAAAGAGACACAGCTCCAGTGAGCAGCACCCAAATCCACTAGGAAATAACACCGCTCCTTGTCAATCAGTTGCACAAGGTAATAAGAAGGAGCGCAATGTCAAATTGTGGTAGCAGAAGACGGTGTAGACTGGTCCTTTTTGGTTCTGACTGAACATGTATAAGCAAATTGGACTTCGAGACTGGGAACTGTATCTTTATTGTTCAGGTGGTCTTGCCCCAGGATTAAAATTGACCACTGATTTGATTTGATTTCCTGATTCCTGAAGACCGTACGGAGAGATGGTGGTTGTCCCGGGATTCTTGGAGCAATTTTTTGTGAGTATAAATAGGGGAAAGCATTGCACGTGTGCTAAGGTATGAGTGAACGTGAAAAAAGGTGATGCATGTTGGGACTTGTAGTTCTGGAGAGAGCTTGATGTAATGAACTGTCTGAATTTGAGCCTGTTTACTACGTGGCTTGACTTTTGGACTTGTAGGGACTGTGGGTATTGTCATTTTAATGTTTTTCCTTGATTTCTGAAAGCACCATTCAGGACACAGCAAGGCGGGCTTATGTTGTGGTATTTTGCTCATGCTTGCTGCGCTTAATGCAATTGTAATATGAAGCTCTGGATACAGTAGTTGGACTCATTGAAGCCCATTATTTCTCGATCAAGTTGAATGTAAATTGTCTGATGAATGGTGAGTTGTGCACTGGGAAGCATTATCAGACACATCAAATAAGGATGTAATAAAATTGTGTTTGTCTGTATCAACCTGGAGCGGTGTTCATTTATTTGTGGTGCACAGGAGTAAATCTACCACTTCTAAGAGAGCTCCTGTAGGTTGAAGGTTTGCTGCTATGGGATTGCAAGTGCTGTAAAAGGCACAACCTGCATCCTTGAACTGAGATTTCCTTTTCCATTTAGTTGAAACAGACAATATTTGTACATTTACATTTTTGCTATTACAAATGTTCTAGATGCTGCTCTGTTGTGTCGTCAGGTGTTGCGCTGGGATAAGTCAGTTGTTATCGAGAGCCGCTCTGTGATTGGTTGACCTATACATTGTCCACGATGGGATTGGCTGCAAGGTTTTTGAGCCTGCATTGCAATTGGTTAATTGTTTAAAAAGTTTGCATGTACATTGGGCGACCAAAATGTTTACATTACGAGTGAGAAAATATCAGAAATATAGCAAAAACACCCATGAAGGTTATTTGCAAGAAAAAAAGTTTCCTTCTGAAAGTTCGTCCCCCCCAGAGATATGGCCACACAGAAAGGCTTAAATACATGCATGTTGCTCAAACAATGACATAAGTACACTGAGAAAGACAGGAATATGCAATTCCTTTAACACCACACTTTTCACATAAAGAGACATGGGATTCTGAGGAAAAGAATGTATGAGATAAAAACCCCAACCCAGACCCACACAGTTTGAAGCTTTAAATAGCTGGGACCAGTTAGCAACAATAAAGGATTGTGAGAGATATACGATTCAGACACGAAATTTAATTAGCAATTGGTTGTGAGCACAATGTAAGGAGAGGCAAAAGATCTGGAATTACCCTTTGATTGTATGTGAAAATTTAGAACAGGAGAAATCCCTTATTAAGAAAAAGCAGGAGAATAACGCAGGGACTGAGATTGATGAGGACAATTCATTTTTGAATGATTTGCAGAGGTCAAGGTCACCTCCTCACAATTTAGTTCAGCCCACAGGTTAACCCCAACAGAGATAACCGGAGGGAGGAGCAGATACAAGTGCACTCTGATAGATGTAGATCAAAGTCCGTTACAGACACTAGCAGTCCAATGCGTTTCCCAAATGCCAGCAGCTCAAACTGCTCCTCCGATGTCAACAGCCCCAGGCATACCCCAGATTTCAACAACCCCAGATTTTGACAACTACAAATATTTCCCCAATGCAAATAATTATGAGCACTTTCCAGAAACAATCATCTGCTAGTGCGCTGCAGACCTCAGCAAACACAGGTGTTCTCCAGGCCTAGGCAAACTATTTATGACACTGAATTAATCAGAGAAATGTTGGTAATTTTGTGATACTCTTTTGATGTGAAATGACACAATTATGCCCATTCATGTAATTATGAGTAATTTAGCATATAAATCCTTCTGCAGGAGAACAGGAACTGTGGTTACTGAATGCCTCTGATTGTGTTTTGCTGCATTTGGCTCTTTTTTTCTTAGCGCAAAATGCATCCTCAAGGCCCAGCTTGGATGCAAAAGTGGATTTTGAGCTACAAAAATAGCGCTACATGCCTGCTAATGCTCGTTGTGTAGTTTGCATATTCTTGTGTATATTTGCTGTAATTTCATGCAATTAAGTTAAGCACATTGTGTAAGTTATGCCCACTTCTAGTGTTCACCCTCCACTAGGATCCCTAGAGAGAGGGAGTCCCAGCACAGATGGGGCCATTTCAGCTGCAGCACCTGAATTCTTACCCCAGCCTAAAGAGACTGTCCATCCAAAGATCAATGTTGTGCAGTAGAAAGAGACCCTAAGGAGACTGTGAAGGGAAATCTGGGCATTTTTTGAAACACTGTAGCGAGAGTAAACTGGAGTTTTACTAGACTTTTGCATGAGGCATATGTAAGGATGGAATCTTAAGCTGACGAATATGTATTTAATTTGTCACAAAGGAAGAAGTTATAAAAGAACTTCCTGTTGACTGTGATTGACAGAGATTTAGAAAAAAAATTACTGGGCTTGAAAATGTATGTCAAGGGATTGGTAGATAGTATCTGTGAGTGACTGAGATCTAGAAACAATTAGAAAGCAATGGTTGAAAAAGGAAAGTTCATAAGTGAAAAAGAAATGGGCGGAGTCAAAAAGTGAGCATATGTGCATGCTCCATGGACTCGAGCAGACCTTTTTATTTCACAAACAGTTTTTCAAAACTGAGAGACAACCCAGATCAATGGTAATTCCTGGAGGATAGGATTGTAGTATTCTCAATAGTCTTGTGGAAGGATCTAGAAATGTTCTTTGAAGTGGTGGTTCCCAGAGATCTGTGGATAGAGTGCAGGAGAGGTGATGATTTGCAAACCCAAGAGCCCAAAATAGTTGCAAATACAAATGCCACTTCCCCTCTGGTTAAGGCTAAATATGATGCTATGATTGCACAGTGAAAACTAAGGTGCCACAGAAGGAAGTAAATTGACCTAGGATTTTGATGACGATGCAGGAATCAAAGGAGTCAGTACATGATTTCTTTGAAAGATTGATGCAGGTTTAAAGGGAACTTAGAGAGATAGAAGATCCGATTGCTGAGAGTACAAGCACTTTTATCTCATCTTTTGTTCTTGGTTTGCATCCAGAGATTATTGCCAAATAAAGTCCCCCGATAACTTCAATGATATACAGGCTGCTAAGCAGAGGAAATTGAAAGAAAAGTTAATTATAGTACAGACAATGTTGGCACAGAATGATGGTCTAAGAGGTTTGGTGATAATGGATTTAGGTCTTGATCCTACACTTAGTCGGAATGCAAGCATGCAATGAGTTGCTATTCAGAATGCACAAGGATGGAATATGGTACCAAAACTATTGCTTTGAAAAAGGTTACTCCTTGTCACATTTGCAATGAAGTCAGCAAGTGGAAGAGAGAATGTTGATTTAATCCTGACAGAGTGCAAATTGATGCTCAAGTACTGAATATCATACCATAAGAAGGGGCAATGCAAGTGAAACTCTCAATACCAAAGACCTCAATGCAAAACATGCAGAGCCAGAAGTACCTTAGGCCAAGTATGCCCAAAGCCCCCATCGTCCAATCACAAATGAAAAAAAGAGGGTCAAACTTCCAGCCACACCCTAGGGTTCATCAAAATCCGTTCATGATTAACCATCATGCTTCCCAGGTCCCTCTGATGTTCAAGAGTCCCATTGGGTACCGGAAGTGGGAGGAAGATTGCATGCTTGGCACTATTCTGGAGGGAGACAAGAGCGGCCAATACATAGAAGGTGAGGTGACTGGCCACCCATTATTATTCTTGTTCGATACTAGAGCTACCCACTCAACTGTTAGAATGGATGAGGTCCCAAACCTACCCATCTTGGGAAAAGAGGTTCAATATAAAAATATTCAAATTAGCAGTGTACAATCAAAGTTTCAGCCCCAGTTATAGTGAGAATAGGTTCAAATCCAGGACAAAAACCAATTTGAAGTATGTGATTCAAGTCCCATGAACTTGCTGGGAAGGGGCTTATTCTGTAAACAATATTGCATGATTTACTGCACGCCAAAAGGTGTGGAAATGGAGACTCAGGGAGCTGAAGCAGGGTTTAAAATAAAATCTCAAGAGTCAATAGTAAGCTAATCCTCTCCCTTACCAACGAACCCAGAGAAGCCAGAATCAACTTTCACAGCGGAATGAAGGCCATTGCCACCTGGATGAAAGACAGCTGCCTCAAGCTCAACTCATACAAGAGCGAATCACTCATCCTAGGACCCGCCCCCTCAGCATGGGATGACTCCTGATGGACCCCCGCACTAGGAACCCCTCCCACCCTTACGGACCACGCACGCAACCGCTGCATCATTCTGCACTCCTCGTTCACAATGAACCACCAAATCAACACAGTATCCTCTTCCTGCTTCCACACACTCCGCCTGCTCTGAAAGGCATTCAGATGGATCCCCACAGAATCCAGAAAGGCTGTCACCCATGCACTCATCACAAGTAGACTTGACTACGGCAGCTCACTCTATGTGGGAGTCACTCAGAAACAGCTCAGGAAACTACAGAATGTCCAAAACACAGCAGCCTGACTGGTCCGAGACATCCCCGCCAAAGCCACATAACACACCTCCGACAACTCCACTGGCTCCCAATCAACAAGAGAATCACCTTAAAGCTCCACACAAATGCCTACAAAACTCTCCACGACGCAGGACCAGAATATTTGAACCACCGCCTCACATTCCACACACCCACCAGACAACTCTGCTCTGCCCAACTCCCACTAGCCTCTGTCCCATGGATCCACAAGATCAGAAAAGGAAGAAGATCCTTCTCCTACCTCGTCGCCAAAACCTGGAACACCCTGCCCCTCCACCTCAGGCAATCCGCATCGTTGACCCAATTCAGGAAGGACCTCAAGACCTGGCTCTTTGACTGAACCTCTACACTCAAACGGATCAGCAGCCACCACCAGCACATTGAGACCCTCACGGGTGAGTAGCTGTGCTATCTAAACTCCTGATTGATTGATTGACTCTGTCCTTTCACAGATGACCTAATAAAAGCTTTCACCAGGAGCAATAGCAGGCATAGCGCCTATCATCGACAGTATGTTAGAACAGGGCATTCTAAAGGAAGCCATTGGGAGTCTATGTAATTGTCGTTCCATGCTGTCCAGTCGTAACGAATGCTGCTGTAATCCTTTTCCAAATTCCCCATCATGCAACAAGGTTTACGCTCATTGATCTGTGCCAAGCATTCCTTTCCATGATGCTCCATGAGGGCAGCCAATACCTTTTCAAGTTCAGATTCCAAGATAAACTCTTGTGTGGTGTTAAGCTTCTCAAGGGTATACAGAAAGACACTCATTCTTTAACCTGATACTGAAGAAAAATCTGTGGAAATTACAGTTGCCTTGCAGTTCAACATTGGTACAGTACATTAAGGACCTGCTTGTAGCATCTGTGAACAAAGAAGCTTGCAAACAGGACACAAATGCCCCGCTCAGCCATCTTGCTGAGAATGACCACAACGTTTTCCCCTCTGGTTCAAATTCATAATCTACTAATAGTTGGAGTGGAATTGTCTCTGGTCTCGGGACACAATATTGAGAAAAAGGCCTAGTAATTCCAATACCCCTGGGTCTTTTTCACTGTTTGGAGGAAGATCTGTCATTCAGTCTAGTCTCATTGTACATTATGTGATTGCGTTAAAGTAACCTTTGATGGCCTACAGAAACTGACTGCATAGGACTCCACCTTGCAGAGCAGGAGACATTTCCCATTCCCCATCACAGACTAATCCCACAAAAATTACACTGAATGGCAAATCATTCTCAAAGTCTTGAGAAAGCTCCAGATGCACTGTGTAACATATGTTGTCTTTCACAAATTTCTTCCAACAGAACCAAGATAGACTCTATACTGCATAGCTTGCTCTACTGAAGTTATTACTTTTTCACTTACTTTTTTATGAACTTGGGGGTAGTAGCATATAAGATTTATAAAATGATTAGACAAGGATTTCCTACAAAGACATGGGGGGCATATTAGCAAGGGCTTTATCGCCGCTTTAGCGGCACTTTTTGCCGCTAAAGCGGCGATTTTTTAATCACCCTATCAGCAAGCTGTCGCTAACAGGCGTTAGCGACAGCTTTCTGGCGATAGCGGCCCGTTTTCCCATCGCCTTGCATGCCAGCGATAATTATCACTAATGACATGCAAGGTAGGCGTTCCCAACTAAAAGCGACTGAAAACAGTTGCTAACACCACTTCCCCCTATTAGCAACGCAGGCGAAGCGATAAAAAAAGTCACGCTAAGTGCGAATATCGCTAGAATTTAACACCTGCTAAAAAAATGACTTACCTGTTTGTTGAATGGGAGGTGGATTGTCAGGCTAAGTCCACCATGGCGTTAATGCGTGAATATCGCTGGATTTCCAGCGATATTCATGCATTTCGCCGCTATCGCTGGATATTTTATCGCATTGGAGATAAACGTTGCTAATAGTGTGTTATCTCCGCGATAATATCCAGCGATAGGCGGCGATAAAAAAAAACGCGCTAAGCGCGGTTTGCGATAATTATCGCAAGTTGTTGCTAATATCCCCCATAGTTTCCAATTATGTAAATTTTTCTTTTAGCAACTTTGTTGCTAAATATTGACCTTGATAAGAGAATACTTCTGGTGAAAAACTAACAGGATTTAGGAACATACTGGTGAACATTGTTTGTCTGGAAAGTGTGTTTTGTTTTCTCCTGTCTGTCAGTGGACTTTGATTCTGAACTGTGTTGAATAAAAATGTATTAAAATGAAAGAGAAAGATGTTCAGATTGAGTATGAACCTTGGTGGTATTCATATCCTGTCAATGCTGAAATTGTACTATATCTTATTCTATTCGTGGACTGACACATTGTCATGAATTCAATGCATTGTAATGCTATGTGACACGTGTGATGTGTTTGTGTCAGTTACAGGAACCGTGATCTTTCGTTGGTTTGCCTGCTAGTTTTTAAGTACTGCCTGAATTTTGCACATTGTTTTTACACTGTTTTTAAATGTACTTGTATTTACCTGCCGCAGCCTAATCCGACCCCGTGCACGGCCGCAGTGCCCGAATGTAAGAGCGGGCCCGCCTTGGACACAGGTCGGCGCACTATTTGTTGTTCAGTAGAGCACAAAAACACACGCTGCCGCGACTGCGCAGCGTGTGATGTGTTTGTGTCAAGTACAGGAACCGTGATCTTTCGTTTGCTTGCCTGCTAGTTTTTAAGTACTGCCTGAATTTTTTTTTTTTTTTTAAAACAGATTTTATTTGTCAAAATAACACATATGGCGCAGATCTCTGTACCCCAGAGACAACTGCTGCATATAAGATACAAAAATTGACTTTGACTATTTTTACATATTGAAAGACAGGAGAATATGAAAGGCAATACAAATAAAATCAAACCCTCCAAACAACCAACCCCCCCACCCTCCCCACCCCCCGGCGCACTGTCCCCTTATTCCGCAGCAACGTATCACTGACTCGAACTGCCATTGATCGACATAAGAGTCCATCATCCACAAAGCAGTTTCCTGCTCAGGAATTGCAGACAAAACACAAATAAATGCAAAGAGCGGGAGAGACCAGTAGTAAGGGACATGGAGGTCACACTGGGTCTCAGCTTCGGTCCCCCCGCGGCGGTTCAAGCTCCAGGCCTCAGTAGTCCGCCCAGCGCCTCCAGATCTTATAGTGCTTCCGGGGACACCCTCTGGCTTCAAATATTGGGATCTCCAAGCCCATACAAAAGTCCATACCATTTTTCCAAGCCGAGACCGAAGGAGCAACTGCCGCCTTCCAGGCTCTAGCTATGTCCCTCTTCAACAGAGTAAAGCCCAGGGGCATGAGATGATGCTTATAAATATTGCCCCCAATCCCTTCCATCACGTGTAGGAGGACTAGCTTCGGCGAATTAGGGAGCTCCCACCCCAGCACTTCAGAAAGACAGGCCAGAACCCCCCTCCAGAATCTTACTAGCGCAGTGCAATGCCATATAGTGTGCAGCAGGGTCCCTGCCCCGTGCTTGCAATGGAGACACACCGGGGAAGCCACCAAGCCCGCCCTCCAGAGCCTGACCCTGGTATAATAAACCCGATGAAGGTATTTAAATTGAATAAGCCGCAGGCTCATTGCAATAGCCGCCCCTCGCGGGGAAGCCAGAGCTTCTGTCCAGTCCTCCTCTTCCATCTGACCCACATCTCCCTCCCAGGCCTCCCTTAAACGCTGCAGTGAAGGGGAACAGTGCATAACCAGGGACTGATAGATTTTAGAAATCTTATGATCCAGGAGGTCCCCCATAAATAACTTGGCCTCCACCGGGCTGAACTCCGGTAGCGAGTCCAGACCCTCCAAACTGGGGGAAATAGCATGCCTGAATTGCAGGTATTTAAAAAATTGGGTCTTCGGCATCTGAAAATCCTTCTGGATATCCTGAAAGGATTTTAAAACCGGACCCCGCATAACGTCCCCCAAAGTGGATATCCCAAAACTGTCCCAGTCGCAAAACCCTGAAAGACTCGCCAATTGCGGAAAGCGGCCATTATGCCATAGTGGGGTCTCCCGAGTTAATCTGTTCCACCAGCCCATCCTCCGTAACGCCTACCTCCAGATCTGAAAAACAATCCGCGTGGCATACGGTAGGGAGCGCCTCAACGGGGCAGAGTAAAGAATAGTGTGTAGGGAATGGTCGCCCATGCAGCGCCGCTCCACGGCATAAGCCGGGTCCGCCCTGTCTCCATACGACCACTCATTTAAGACAAGTAGATGTGATGCAACATAGTGAGACCAAATGTCAGAAGTTGCCAGCCCCCCACAATACGTGGATAGAAAGCAAGTCCGGATCGCCACCCGAACCGCCCCACCATCCCAAAGGAACTGACCCAAGGCAGAGTTCACCTGACGAAACCACCGCGAGGGAATCGGATATGGATGATTCTGCAGTTGATACAGTAGGCGCGGGAGCGACACCTTCTTAAAAATAGCTGACCGGCCGTAAATGGACAGGGGCTTGTGGGACCAGGTCTTAATATCCTCATGCACTCGCTCCCATACTGGTGCGAGGTTTCGCTCCCAAGCCGTGGTGGGAGAATCGGACAGATACACCCCCAGATATTTCAAACCCCCATGCACCACCTGAACCGACGAAGCCCAGGAACCGAGCCCGCCCCCACCTCCCAAAACCCACAGGGTGGACTTCTGAGGGTTCATATATAGACCCGAGGTTTCCCCAAAGATCTGCATAATACGCAACAGCCGAGGGCCCGTCCCATCCAGGTTGGTAAGGAAAAACAGCACATCGTCGGCATATAGGGCGATGCGATCAGACAATCCGTGCGCCCATTCAAAACCGGACACTTGAGCGTCCATCCGCACCCAAGCGGCCAGGGGCTACCTTGTTAAAGCAAAAAGATATGGGGATAACGGACACCCCTGCCTGGTGCCCCGCCCAATAGAGAATGCAGAGGAGACGAAGCCCGCAGCTCGCACCGACGCCGTTAAGTCTGTATATAAGAGGGTTAAATAGAACAGGAAGCGCGGACTGAAGTTCAGCCTCCGTAGGAGTGCAAATAAATACACCCAGCTCAAAGAATCGAATGCCCTGTCCATATCCGCCAGCAGAAGCGCTGCCAGTTCCCCCAGGCCCTGGACCGTCGCGACCGCTACATGCGCCTTTCTAATATTGTGGCGGGTTGCGCGTTGGGGCATTAACCCGGCCTGTTCCGGATGTACAAGTTATATGGGGTCGAAGACGATTTGCCAATGCCTTGGCTAATATCTTGGCCTCAACGTTCAGGAGGGAGATAGGGCGATACGAGGCGTGGTGCTCGGGTGGTCTACCGGGCTTGTGAAATACTACTACCTCCGCATGTCTCCAAATACTGGGCAGTCTCCCCCGGTCCCTGGCTTCCTCCACTACCCTGCGATAGTGGGAACCCAACTGCAGAAAATATTTTTTGAAAAATTTGCACGGAAAGCCATTCGGGCCGGGAGCCTTGCCAGAATTCAGATCCCCCAAAGCCGCCCCCAGTTCCTCCTCCGTAAGTGTGCCTGCCAGCTCTTCCCGTACTTCATCCGAGAGCGCCTTAGGCGGGAGATCGTCCAAAAAACGACCAATGACTTCCGCTGATAGGCGTTCCGCGGGGGCATACAATTGAGCATAATACTCTGCAAAACTGCTTGCGATGGCCGACGCGCCAGACAAAGGTAGCCCATCCGGCCCCACAATACCTGGGAGGGCCTGGGGGCGAAGTGAACCCTGACATAATCTATGCAACATCTTACCAGATTTGTCGCCCCACTGATAGATCCTGCTACGGGTAGCCAGCCAAGCCCGGCGAGCCTCATCTAAAAGGATAGGAGAATATTCCTGCTGTGCCAGCAGTAATTGGCGACGAGCCTGCCGCCCCCCCTCTTCCCCACTTCGCGCCTCCAGGTCGAGAATGGTAGCTTCCGCACGAACCAGGGTCTCTCTACTCAACCTTCGGGATGCTACGCAAAAAGAGATATCCACCCCACGAATTGTGGGTTTCATCGCCTCCCAAAGAGTCCCAGCCCCCCGAACCGAACCCACGTTAATGGCCAGATATTGATCAATGGCATCCTCCATTCGTTCCCTGTAGTCCTCCTTCTGGAGGCTCCAGGCTGATAAGCGCCATCGGAACGGCCCATGGGCCCCCCCGGCTCGTATAGTAAGGGCCACTGGTGAGTGATCGGAGAGTTCCCGCGGGAGAATGTCCGCCGCCACCACCCTGCTGTCGAAGACCCGTGGAATAAATAAATAATCAAGGTGGGAGAAGGAATCATGAACTGCTGAAAGATACGTGTAGCCCTGTGTAGTACCATGCAACCTGCGCCAAGGGTCGACCCAATCAAGGCTCGTCACTTAGGAATACAATTTAGTAGGGTGGCGGACCTCTAGTAGACCCCCCGACCTCCATCGGTCCCTGGCCACATCCATCACATTGTTCCAGTCACCTCCGACAACCGCTAAGCCCTCAGGTATATCTGCCCACAGGGTCATAATTTTCTCCGCCAGCCCCCAGGAAAGAGGCTGGGGGGCATAGACGCTCCCCAGGACCAAGATATCTCCACCCACTCTGCCCTGCACAAACAAGTATTTGCCCTGCATGTACCCCCAGGTCTTAACATGTGTGTATGCAACTCTACGATGAATTAAAATAGCGACCCCCTGGATCCCCTCACAAACCCAGAGTGAAAGACATGTGTAAATCCGAAGCACTGGAAACATAACGCCTTAGTCCCCATGTGGTGCGCCTCCTGCAACAGCAACACGTCTGCGTGGGCGCGCTTGGCCGACTTCAGGATAGCCCCCCGTTTAATCTTGTCGAGTGCCCCCCTAACATTCCAGCTGAGGACCCGGAGGAGACCAGAGGCCTCCCGTGTGATGTCAGACATTCCTACTCTGTGCAGGTCCCATACAGTTCAATGGCATCGACAAGAATCCTCCATACATTGTAACAGACTCCAGAACACTAGTAGACAGTGCAGCAACCCAACAAACCCCCCCAAACACAACCCAACAATTCCCCCCCCACCCTGTACCTCAAGAACAGTGAAGTAACTGTCGCAGTCGGTAGAGCAGGCTGACCCCAACAGGAGGTCCCACCACTCACCCGCCAATCGATCCCCAGTTCACAGCCCATTGTCTGCTGGCCTCCTCTCCTACTGTGGAGCACCACCGAGAGACTGGTCATCATACGTGCTTCTCCGGTCAATGCAGGAAGTTCAAATCTGAAAGATTACATGGTCATCCTGGACTTAGTCCGCCGAGACATGCTGATGGGAAGTGGACCCCTCTCATGCCGAGGCATCACCAGACTGGGAACGACGCCTGGACCTGGAGCGCCTGCCCCCTCTTCCCCTCGGCTTTAGTTGTTTCCGGGTATGCCCACCCAAGGAGGAGTCGGATTCCCTTCCCGGGGGAGAGTGAGGACGCAACCGCACTGCCTCATCTGTCCATAGGAACACCTCCTCCGGTGAATCAAAGAAATGGGTGCGGGACCGATATACCACACGCAGCCTGGCCGGATAAAGCAAAGCGTAGGGGAGCTTGAGCTCAAGGAGGCGGGCCTTGGTGGCCAGTAATGACTGCCGCCGTTGCTGTACTAGTTTAGTATAGTCCGGGAAGATCAAGATGCGCGAATTGTCGAACAGCAACGGCTCCTTAGCCCGGGCCTGTTTCAGGATAACGTCCCTGTCGTGGTAATTGAGAAGCTTGGTGATAACCGGCCTCGGGCGGGCTCCCGGAGGGGGCTTCTGCATCAGGGCCCTATGTGCACGCTCCACCACAAAGCAATTCGATAGCTCCCCAGGGGGGAGCCAGCCCTCAAGCCAGTCCGTAAGAAACCGCTCCATGTTCCCATTTTCGCATCCCTGTGGGAAGCCAACGAAGCGCAGGTTGTTGCGCCGCGCTCTCCCCTCCACATCCTCCACCCTCAATGCCAAGCTTTTGTTGTGTAGTCTCAAGGGACGATACCCTCAGTTGCAGTGTGGCGACCACATCCTCCACACCCCAGATCCTCGTCTCCGTGATGCGGGCAACCGCATTCCTCAGGTCCTGGCGCAGGAGCATTACATCGGAGCCGACCGCCCCGATCTTGGCCTCTAGGGCGTCTCTGGATTGGGTAATAGCAGCCAGGAGGGCTGCATTTTCTGGCACAGCGTTCTGAGACCCTCCGGGCACCGCCGCTGGAGTTCCTTGACCCGTGAATTTATCCATTGTGCTCTGTTTGGTCGAGCCGCTGCCGGGCTTGTCCCTGGTCATAATGGCTCAGTCACTGCTGCCGACCCCGGCCGAGAGGACCCCTCAATAAATGCACGCACCACTGTTACGAAGGAGGCCGGAGTCTCACTCCCGACGACGCCTAGATGGAGGCAGGCCGCCCTTCAGGCCCTCCCCCCTCTTGCCGGCCTCGCAGGACTCTCCCGAGGCACCTCCGACGTGTGGTCCCCACCAACGGCCCGACAAGACCGCCGAACCCCCGAAGGACACACTCCAGAAAAGAAGCGGGGGGGAGAAGAAGAAAATGCCGGGGCCCCACAGATTGATTTGGGGGGCGCTGACCATGACCAGGCCACACACCCCGGCGATGCACCCCACAGCACCTCAACCCCCGCGACCCGATTCGACCGCTGAATCACTCAGCACTCCTCGCCAACTGCCCCCATACCAGGAGGCTGCCCCCTGCAAGGCCCTCTGTGCTGTCCAGCCGACAGCCGGCCGAGGTAGCTTGATAGCCCGTGGGGGCCGGGGGAGAAAGCACAGCGAATCACTCCGGCCCCATGAACACACCGGCAGGCCGCCACTCAAGGACTTCCCCCTCCTACTGCCGGCCACACTGGACCCCCGTACTGCGGCTAGAGTGCAGGCTCCCCCCCTTGTGGCCTGCCAAGACCGCCAAACCCCCAACAGGCCCAAACTCAGAGAGGAGGGGGAAATGAGGAAAGGAATGGTGCAGGATGCTGTAGGGCCACACTCCCAGACAGCACGGCGTTACTCACGTGCCCCAGCCAGCCACCGAGACAGGAGAGGCTTCGGGAGTCACAGAGGGCCCGCCTCACCCCCAGGATCCGTTCAGGTTGCTGCCGAGGCAAAGATTCAGCAAAAAGATGGCGGCCAGCCGGCCGTGCCCCGCACCCCTGGTAGCTCCGCACCACTCCACTGCGACCCGATCAGGCCGCCGATGTTCTCCGCACCCCTGCCAGAGATCAGGAGGCCGGGGGACCGCCAATGTTCAGGGCAAGCCCCGCTCCGCAGGCTCCGGCCAGGGCCCACGCAGTTGCCAGCACGGGGCTCACCCCCTCTGCAGCGGCTGCGGTGTCAAGTCAATGCGGTCAGGGAACCAGGCAACACCCCGGCTCAGCATGAGGCCGCGCCACAAGTAAGCCGCGTCCCCCTCCGATCGCCGCACCTCCGTCCGTAAACCCCCCATGACGTCAAGGTCGGCCCAGGGGGAAGTCGTCGGTAGTCGATTGTGGCAGGGCAGCTTAGGGACCTAATTTAGAGCCGGAGAAGCAGGATGGTTGAAAGATTAATGTGAGGCTGGACGGAGCGCGCTCAGCCCACGTCCGCCATGCTGGCCTGCCAAGCCACGCCGTACTGCCTGAATTTTGCACATTGTTTTTACACTGTTTTTAAATGAACTTGTAGTTACCTGCCGCAGCCTAATCAGACCCGGTGCACGGCCACGGTGCTTGTATGTAAGAGCGGACCCGCCTTGGACACAGGTCAGGGCACTAGTTGTTGTCCAGTAGAGCATAAAAACACACGCTGGCACGTCCGCGCAGCGGGCGTGCCTAAGGCAAGCCTGTCTGCGCCCGTCAGCACCCGGAGCACGACCAGCACCAGGACACCTGCCCGATTTCCCACCTGATTTTTTAGCAGACAACAGTTACTTGAGTACAAGACTGGTGAGTGTTGCAACCCCGCTATATGTCTCGGATTTGGGGATAAAGGGACATTCAAATGTAACTCCTGTGGTTTCACATTTAGGGATCCACCAAGCATGTTAACAACTGATGTAAATAACAGCTGTACAACTCCATCTGCCGCAAAAAGGGAGCTTAGCACGCCAGAAGGAGATTTAGGAGCCACTTTGTCATTTTCAACTCACCTAGACCCTGTAAAAACAGATTCTCCTAAAGGAGGAAATGCCTCCTAGGGTATCTCTGAAGACTCCTTACAGTGCATCCTGCTGAACACCAGGTCCCTGATAAGGCATAAATATGAATTTGAATGCATGATGCAACTTACGAATACAGATTTGGTTTTCTTGACAGAAACCTGGGCTAACGGCACGTCAGAGCCAGACTGGAACATTGCTCTTCCTGCTGGATATCAAGTAGCCTGCTTAGACAGGTAAGGGAAAAAAAGGGGGGTATATAGTATTGCCATACTATATTGCTCTTGCTTCAATGTAAGAATCGAGTCCATCCAACAACTTGTAGCTGAGGCTATGTTTTTTAATATCTCCTTCTCATATTAATTGCATAAGAGATTGATGAATTTACAATATCCACCTCATTGTAAGAAAAATGTAATGTAATTTATTATTGCATAACTCCTTGCGTTCATATTACAATTAAGAGAATGTTATAAGTTGCAAATGTCATTAATGTTTGCCATCCGAGCCCATCCAGGGCATAATTTTCAAACATCTTCAATTGTAGAACTATGAGTGGTTCCATGTACTGTTACGAAAAACAATGCCTATTCAGGGCGAAATTGACAGCATGGCATCAAACACATTATACATATGTATAATAGTAATAATCGTTGTATAAGGCAAACAAAATTAGTTGTTTGACATTGCATTATATCACGCCAAGATGGCGTTGTCTTTTGCTGTATATAACAAGGAGGTTTTGCATGAAGTCCGTTTTCGATTTCAATGAATTTGCATGTATAATTTTGAACCGTTTCCGGCGTGCCTGATGACACCGAAGAAGGTGACTGCAGAAACGCGTTTGTTTTGCACGAGTGATTAAAACATTTCAAAACTCACCCCCGCGAGTGCCTCTTATTCAGGGAAGGATTTCCCCTGATTTTGCGCAGCCAGAATATATATATATATATATAATACAAAAAGAGTTGCCTCTAGGTGGAATGCACTCTCAGGTGGAAATTACGCCAAAGCAAGGGCACACGCCACAAACAAAGTCCTTTTCTGGTTTCCTGCCAGACGCGTTTCGGGCCAACGCCCTCTTCAGTGGCAGACCATGTGACGTGACGGCGTGCGGCAACCACCAGTAAATCCCCGTAATAATAATGCTCAGGTGAACCACCTGAAGCAATGCTTCCAGGGACTGGTGGTTCAGTAAAACCCAAGTGGGTCGCCGCCGTCACTCACAATCAAAAATGTCTTTAGAAGGATTGCCGATGTTGGCGCCGGCACCCCTGCATATAACAGGCACCTCCTGTTCCACAATTAGCTGCCCCAATAAAGCAGCTGCGGACCCGCAAGTGTTTCGCGGTGGTGCATCCCGCGACCAGGCAGGCCGCTATACAAAATACCAAAAGAGTTGCCTCTAGGTGGGATGCACTCCCAGGTGGAAATTACGCCAAAGCAAGGGCACATGCCACGAACAAAGTCCTTTTCTGGTTTCCTGCCAGACGCGTTTTGGGCCAACGCCCTCTTCAGTGGCAGACCATGTGACGTGATGGCGTGCGGCAACCACCAGTAAATCCCTGTAATAGTAATGCTCAGGTGAACCACCTGAAGCAATGCTTCCAGGGACTGGTGGTTCAGTAAAACCCAAGTGGGTCGCCGCCGTCACTCACATTCAAAAATGTCTTTAGAAGGATTGCCGATGTTCGCGCCGGCACCCCTGCATATAACAGGCACCTCCTGTTCCACAATTAGCTGCCCCAATAAAGCAGCCGCGGACCCGCAAGTGTTTCGCAGTGGTGCAATCCCGCGACCAGGCAGGCCGCTATAGAAAATACAAAAAGAGTTGCCTCTAGGTGGGATGCGCTCCCAGGTGGAAATTACGCCAAAGCAAGGGCACACGCCACAAACAAAGTCCTTTTCTGGTTTCCTGCCAGACGCATTTCGGGCCAACGCCCTCTTCAGTGGCAGACCATGTGACGTGACGGCATGCGGCAACCACTAGTAAATCCCTGTAATAATAATGCTCAGGTGAACCACCTGAAGCAATGCTTCCAGGGACTGGTGGTTCAGTAAAACCCAAGTGGGTCGCCGCCGTCACTCACATTCAAAAATGTCTTTAGAAGGATTGCCGAGCATATAACAGGCACCTCCTGTTCCACAATTAGCTGCCAGAAAAGGACTTTGTTCATGGCGTGTGCCCTTGCTTTGGCATAATTTCCACCTGGGAGTGCATCCCACCTAGAGGCAACTCTTTTTGTATTATATATATATATATATATATATATATTATCTACTGGCGGTTCCCAGTAGATAGTTATAGTTAGGACCTATTTTCCATAGGAAATCCGCAACATTCTATTTGAAATAACTTTGGCGCCGGTTGACGAATCTTCGCGAAATTTTCAAACTTGTTGGGGCACTCTGGTCCGCTCCTATCCTGAAAGTCTCGGGGTGATTTGTCAAGCGGGGGCCGAGAAAAAAGGGGGGTCCCAAAACGTGTTTTCCCCATGCAATTTTTCATAGGAACCTTTAGTCGCAGCTACAGCCCGAACTGCTGAACGGAATTACACCAAATTTGGCAAATAGGTAGCCCTTGGTTCAGTGTCGTGCCTTTTGCTTAAATGGTGTAAATCCGTTCAGTAGTTCCTGAGAAAATCAAAAGTAAAGTCACATATATATCTATGGCCGAGTAGGGTCCGCATACCCTCCCGATTACGAGCTGCATGCTAATTGGCTGTCAAGTGGCTGTCAACACTCCAAATCAGGAAGTGTTGGCAGCCATTTTAGTCCTCGGTAGAACCGAGGGACAGAAACAAGTGCGCAAGCGCAAAAGGGAGCAGGGTAGAAACACCCTGACCCCTAGGTCTGCTCAGGGGTCCCACAAGGACCCCCTGGGCAGAAAAAGCATTTAAAAAAAAAAATTGGCGGGATGCGCTTAAAGTGCGCGGATCCTGCTGAGAAAAAAAAGAAACAAGTGCGCAAAACGCACAAAGGGGGCAGGGTAGAAACACCCTGACCTCTAGGTCTGCTCAGGGGTCCCACAAGGACCCCCTGGGCAGAAAAAGCATTTAAAAAATAAAAAATCGGCGGGATGCTCTTAGGGTGCGCGGATCCCGCCATAAAAAAAAAAAATCGAAGCGCGGTCTTCCGCGCTTCGATGCTATTTTGCCCCCGGGTGGGCCAAGTCCCGGGGGCATGCGGGGGGTGGGTTTATAATTTATGGGGGGGCCTCTAAGGCCCCCCAAGCCCTGGGGACCGCCACCCCGGGGCTTTAAATAAAAAATGTTGCGGGAGGGCTATCCGCCCTCCCGCAGCCCCGGGGACCGCCACCCCCCGGGGCTTCTTTTTTTTAATTTTAATAACCTGTGTGGGGGGGTTCCAGCCCCCCACACACCCCAGGGACCGCCACCTCCCCAGGGCACTTAGAAAAGAAATTTGGGGGTCCGTAACGGACCCCCGAACCCCGGGGACCACCACCTCCCCGGGGCTTTGCAATTGAAGGGAGGGGGGCCGCGTGGCCCCCCTCCTGGAGCCTGTGGTGGCCTTGGGGACCGCCACCCCCCAGGGCCGGCTCCTGCAGTGTCCCGGGGTGCCTACCCCCGGGACACTGCTGTTTGCAATGGCATTGCAAACTTGCTTTGCTTCATTGAAGCGAGAGCAGGGAAACCTGCTCTCGCTTCAATGAAGCAAAGCAGATTGCTTTTCCATAAGGGAGCTGCATGTCAGCAGCTCCCCATGTGGAAAAGCAATGCCGGCTCCCGCAGGACGCGGGGAGCCGGCGCGACCGTGCGGGGATTGGGGACCCCCCCACGGTTCCCAACAAGTGGCCAGGCCCCGGAGGATGGGGTCCCCGGGGCCATTAGTTGCCCGGGAGGGGGGCCGCAGCCCCCTCTCCCCAAAAATAAAAAAATAAAAAAAAGGGCAAGGCTGGCCCCGGGGTATGGGGTCCCCGGGGCCTTAAATGGCCTGAGGAGGGGGGCCACGCAGCCCCCCTCCAAAGATTTTAATTTAAAAGAGGGCATGCCCGGGGGATGGGGTCCCGGGGCCAATAGAGGCCCAGGGAAGGGGGCCACGCGGCCCCCTTCCTGTTTTTTTATTTAAAAAAAAAGAAAATCCTCAGGCCTTGGGGGATGGGGTCCCCGGGGCCAAAAGTGGCCGAGGGAAGGGGGGGGCCACGCAGCCCCCCTCCCATACAAAAAAGAAAAAAAGAAAAAAAAAAAAGACCGGCATCGTGCCGGAGGCCCCGCCCCCTCCCTGCAGCAGTCTGCAAACGTGACCCCTGGCGTGTTTTAAGAAGGGGAAGTAATTCCCCTTGAATACTGGGGGTCCCTGGGGGCCAACTAGTCCACCAGGAATCTCCAGTATGTGCCAGGGGGCTGCGTTGCAGAGAGGTGTACAGAGGCCACGCCCCTTTTACACCTCTCTGCAACGCAGCTCTGTGGCGCTTTGGAGGTACATGGTGGGCTAGTTGGACTCCAGGGACCCTCAGGATTCAAGGGACTTAATCCCCCAACTTAAAACGCGCCATGGGCGCGTTTGCACAGTGGTGAAGGGAGGGGGCGAGGCTTCAGGTGACATGTGTGCAAACAGGCCCAGTGGCGCGTTTTAAGATGGGGAATTAAATCCCCTTCAATTCTGAGGGTCCTGGGGCTAACTAGCCCACCAGGTACCTCCAGTAAGCGCCACGGAGCTGCGTTGCAGAGTGTTGTAAAGGGGTGTGGCCTCTGAACACCTCTCTGCAACGCAGCTCTCTGGCGCATACTGGAGGTATCTGGTGGGCTAGTTGGCCCCTAGGGACCCTCGGGATTGAGGAGGAATTAATTCTCCAACTTAAAACGCGCCACAGGGCGTGTTTGCAGACATATCACCTCAGGCCCCACCCCCTTCCTTCACCATTGTGCAAATATTACTCTAAAATCAGCCGAGCTACGAATTCCGATTTACTCACCTGTTATCAGGAGAGACCTCAGTGCTGCATCTTTGAGCCCAGTACTGATCCTGAAAAGTAATTTTAACCGTACTTACCAGTAACTTGAATTTCCTTCCATAGGCTAACATTGACAGGTTTCACTTGGAAATTCTTCTAAGTGTGGAGTTTTGGAACTTTATAATATTCCTCTAAAATCAGCCGAACTACGAATTCCGATTTACTCACCTGTTATCAGGAGAGAACCCAGTGCTGCATCTTTTAGCCCAGCACTGACCCTGAAAAGTACTTCTAACCGTACTTACCAGTAACTTGTATTTCCTTCCATAGGAATCCATTGTCTGGTTTTCAGCAGAAAAGTTTCAAAGTGTCGATTTTTGAAACATACAAATATTCCTCTAAAATCAGCAGAACTACGAATTCCGATTTACTCACCTGTTATCAGGAGAGACCTCAGTGCTACATCTTTGAGCCCAGTACTGACCCTGAAAAGTAATTCTAACCGTATTTACAGTAACGTGTATTTCCTTCCATAGGAATCCATTGTCTGGTTTTCAGCAGAAAAGTTTCAAAGTGTCGATTTTCACAAACTACAAATATTCCTTAAAAATCGCCTGTATGACTTAAACGCATTCTTTCAACTGTTTACAGGAGATGCACCAGTGCTGGATCCAGGATCCACCACTGAGTAAGAAAAAGTAACGATAACACGACTTACCTGCTAAGTGAATTTCCTCCCATAGGATAACATTGGTGATTCTATGTGAAAAAGTTTGTGTCAACTTTTAAAATACAATAATATTCCTTAAAAGTCACTACTGTAACCAAAACGCTTTTACTCAACTGTTTACAGGAGATGTCCCAGGACTGAATCTAGGATCCAGTCCTGTGGTTAGAAAAGTAATCCATAAAGTAACTAATTGCATTTAACTAGAAATTCACATTGAGCTCAATGTTGCATTGTGTTTGAAATTGTGTTGCCCATTGCAACAACTGTAACTACTGTACTTAAAAGTCTATTGCCTATTTGCAAAGTATTTAAACTAAAGTAATTCATTCTGAGAAAGTATATTTTGTAATGTAATGTATAATGTAATTACAATGTAATTTAAAAAATAAAATATCTAAAAATAAATAGTTTAAAAAATGTAGTAAATCAGTATCAAAAAAATAAATATAACAATTAATACATGAAAAAATTGTCATTTACAAAACCTTTGAAATTCACTGAAAAAAACCATAGGTTTCAGACATGTTATAGTTAGGAATTAGCATTTAAAAAACCTTTGAAATTCACTGAAAAGACCATAGGTTTCAGGCACGTTATAGTTAGAAATTAGCATTTAAAAACCTTACAAATTCACTGAAAAAACCATAGGTTTTAGGGACAGTTATAGTTAGTTGGACATTGCACTCGTACAAAACCCGTGAAATTCCCCGTTATAGTTAGTTCAGCTAACTATAACTCGCGCCCGCAATGCACTGCTGATGACGTCACATATTACATCACTCATGACATGGTCAGTGACATCACTGATGACATCACTGATGACATCTCAAATGACATCACTGATGACATCATCCACGTGATAATCTGATGCACCTCCTCACACCCTAATATAACCTTTGATACACCCACTCTAAATTACAGACTGCCATTCGCAAAACCATAGACACTCCAACACCAATAACTACATACCCACTCACTGATTCTTAGGTCTACACACACATCCACTCACTCACCCAAACAGTCACTCATACTTACGGTCACTCAGTACAGGACTATCATATGCACTCATACTCCTATATAGACACTCAAACACCGCCACTCATCCATAGAGGTACTCACACACCTAGTCAGTCATGCAAATAATTAAACACACTGCCATTTACTCACCTATACAGTTATACACACACCAGCTCACTTACTCATTCAAATACTAGCACATTCTTACGCTCTTATACAGTCACTGATACAAGCACACACTCATCCATACAGTCACTCTCACAATCACACACTCTCGCTTATAGCTATTTATATACTCCAACACACATATATACTGCCTTTCACATATGTAGTTACTCACACATGTACCACTGGGACATACATTCACTCACTAACACACTCTTACACACACTTACCCACCCATACAGTCTATCACAGATGCACTCTTGAAACCATCCACCCAGTGAATCACCCACTCACAAATCTATGCACAGAGTCGCACACACCCCACCCACACAAACACTCAGGCACCCATACAGATACTCAGACAACCAATCAATAACTCATATAGACACTCATGTAGTTATTCACAAACCCATGCAGCCACTTACACAGCAAAGACAGACAGATACAGACATTCACCCAGTTTAGTCACTAACCCATGCATTCAGTAAGATACGTTTAATCACTCACTTATAGAGTTAGTCACGCACCTACTAAATCTTCCATACAGACACTTATACACCCACTCATTCTTCAATACGCCTTTCCCTATATATATTAAAAATATTTAAACTTTACAGAAACACACAGTCACTCGATGATGTCATCAGTGATGTCATTTGAGATGTCATCAGTGATATCATCAGTGATGTCACTGACCATGTCATGAGTGATGTAATATGTGACGTCATCAGCAGTGCATTGCTGGAGCGCGAGTTATAGTTAGCTGAACTAACTATAACTTTCACGGGTTTTGTACGAGTGCAATGTCCAACTAACTATAACTGTCCCTAAAACCTATGGTTTTTTCAGTGAATTTGTAAGGTTTTTTAAATGCTAATTTCTATATAGATATAAATATATATATATATATATATAGCAATGTTTTATGAGACTATCTAGAGACTTCAAATTCAAGAAAAAGAGGGTAATCCTTTTAACAGAACAGAGCAATAATTTTCTATTTTTGCTAGAAGGCAAAGTCATCCTCAATCTCTATACTTATTTAGAAGCAGACTCATTTATTAAGGAGCGAGGCTAACCCTCAATTTAGTTCAGGTAAAAGGGAGGAGAAAAGTATATAATAGTAAACCCAACCCAACCCAATTAAAGACATAATTGAGTGTTCCTATTAACCATTGTCATATGTTTTACAGGTACTACTTCAGAGAACAGGCAGAGGTATAGGGTTGTCCAGCCAGGAAGTAGACGCACCTGATTTGAGGAGTCTCTCTGGTATCCCCTTCCACCTTCCCCCCTGCTGGCACTGGAGGTAGATGTATAATATCTATCCCTGGTAGTGGTTGCAGGGACTGAGGACTATTGTTCTGCTGCTGAGGAAATCCTTAACAGGTACCTTGACACATATCATGATATGTTACAGTTGCTACCCTGCAGTTTGAGGAATGTAAATGCTGTATAAGACTTCTGGGCCTCCCATGTTCGATCTACAGTATGTTGTACCACAAAGACGTATCCTGCCTTACCTAAATGAAATTCATTTTGTGGGGTTCTCTGTCTTTCTGGAATATCTCCTTTTTAAGTCTCTCCAGGATAATTTAGATAGCTACACTGAAATCAGAGGGTGCCCAGCACACCCCTAGTATGACTATATCCATAATGCCATGAGTGGGCTTGGCTGCAGGATATTTGTCAAAAGCCAACTACACTACAGTTATGGATAAAACCTATGTCTAAACTTTATATTTCTTACTATGAATTCAAAATGTGGAACTACTGATTTATCGAAATCCTCATTTGAGGCTTTTCTAGTTGCCCTTTTGGTTGAATGCTGACTGGAGATAATTCATATCCGTCCTTGATTTTAAAGTACTTGTTAGACTTGGCACCATTGGCGTGGGTCTCCCTTCCATTTTTTGCTGTTGCCTCTTATGTTTTTGCTGGTTTTAGATGCTTTTGGGCACTGTGCCACTGCTGTTCAGTGCCACAGTGCGAGTGCTCCCTACTGTAAATTGATGTGTTGATTAGTGACTCCATGATTGGGTTATTTGATTTACTGGTCAGACCCTAGTACAGTGCACCATGAGTGCCCAGGGCTTGTAAATCAAATGCTGCTGGTAGGCTTGCAGCACTGGTTGTGCCACCCACAGAAGCAGCTTGTAAAGTGTGTCTCAGGCCTGCCATTGCAGATCCTGTGTGCAGTCTGTGACTGCCATGTCGACTTGGCAAGTGCACCCCCTTGCCAGTCCCTAAACCTTCCCTTATCTTCATATCAGATACCCCTAAGGTAGGCCCAAGGGCAGGGTGCATTGTAAGTATAAGGTAGGACATGCCCTGGTGTGTGTGGCATGTCCTAATAGTGAATTACAGCCATTTTCGTTTTTCACTATTGCAAGGCTACCTGTTCCCCATAGGCCAGAATGGGCAGTTTGATTATTACACCTTATAATCCTAACTGACCCAGGGAACATGGTAGAAAAACGAATTTAGTATGCCTGAACTCAGAATGATAAAATACATCTTTTAGTGAAGTTGGTTTTAACATTCTGTGTTTGAAAATACCACTTTTAGAAATTAGGTATTTTCTTGCCTAACCATCCAGCTGCCTCTGCTCAGGTTGTGTATTGTATGTCTGGGTTTGTGAGTGACAGGGGCTGGGGGATTCCAGGAGGCAGGGTGAGTCAGCACTAGGCTGAATAGGTCTGCCTGAAGGAGGATGGGTGGGAGGAGTTGCACCTGGGTCTGAATAGGGCTGTGCCTGCCTTCCACAATGCTGGCTCCACCTCCTGCCGGGCGTCTGATGGCTCTGCCCCTCACTCTCAAAGGAAAGAAGGAGTCATGTACACAAAGTGCTCCAAGACTGACCAGAACTGGTTTGGACTAGGCATGGGCCTCTCTGCCTTCAGAGAACAAAGGATTTCTGTGTATAAATACTGGGGCCCAGACCCCATGAAATTAGATCACTTCTGGGAAATCAAGAAACCTGTTGCCAAGGAGAAGAACCGGAGAAGCTGAAGGAGGAGTACTGCCCCTGTGCTGTTTTGCTGATTGGGGTTGGCCTGCAGTGGTTGCTTTCTGCCAAGGACAGGAGAAAAGACTTTGCTGTGCTTATCATCTTGAAGAAGAGAATCTCCAAGGGCTTGAACTGAGCTTGCCTCCTGCCTGAAGTCACAGGGACACAAAGACTTCACCCCTTCTGTTTGCCTGCATCTGGAACTGCTGTTTTAGCTGCTAACAGAGGGAAATTGCAACACCGACGCCGGCGAGCGACGCCGTAACCTGCACCGAAGCCGTGGGCACCGCTCGTGAAGAGCACGACGCACCGCCCCGACTTGCACCGTAGGCCAGACGCCTGCCGACGCCGTGCGACATCAACTCCGAAGCCGTCATCGAGGCCGCTGCCTGCACCGGAGCCGAGGACACCGCTCGTGACGCTCACGACGCACCGTCCCGACTCGCACCGCAGCCCCGACTTCACAGACGCCAGGGCTTCATCATCGCGGAGCCGATCCTCGACGTGGATGACCCCCGAATCCATTGACGCCGCACCATCGTAAGGAACCGACACCTCGCCGCCATCCATGACGTCACCTCCCCGACACAGTAAGGAACCGACGCCTCACCTCCTCTGCGCTGCAGTAAGGAACCGAGACATCACCTCCCGTGGGTTCGTAAGGAACCGGCGCCGCCGGCGCCAACGAAGCATCACCTCCCCGACGCCATGCACCGTCTTTGTTTTCATCGAATTCCAGGTACTGTTCTTTGTGGGTCTGCTCGACTCCGGGCCCGACGCCGCGCACCTCGCGGTCGGCGCCGTACTTTGGGATTTCCACCGGTCACGACGTCGTGATAACTCCAAGTGCAGTTATTTGTTGCTACAAGCTTTATTTGATTGACTATCCTATTTTTGAAGATAACGTGAACTGTCTCTATCATTTTAAGTCTATTTTTAGATTACAGTATTGTGGATTTTTGCTATTGGGTCTTGTGTTAAGTCTATATAAAGATTACTTATTTTTACATACAACCTGTGTGGTGTCCATCTGTAGTGTTTTCACTGTATTACTGTATGTGTTCACAAATGCTTTACACACTGCCTCTGAGATAAGCCTGTCTGCTCGTGCCAAGCTACCAGGGGGTGAGCAGGGGTTATTTTAGGAGTGTATCCCCCTTATCCTGACTAGAAGCAAGGGTCCCTATTTGGACAAAGGTGCAAACCATTGCCAACTAGAGACCCCCAGTTCTAACATTGGTGGTCAGCGGTGAGGATTTGGACTTGCATTTGTGATTCATATACAGTGATTGGTGTACACTACTAGTGAGTGCAGACCAATACGCGACCACTTACATTTTGATAGGACTTTTTTCCTTGGAACCTTTATTTTTGTTGAGAACTGCCAATTTTCACAATGAGCAAAAGAGGATCCATTGCACCTGCAGATATTGAATTTGAAGAAGATAGGGTTGATACCTACACTGTGCCAGAGCTCAAAGCCGTTTGTAAAAAGTTTAAAATCTCTATGAGAGGCCTCACCAGGAAGGAGGAGCTTCAAAAGGCGCTGAGGGCCTGGTTGGAAGCATGGAATGCCGGTGGGCAGCCCGAGGAGCCTGTGGAGGAGGCAGGGAATTTAGATGAGCAGCTTGAGGGGCCATTAGGCTTACCCGGGAGGAGAGTGCCTTCCAGGGAGGGCAGCAGTGTTTCTCAAAAGGGCCTGTCTCCAGAGGAGCTGGAGGACAGGGAGAAAAGCAGGATGCATGAAATGGAGATGGCCAAACTGAAACAGGGAAGCCATGATAGCCTTGAGCACAAGAAATTGGAGTTAGAAAGTAAGAGGTTGGCCATGGAAGAAAGGAAGATGCTTTTAGAGCATGAGAGAGTGGTGAGGGAGCTAGAGCTAAAGGCTAGGAGCCTAGAAATAACTCCCTCTGGTGGCAGCACACCTCCAGTGCCTGTAGAAGGAAGAGTGTACATCCCCAAGGAGGTTATTAAAGATTTCATGAAGGGGGAGGACATTGGGCAATGGTTTAAAGGATATGAGATCGCCATGACATCACACCGGGTCCCTGAGAAGGATTGGGGAGCGGGGTTGTGGGGCCGCTTTACAGGTGAGGAAAGGGAAACCTTGCTAGCCTTGCCCACAGAGGATCAGATGTCCTATGCCCACCTGAAGGAAGCTTTAGTGGCAAGGTATGGGTTACCTCCAGAGCTTTATAGGCAGAAGTTTAGGAACTGCAAAAAGCTGGAGTCTAGTACCTGGGTGGAGAATGTGTCTTATTTTTGCAGAGCATTGGATGGATGGGTGAAGGGTAGCAAAGTAGATGACTTGCAGGGGTTCTATGATTTAATTGCATGGGAGCACTTGTCCAGTAGTTGTTTTCCAGAGCTACGCCAGCACCTTGTTGACAGTAAGCTCACTAATCCTAGGAAGCTTGCTGAGGAGGCGGACCGCTGGGTCAGTACCCGGGTCCACAAGGGTCTTGTGGGAGACTCCGCCAAAGGTGGGCAGGTTCCCCAGCAGAAGAGTGGGGGGGACAAGGGTAAACAGAGGGAGTTCCAAAAAGGGCCCCAAAGTAAACCCCAAGGGAACCAAGGTAAGGGTTCCCAGTCTCCCACTGAGAAAAGACCATGGGTCCCAACAGATAAGTCTGTTCAGAAGGGGCCCAAGGCATGTTTTAGTTGTGGTCAGGTGGGTCGCTTTGTAGGAAGTCCCAAGTGCCCCAATACCGTGACCACTGCACCCACTGGTGCACCACCCCGGCAGATGGCTAGTGTAGCCCTGGCAGAGGAGTTGGGTGCCCAAGGTGGGTGGGGTCCCACAGAGATGTCCCTGGTCTCTTTAGGAGACAGTGAGATGGTCCCTAGGACCCAGCTCCCTGATAACACTAAAAAATACAGGCAGTGGGTGACCATCAATGGCCATAGGGTGGAGGCTCTGAGAGACACCGGGGCCAGTGTGACAGCTGTCAGTTGTCGGCTGGTGTCTGAGGAGCAGGTGGTCCCCAATGTATTCTACCCCGTAGTTGCCGCTGACAACTCAGAGAGCCACTGTAAGGTGGCCCAGGTTCCCTTTGAGTGGGGGGGGGTCTCAGATATCCTTCAAGTAGCTGTGAGGCCAGCCATGCCTGTTGACTGTCTGCTAGGCAATGATTTGGAGAGCTCCCCTTGGGCGAAGGTGGAGCAGAGGTCTCATTTGGAGATGTTGGGTCTGCCAGAGTGGGCGTGTGTGACCACTCGGTCAATGGCAGCCGGTAAGGGTATTCAAGAGGACCTGGAGCCTGGAAGAATGGCCCAGGTGCCTGCCTTAAAGAGAGGAGGCAGGGGGCACGGGAAACCGGCCCCTGAAGTTCCCACGGTCCAGGAGGAGGCAGACCTTGAGGGGGATGCCCTGGAACCTACAGGGGAACAAGTGGCTGAACTGGGGGACCTGCCTGAGCTTACCCATTGGCAGCAGGAAGGAGGCCCCTCCAGGCAAGAGTTCTGCGAGGAGCAGAAGAAGTGCCCTTCTCTTGAGGGCTTGCGGCAACAGGCTGCAAGCCAGGCAGCAGGTGATCAGTCTGGATCACACTGGATCTACTGGGAGAATGGTCTCCTGTATAGTGAGCCTAAGGTCGCTGAGCCTGGGTCAGCCCGTGTGCTGGTGGTACCCCAGCGCTTCAGAGCCTTCCTACTGGGTCTGGCTCATGATGTGCCTTTAGCAGGACATTTGGGGCAAGACAAGACCTTTCAAAGGCTTGTCACCCACTTTCATTGGCCCCAAATGCACAAGAGTTCAGATACTCATTGCAGGACCTGTCAGACTTGCCAGGCAAGTGGTAAGAGTGGGAGGAAGTGCAAGGCTCCTCTCCAACCTTTCCCTGTTGTCAGCACCCCCTTTGAGTGGGTGGGTATTGACATTGTGGGGCCTCTGGATCCCAAGACAGCCATGGGCAACAGGTTCATCCTGGTCTTGGTGGACCATGCCACCCGGTACCCGGAAGCCATCCCTCTTCGGACAGTGATGGCCCCCATGGTGGGACGTGCACTGATGGGGATTTTCTCCCACGTGGGGTTTCCCAAGGAGGTGGTGTCTGACCGTGGTACCAACTTCATTTCCAATTATATGAAGTCCCTGTGGCAGGAGTGTGGTGTAACCTATAAGTTCACCACTCCTTACCACCCCCAAGGTAATGGGCTGGTTGAGAGATTCAACCGGACCCTTAAAGGCATGATTATGGGTCTTGAAGAACCCATGAGGCGTAAGTGGGACGTCCTCTTGCCATGCCTGCTCTTTGCTTACAGAGAGGTGCCCCAGAAGTCCTTAGGGTTCAGTCCCTTTGAACTGCTGTACGGCCATCCTGTAAGAGGACCTCTGAGTCTGGTCAAGGAAGGCTGGGAGAAAGCTCCCAGGAAAACTCCCCAGGATGTATTTAGTTACATGCTGTCCTTCCGGAACCAGACTCGGCGTTTCAGACAACTCGCTGAGGCGAATCTGGAAGCCAGCCAGGAAGAGATGAAACGTTGGCATGATCAGAATGCCACTCTGATCGAGTTTCAGCCTGGACAAAAGGTTTGGGTCATGGCCCCAGTGGAGCCCTGTGCGCTCCAAGATAAGTGGACCGGACCATTTGAGGTGGTGGAGCGCAAGAGTGATGTCACCTACTTGGTGGACTTGCAGTCTCCCAGGAACCCCTTGCGGGTCCTGCATGTGAACCCCCCGAAGCCCCACTTTGAGAGGTCTGAAGTGGGCATGCTCTTAGCAACAGATGCTGGAATGGAAGAAGAGACTGAACCTCTTCCTGACCTCCTGTATGCAAAAGAGCAAGATGGGTCAGTGGATGGTGTGAACCTCTCTCCCACCCTGACCCCTGAGCAGCAGAATGACTGTCGCCAACTGTTGGGACAGTTTTCTGATCTGTTCTCCCTGACTCCCAGTATCACTGAATGGTGCATCCATGATGTGGACACTGGGGACAGTCCTCCTGTGAAGCACAAAACTTACAGAGTGACTGACAGGGTGAGAGCTTGCATCAAGGAGGAGGTCTCCAAGATGTTTGCCTTAGGGGTGATTGAGTCCTCTAACAGCCCTTGGGCCAGCCCAGTGGTCTTGGTCCCAAAGGCTGCCGCGCCTGGTGCCACACCCGAACTCCGGTTCTGTGTGGACTACCGAGGACTCAATTCAGTCACCAGGACTGACGCGCACCCCATCCCCAGAGCTGATGAGCTCATTGATCGGTTGGGGGCTGCCCGGTACCTCAGCACGTTTGATCTAACGTCTGGATACTGGCAGATCGCCTTAACTGATGGGGCCAAAGAGAGGTCAGCATTCTCCACACCAGATGGGAACTACCAATTCCGGGTGATGCCCTTTGGGATGAAGAATGCCCCTGCCACCTTTCAGAGGTTGGTCAACCAGGTGTTGGCTGGGCTGGAGGATTTCAGTGCCGCCTACCTGGATGACATTGCAGTGTTCAGTGCCACTTGGGAGGAACATCTGCACCACCTCTGGGAAGTGTTGAAGGCGCTGCGGAAGGCAGGCCTCACGATCAAGGCGAGTAAGTGCCAGATCGGGCAGGGTTCTGTGGTGTACTTGGGACACCAGGTTGGGAGCGGCCAGGTGGCGTCCCTACAGCCCAAGATAGATACCATCCTGGCTTGGGAACCCCCCAAAACCCAGACAGAGGTGAGAGCCTTCTTAGGACTCACCGGGTATTACAGGAGGTTTGTCAAGGGGTATGGCAACATTGTTGCACCCTTGACTGAGCTGACTTCCAGGAAGCAGCCCAGGAAAGTGAACTGGACTGATGCCTGCCAAAAGGCTTTTGATACCCTGAAATCTGCCATGTGCACGGCGCCCGTGCTTCAGGCGCCCAACTTCTCAAGGGAATTCATTGTGCAGACAGATGCTTCAGAGCATGGTGTTGGGGCTGTGCTTTCACAGATGAATGAGGAGGGCCTAGACCAACCTGTAGCCTTTATTAGTAGGAGGTTACTCCCCGGGAACAGAGGTGGAGTGCGATTGAGCGTGAGGCATTTGCTGTGGTCTGGGCACTGAAGAAGTTGAGACCATACTTGTTTGGGACTCACTTCCGGGTTCAGACAGACCACAGGCCCCTCAGATGGTTAATGCAGATGAGGGGTGAGAATCCAAAACTGTTGAGGTGGTCCATTTCCCTACAGGGGATGGACTTCACGGTGGAACACCGCCCTGGTACAGAACACGCCAATGCTGATGGTCTGTCCAGATTTTTCCGCCTTAGTGATGAGAACTCCCAGGAGGGAGGGTAGTTCTCCCCACATTTCAGCTGGAGGGGACACGTGTTAGACTTGGCACCATTGGCGTGGGTCTCCCTTCCATTTTTTGCTGTTGCCTCTTATGTTTTTGCTGGTTTTAGATGCTTTTGGGCACTGTGCCACTGCTGTTCAGTGCCACAGTGCAAGTGCTCCCTACTGTAAATTGATGTGTTGATTAGTGACTCCATGATTGGGTTATTTGATTTACTGGTCAGACCCTAGTACAGTGCACCATGGGTGCCCAGGGCTTGTAAATCAAATGCTGCTGGTGGGCTTGCAGCACTGGTTGTGCCACCCACAGAAGCAGCTTGTAAAGTGTGTCTCAGACCTGCCATTGCAGAGCCTGTGTGCAGTCTGTGACTGCCATGTCGACTTGGCAAGTGCACCCCCTTGCCAGTCCCTAAACCTTCCCTTATCTTCATATCAGACACCCCTAAGGTAGGCCCAAGGGCAGGGTGCATTGTAAGTATAAGGTAGGACATGCCCTGGTGTGTGTGGCATGTCCTAATAGTGAATTACAGCCATTTTCGTTTTTTCACTATTGCAAGGCTACCTGTTCCCCATAGGCCAGAATGGGCAGTTTGATTATTACACCTTATAATCCTAACTGACCCAGGGAACATGGTAGAAAAACGAATTTAGTATGCCTGAACTTAGAATGATAAAATACATATTTTAGTGAAGTTGGTTTTAACATTCTGTGTTTGAAAATACCACTTTTAGAAAGTAGGTATTTTCTTGCCTAACCATCCAACTGCCTCTGCTCAGGTTGTGTATTGTATGTCTGGGTTTGTGAGTGACAGGGGCTGGGGGATTCCAGGAGGCAGGGTGAGTCAGCACTAGGCTGAATAAGTCTGCCTGAAGGAGGATGGGTGGGAGGAGTTGCACCTGGGTCTGAATAGGGCTGTGCCTGCCTTCCACAATGCTGGCTCCACCTCCTGCCGGGCGTCTGATGGCTCTACCCCTCACTCTCAAAGGAAAGAAGGAGTCATGTACACAAAGTGCTCCAAGACTGACCAGAACTGGTTTGGACTAGGCATGGGCCTCTCTGCCTTCAGAGAACAAAGGATTTCTGTGTATAAATACTGGGGCCCAGACCCCATGAAATTAGATCACTTCTGGGAAATCAAGAAACCTGTTGCCAAGGAGAAGAACCGGAGAAGCTGAAGGAGGAGTACTGCCCCTGTGCTGTTTTGCTGATTGGGGTTGGCCTGCAGTGGTTGCTTTCTGCCAAGGACAGGAGAAAAGACTTTGCTGTGCTTATCATCTTGAAGAAGAGAATCTCCAACGGCTTGAACTGAGCTTGCCTCCTGCCTGAAGTCACAGGGACACAAAGACTTCACCCCTTCTGTTTGCCTGCATCTGCTGTTTTAGCTGCTAACAGAGGGAAATTGCAACACCGACGCCGGCGAGTGACGCCGTAACCTGCACCGAAGCCGTGGGCACCGCTCGTGAAGAGCACGACGCACCGCCCCGACTTGCACCGTAGGCCCGACGCCTGCCGATGCCATGCGACATCGACTCCGAAGCCGTCATCGAGGCCGCTGCCTGCGCCGGAGCCGAGGACACCGCTCGTGACGCTCACGACGCACCGTCCCGACTCGCACCGCAGCCCCGACTTCACCGACGCCAGGGCTTCATCATCGCGGAGCCGATCCTCGACGTGGGTGACCCCCGAATCCATCGACGCCGCACCATCGTAAGGAACCAACGCCTCGCCGCCATCCGTGACGTCACCTCCCCGACACAGTAAGGAACCGACGCCTCACCTCCCCTGTGCTGCAGTAAGGAACCGAGACATCACCTCCCCTGGGGTCGTAAGGAACCGACGCCGCCGGCGCCAACGAAGCATCACCTCCCCGACGCCGTGCACCGTCTTTGTTTTCATCGAATTCCAGGTACTGTTCTTTGTGGGTCTGCTCGACTCCGGGCCCGACGCCGCGCACCTCGCGGTCGGCGCCGTACTTTGGGATTTCCACCGGTCACTACGTCGTGATAACTCCAAGTGGAGTTATTTGTTGCTACAAGCTTTATTTGATTGACTATCCTATTTTTGAAGATAACGTGAACTGTCTCTATCATTTTAAGTCTATTTTTAGATTACAGTATTGTGGATTTTTGCTATTGGGTCTTGTGTTAAGTCTATATAAAGATTACTTATTTTTACATACAACCTGTGTGGTGTCCATCTGTAGTGTTTTCACTGTATTACTGTATGTGTTCACAAATGCTTTACACACTGCCTCTGAGATAAGCCTGTCTGCTCGTGCCAAGCTACCAGGGGGTGAGCAGGGGTTATTTTAGGAGTGTATCCCCCTTATCCTGACTAGAAGCAAGGGTCCCTATTTGGACAAAGGTGCAAACCATTGCCAACTAGAGACCCCCAGTTCTAACAGTACTATTATAGGATCTTCTAGTTATTTTTAGGTCTGCCTTTTAACTGGCTTGCTAAGCTTATCTGAAAGCAGGGAGCTAGAAAAATAAATGCACATTTCTACACTTGACCTAAAAAATCATCTTGTTTTTCTACTATTTTTTTCTAGAGAGACATTCTTTTAATTTGTTAAACTTGATGAGCTTGAGATAATACAAGCCTTCTTTTCTGAAATAGTTGGAGTTAAATTTGTTTTAGATTGAGTTTTAGATAGCAAACCTATTGCTGCTTTTGCCATTAGGGAGACAATGGAGGATTGAGATGTTTTGCACTTTGTATTTAGCTTGCATTATTTGATAAATGTCATCATTTATTTCTTCCCCTCTATTACTATGCTTAAATACTGTTATTTGTGTTTTTATAGTAATGTTGGTTGAAATAAACAATGCATTGCTTTGCTTGATTGGATATGTTCTCCCTTGTTGGTCCAGAGAAGTGAAAAGGCATAAGACTCTTTTTTTTAAACTCTTCTCTTAAATGTCATTGTTAGCAATTACTCTTTGTGAGAAAGTGGATTATTAGTAAAACGGGATGGCAGTCCCATTCAAGTAATATTAACACTATTCTTTACTTGGTCCAGTTAAATCTCAATAATTTAAACCTGACCTCAACTCATGGCAGCTGTAACCTAAAGCAAAAAGGCTTAACTTGAAAGAAAGGTGTAAAAAATGTATCAGTATCAAACCAGGTAAAAAGCAGACAACTCAACACAATAAACATCCCACTCAAAATTATAAAAATAGAGAAAACTTTAATGGAGAAATAGAGCCCAAAAAGACAAAAGTTAAGTTGTAGAGTTGCTTAATCTTCATTAACACCGATTGGAATTTCTAGGGTGCCGTCATTCTTGTTAACAAATAACAGTCCTGTAAGGAATGTTACTATTTCAGTATCGCTGGTTACATACGTCTCCCCTCATTCACCTTGTGAAAATGAAAACGAACAAGAATAAAGACCTTACTGTATCCTTCAGGTCCATGTTTTGCATCAAAGAAGCTCTTGTAAATCCCTTAATGTCTCCTGTCACCGCGATGAAGGATTCAATAAATCCTAGCATTTTTTCATTTCATTTTTCTCCACAGAAATAGTGCTACTATATATCTGTCAGCACACTGTCTGGAAAGCTGTAAATTGTGACATGTAGATTTGGGCAGTGAGAGAATTGTAATGCACCCTTTCCATTATCCGGAAACAATGCTATGTCTCCATTCCTTTTATCTGCAATGTGCAGTGATGCAGTCCAGCCATTGCAATACTTTTGACTGTCCTTTGACTCTGTTTTGAAAACCTCTGTGCTTTGTTTGAATTCATCGGCATATTGTCAGGGGACCTAGAATACATTTCTCTCTAAGAAGAAATCCATTCCGTTTTACCCACTAAACTAAAAATGGTTTATTTGGAGCACTTTACCACGCAATCTGGGCCATTTACAGCTACGTTTTTTTCTGAGCATGTTTCAAAGTTCAGTTAGTTTGGGAAATGTACTGTAAAGCTACAAGTTTCTGTACGTGCTGCAGATGAGTATTGCCATCTCCCACAAATCTTCTAAGAGACATCCCATGTCCGATCTCGCGCCTGCATTCATAAGTGTAGCCAGATTCTCAAGTATTTTCACCACTGCAGAAAGTGTCATCCTGAATGGAAAATGAAAAGATAGTAATTTTGTGATATGCGATCTCCAACATTCTAATGCAGTAGCAGAGCTTTCCACCTGTAGGTGGCAACTAGGTTTTATGAATGGAACTGTAAAATATTATTATGAATGACTTTAATAATACATGTCTGAGAAATATACAGTTTGTGCCAGAAATCATATCGGATTCTCTTTTTTGTAAAACAATACTGGATACATTCAGACAAGGTTAAGACGATTAATTTTAAAGTTCGAATTTATAAATAGCTGGAAAATAATTAATCGAGTCAAAATGTCTATTTTAGGCAGACAAGCAGCCCTGAGTTTGGCTCAGCCCTGTCCGTCCCTCCCTCTTCTTAGGAATGTTATCAATTCGAATTAGAGAATCTGTGTCAGAATTTCTATGTCACAGTGATTGCAGTTCAGATGAGGCAATGTGTTTGGGGAAATGGATTTCTAGAGAACTTCCTGAAGAGACACTTGACCGTGCATTTTGTCGTATTTTTTTTAGCTATGAACTAAGAAGTCTGGGGCAGATTTACAAGAACTGGCGCATCCCTGCATATTAGCAGGGATGCGCCAGTTAAATTGCGACACGTAAAAAAACCCTTGCGCCACCATGGATGTGCCGCATTTACATTGCGGCGCACTGTGGCGCAAGGATAGACAGATGCGTGACGCATCTTTTCGGCGTAAGGGCAGCGCATTGCTGGAGTCGTGTTGCAAGTACAACGCAACTCCAGCAATGGTTAGGAATGCCTATTCCTAACATGCTGCGTCACTCCTTACGCCTGCTTCAAGCAGGCGCAAGGTTTTGACGCAGTGGCATCGTAAAAGTGACTCAGTGAAATCTTGTAGATTTCACTGCGTCACTTTTAAGAGGCTTTCCTGCATGGGAACGCCCACCCTGCATACATTATACCTGACGCAGGTATAATGTAGCGCAGGGCTTTACAACGTGATGCATCTCCCTAGATGCGTCACGTTGTAAATATGTCGCAACGTGGCGCATTGTTTACGACGCCGCTGCGTCACAGAAGTGACGCAATGGCGGCGTAAAGTTGTCGCAAGGAACTTGTAAATCTGCCCCTATGACTGAATCTATTTTACAGTATCACAGCTCTAACTATGAGGGGGCGCCCTGTAGAGAAGATTAGCAGAATAAAAAAGCAAACTCCTTTATGAACATGCAGAGCAGTGCTTAATTTGAGCCGAATTATCAACACCAGCACTTATGACAGTCTGCCTCATAGTGGTGCTCTTTGTCTAAATTCGAGGTCAACCAAACAGTTCTCTATTAATTCAATATCAAATAAAAAAAAATTCTAATACCTGCTGCCCAAGTCATTCTTATAGCCCAGGGAGCATGCAATAGTCTTAATTGTCACACTTGTAGGCTGTGATGGTTATTGTGTTGGTTGTGTCACTGGCAGTGCTGGCAGGGGCAATGGGTAGTACCATCCGCAGTGGCTTCCTGACAGAGCCCACCCACTTATATATTTTTTTACAAATTAACCACTGATGCAGAGGGCATGTATGGCAATGCAACACCATAACAGAAAAGTGTTTTATGTCTGAATATCTTCAATAATCGGAATTTCAGTTATAGGTTGTGGAAATAACATCAGTAGAGTTCTGCTTGTAAATTGAAAATATTCAGACTCTCTGACAAAAATGTAAATTCACATCCCTTTATTTAAGAAAATGCCCCGCACTCAATTTAATGCAGGTGTTCTGCTCTGTGATACTCTGGTCTAAACATTTGCTAATTTAGGAAATTGTTTGCTATGCCAAAGTAAACTGCATTGAGACTGAAAAGGCAATCTTTGGTTTAAGCTGCTGGTCTTCACTTTCTAAATGATAATTGACAGTCCTGCATTTCCAGGTGGTTTTGTGAATGATGTGTTGTGATCTGAGTCATAGAGGAGAAATGAGAAAATGTAAATCTGTTTGTTAACTATGCAGGTGAAGCAAGAAACAATCCTTTAGTGGAATGTTTGATAGGGAAATGTATGAATCAAGAGAATAATTTATTTTATGATAGATGAGTGTAACTTTGGAACTTTACTAATTTCCTTGGATGGGACAAGATGTCACCTCTTGAGAATGTGAGGGTCAGTGTAGAAAATTTGGTTACTGGTTGATGGGGTTTGAAAACTCGCCGCAAGCAGCAACCACAATTCTTGTCAGGTTGAAAAACAAGTAAACCCCAAATTATCCTGTTGTCCACTCTTTGGTAGCTAGATGCAAAAGCAGTCTGGCTTAACTTAGAGGCAATGTGTAAAGTATTTATGCAGTACTTCAAACAGTAATAAAGTGAAAATACCACACAAGAAAAATCCCACACCAATTTAGAAAACTAGTGTAAAATGCAATAAATTATTTGACACTAAAACGTCAAAAATACAATCAGTAGAACTGAAGATATGCAATTTTAAAGGTTTAGGTAAAAAATAATGCTTAGAAGCACAAAGCTCCAACCATAGTTACCTAATCACGCCGGACCGGAACAAAGTCACAAGTTCAGGCCAACAGCAATGGATCGTAGACCGAACACAGGGACCAAGTTAGTTGCACTGAGAAATGTACCTGGGTTGCGGAGCATTGTGCCGCACAGGGGCGGTCCAGGGAAGCGATGTGAGGTCTGTGTTGAAGACGCATCACATACCAGCAGTTCTGATGAGCTGCAAGAGCTTCGATGCGGACTTACATCGAGGCTCCATTGTGCTGCATCGGTTCTGATGGGGAGCTGCTACGTCCGCGTCGAGGATGCATCATCCTGAGGCAGTTCGGATGAGCTGTGAGAGCTGCGAAGCAGGCTTATGTCATGGCTGCCTTGTGCTGCATAGGTTCGATGAGGTGCTGTGAAGAGCTGCATCTGGTTTTTGTAAAATTGCATTAGTTCTGGTAGAAGAAACAGCAGGGCTGGTAGAGCATCTGTAGCCCCACTTCCAAGGGCCAAGAACTGGAGCAGCATCAACTTGTGGCGGGGGAGTTAGGACTCACAGCAGGCACTTTTGTCTCACTGTCTGGGAGTAATACACTAAGACCAATTGCCAGCTACAACTAGTCATGTGACCCAGGATACACGCCGGAGGCACCAAATGGTTGAGACAAGAAAATGGCAACTTTCTAAAAGTGGCATTTTCAGAATTGTGTTTTAAATTACAATTCTTTAGAGACCAAACTCAACTCTCCTACCTGCTTCGAATTGAAAGTATCACTTATTAAATGTGATAGGGTAAAGCAATGTTAGCCTATGCGAGAGGCAGGCCTTGCAGGAGTGGAAAATGGATTTACGACTGTTTTACTACCAGTACATGTAAACATTCAAATTGCATGTTCAAATTTTTATATATATTCTGTTCCCTTGCCAATGGGCTGTTTAGGTCCTGTCATAGGACTGACTTATATGTATTAAAAAGGAAGATTTAGACTTGGCAAAAGGTTTATTTTGCCAGGCTGAAATGGCAGTTTACATTTCAGAGTTCAAGGGGTGATGGCTCCTGATCATTTGCCCGACCTGCGATTAACCCCTTAAGTGCCTATGTCGGCCAACGGCCGTCGCGAGCACTACCTCGGTAGTGCTGCGCACGTCCGTTGGCCGACGCGGCCCCGCCCGCTTAATAGAACGTTCCGCACTGGCGCGGAATGTTCGAAGCAGTTAAGCAGTTACTGAGGATGTGTATGTTGGCACTTGTCCTTGCGAATGGGTAACCCCTCACCCATTGATGTAGTAGATATGTAAGTAAGCCAGAACAAGTGAGTTTATTTATAATTGTCTGGAAAAATCCATCCAATGTAATTATTTGGTGTTTATTTTGCAAAAAAGGGGTACAAAAGGTCAAAGGCGATTCTTATTATAACAGACTCACTGGAACCAAGACAAATGTAAAGCACAGCCAACACGTGTTTCTCCCCCTCATGGCATGCAAGCCTGGGGCTTTTTAAAGGCGTGGTTGTTTTTTGTTTTTTTCAGAGTTTTATATAGCGCAAACTTGACCCGAAGGTATTGGGTATCAGAGCGCTTTACATGAGCACCAGTTTCGTTACAGACGGACACATTCATTTTTGTTAGGCATGGGGAGATTAAGTGATTTGCCCAGAATCACAGGATGTTGAGCACCTTTGCCGAGACTCGAACCCGGTTCCCAGATTTGAGGTCGGCCGCCCTAGCCAAATGTCCGATATAAGAACAGTGCAGTAAAAAATGCAGCATTTTTGTTGAAGAAGGTTGCAGAGGAGCCGTGTCGTACATATAGGTTAATACATCTGCAGTCAGCAAGAGGGACGGTCACTTTCGGTCAACGTCCATGAAATGGCGGTTTAAAACTACATGCAAAAGCTGTAATGACAGGCCTGAGATATGTCTAAAGGGCTACTTAAATGGGGGGCACAATAAGTGTTACAGGCCACTAGTAGCATTTAATTTACAGGCCCGGGTACATGTAGTGCCCCTTCACTAGTGACATATAAGTAACTTAAACGTGCCAACTAAATGTAAGCCAATTTCACCAATGTTTAAAGGAGAGAGCAAAGCACGTTAGCACTGGTTAGCAGTGGCAGTCATTTTTGTTGTCAGAAGTGAGGCCCAAAAAAACAAATTCATCAAAAACAGGAGAAATAAGGCAAATGCTTGGGGGATGATCACCCGAAGGCTGACAGGTCCAACAGGAAGGAAAGGTCCTTTTTCGTTGTCATTCCACAATTTTTTCTGGGTTTTATTGTTGGTGTATGGAATCTGAACACTGCGGGCAGCTACCCATTGCCCCTAAAAACATAGAATTAGTTAGTCCCCGAATGACATTGTTAATTTACCCCTGATATATGCTACTCTGTGTACCTAGGGCTTGTAAGTCAAATATCACTAGTGGACTGCAGGAAGTATTGTGCCACCAATAAAGTGACAGGGCACTGTATGTCTACAGGCGTGTCCCTGCAGCCCGAGTGTGCAATGTTAAAACTGCAAATTCAATCTGGCAAAAGAAACCATTTACCAGGCCTAAATCTTCCTTTTTAGTACTGATAATTCACCCTCAAGGTAGGCCCTAAATGCCCATAGAGTAGAGTTCATGGTATTTAAAATGCAGGATAGGTGTACTTAAGCATGTTCTGGCAGTGAAAAATCTCCAAAGTTGTTTCACTGTTTGAAGGCTGGCTACTGAATAGAAAAACAATGGGTTACATTATAACACCATATACTAAATAACTTTGGTTTGGGAATAGCTAAAACTACGG
Organism: Calotriton arnoldi; assembly: GCA_963921515.1. Lineage (NCBI taxonomy): Eukaryota > Metazoa > Chordata > Amphibia > Caudata > Salamandridae > Calotriton > Calotriton arnoldi. The sequence continues at coordinate 1,208,627 of CAWUFW010004841.1, forward strand.
TTCAAAGACTCAAATTAATAGGAATTTAAAATCCAATATGATGGTCAAATGGGATTTTGAACATGTCACTGTTAGGAAGTTGCCATTTTTCTGCCTAAAGTCTCTAGTAGCCTTTTCAGAGTCTATCACCAACTGTAACCTGGCGGCTTGCTTGGATGTATGAATGGCGCCCAGGGAAGGGAACAAGAAGGCCTTGGCTGGGAGTAGATGTGACCCTGTCATGACAGGATGGCCTGGGGATGTGCATAAGCTTCAAAGCGTCATCACCTGTCACAGGTAGATGGAACATTCACCTAGGCCTGCCCACACCATTGCCCAGGTAGCCAGAGTGGCACCAAATCCAGTGGGTGAAAAACCTGTTCCAGAACTGCTAGGGGACTTCCTCATTTCCCTAGCCACACCTCACAGGTCTGCCCAGAACTCGGACCAGGTGAAGAATGATTCTGCAATGTTGGATTTTGGCAGAGCAGGGCTATTTTAGGATTGTTTAGGGCCAAATCCCAAGGAAGGGATGTCAAAGGTGGGTAGGGTTGCCCCTGTGACTTTTTTCCCTATTGGTCAGGGAGCTTCTCCCAGCTACAAACTAGTTAGTGTGAGGCATAACAGTGGCACCCTTGGAAACCTTCTTTTTTTTTTTTTCTTTATTGGCATTTCGGAAACAACAAACAATACAAACAACTTAGCCAGTTGCACATAATAATATCACTGTCCATACACTTGCGAGATACAGTACTGTACATTGGAATAGTCTAGTACTCACAACATCCTGTAATAAATATCATACATTGTACAGCAGTACGGCGGGAGACCTTCATATTGCAGATTAGACCACAGCGCACCTGAAACCAACAGATGGAGCAGGACCTATGTGGGTTTTCGAAAACTGATATTAATCATGTGGTCAGTGCAATTCCTAGTTCAAGGTGTTACCTGTAGTGAAGCTTGCAAGTACATACCTACAAATCACCGGGTGCCACATGAGAACCCGCCCCTTCGTTTTGTCGTGTGCGCGCCCACTCCAGAAAAGGAGCCAATATGTCCTTTGGCCTGGATGCCGACGGCATCAGCTCCCAAAAGGTAGTTAGTTGTGTGTGGCTGAAGGTTATGTCTTGGATCCAAGCCTCCACGGAGGGGGCTCCCTTTCTCCCACAGTGCATGGCTACCTGCGTTTAGCAAAAAGTAATAACATAGCATGTAGTTTACAATTCCAAGCCAGGTTGTCTCTGACATATCCCAGTAGTCCAAGTAATGGGTCTGGGTTGTCCACCATGCCAATTATATCATGTAATGTGGTGAAAATCTTAGATCAGAATGAGGCCAACCGGGGACAACTCCATGCCATGTGCAGAGCCACATCTCCAGCAGCCATCATCTGTCCTGATCCCCATGCGGTGTAACTGGCAGGGGGTCCTATAGTATCTGTGGAGGTATTTAAAATGAATCAAGCGCAGCTTGTAGTTAGGGGGCAGAGTCGTGAGTTGGTTGCAACAAAAGGCCCACTGATCCTCCGTTATCTGACTTTGCAATTCGGCGTTCCAAGACTGAAAGGCCTTGGGCGTTAACAGAGGGGCAGAATTCTGCATATTATAAATGCGTGTTATGAGTCTGCGAGGGGAGTCTGTTTTTAACACATTTTCAAGGGCAGGCAGTGTAGGAGGAGAGCTGGGGAACGTGTCATGTAAAGCCCTGCACGTAGCCCTGAGTTTATAATAGAGGAACAATTCTGAGAAGGGCACTGCACGCTCCTCTGCGGGTTCTGGGGGGGACCTGAACACCTCCCTGGGGTATAGATCAGCGAAGGTACGTAAGCCGATCTTTTTTGCCAGTGCTCTGCTCGCGCCCTCCCCCATAGTAGGTATCATTGGGTTAAGTGCCAGGGGAATGGACGGGGCATACAAAATTTTGAGATGAGCTCTATCCCGGAGTCTATCCCACGCCCACCTCATGGTTTCGACCGTGTCGATGCCGACTCGTGGCCGTCTGTATGCCTGGTATAATGCCACCTGGAGGGGAACTGGCGCCGCAACATCCATCTCCACAGCTGTGTGTGGTTGAAAAAGGGTGGGGTGTACCCAAAAATGCAGGAACTGGGCCTGTGCGCAGAATGCATACAATTGGATGTCCAGGGCTCCCAGGCCTCCCTGGGATAAAGGTAGGGTTAAGAGTGCCCACGAGATCCGTGCCTGTCGACCCGCCCAAATCATAGACAGTAGTAAAGAGCGAATGGAATTAAAGAAAGCTTGTGTGAGAGGAATCGGAATATTTACGAATAAATACAACAGTTTTGGCAGAACCACCATTTTCGCTACTGCGATTCTCCCAGCCAGGGACAGGGGGAGGCCAGCCCACGCATTAACATTCTCCTCTAGCCACGCAACTGTATGCCCGTAATTCATGTTCCAGATATCCTGCATGTTCCTAATAAGCCAAATGCCAAGGTATTTCACCGGGCCATTGGCCCATTTGAGTGGATAATCAGTGGGGAATGGTGTAGTAGCATCCGTTAAGGGAAATATAGTTGACTTGGCCCAGTTTATTGAAATGCCAGATAGGCCTCCGAATTTGATTAGTTCACGGAGGATAGGGGCAGTGTTCGCCGCCGGGTCATTAATATAGAGGGTGATGTTGTTGGCGTATAACGAAATCAGGAGGCCCCTCGTGCTGAACCCCAGGCCCCTAGCAGAGTGGTGTTGCCTGATACGTGCTGCCAGTGGTTCCATCGCTATCGCAAAGAGCAGGGGGGCTAGAGGGCACCCCTGTCTCGTACCCCTGGATAAGTCGAACTGAGTCAACAGCATACCATTCACTCGGATCCTTGCAGATGGCTTTGTGTAGAGTAATTGTATGAGACTCAGGAAAAGGGGGCTAAATCCCATCCTCTCCAGACTGCAAATAGATATATCCACTCTAGCATATCAAACGCTTTTGTGACATCAAGGAACACCGTAATTGCTTGCGTATCAGGGTGCAGGTAATGAACTACGGTAAAAAAGGTCCGAAGATTATGTGACGTGGATCTTCCGGGGATAAACCCTGATTGGTCTGGGTGGGCTATCAATGGAAGCAAAGGCTGCAGCCGGTTAGCAACCAGCTTTGCCAATATTTTAACATCCACGTTTATTAGTGAGAGAGGTCTGTAAGAGTCGATTTTGTCGTCGGGTTTCCCTGGCTTCAGCAGGGTAATAATGATGGCCTCATGCATTGAGGGCGGTAAAATACCTGTGGTCTGGGCCTCCTCATATAGCGCTATTAGGTGTGGGGCTAGTTCCTCTACATATGCTTTGTAGAATGCGGTGGTTAAGCCATCGGATCCCGGTGCCTTCTCCAATGGGAGACCCTTAATCACCTGGGTGACATCCTCTACAGAAAAGGGGATGCCCAAGTATTCCCTGTGCCCCCGTCCCAACCAGAGCAGCTCCAGGGAATCCAGGAAAGGCCGAAGGCCCTCCTGTACTGAGCAATCTGTGGCTGTATACAATTTGGCATAAAACTGTGGGAATTTGTCCAATATTTCTTGTGGGCCTCTAATCACTTGTGGGTTATCTCCCCGGATCTCAGTAACATATGCAGTAGAGCGCGGGGCACGAAGCATTGTCGCTAGGTTTCTCCCCGGCCTGTCCCCCTCCCCGTACCTTCTGGCTTGTGTGTGCCTGCCCAGAAACTTCACCTCTCGCTGGGCCTCTTCCTCAAATTCCAGCAGTTTTTCTTTTAATTGAGCTATAAGAGTGGGGTCGTCAGTGGTGTAAAATTGTGTTTCGAGCTCCTTGATGTGTTTCTCTAGGGAGGCCAATGTGCCCCTGATTGCCTTCAGTACCCCGGCTTGATGGGCTATGCCTTTACCCCTTATTACCACCTTAAAGTCCTCCCATAAGGAGGCCTGGGTTGAGACCGAGCCAGCATTAAGAGTGAAATAATCGACTATGTCCCCCCTTATTTCTTCTTTAAAGGCCTCATCCAATAGTGCATTAGGGGGAAGCCGCCAACTGAACATTTTGCTAGGTGAATTTGGCACAGTAAGGCGCAGGAGACTAGGAGCATGGTCGGACAAAGATCTGGGGAGGTGAGAGACTTCGCATGTCCATGTCGCCACATCCCATGATACCAACCAATAATCTAACCTGGACCAGGCCCTGTGATGCTCAGAGATTCATGTGCCTTTCTTAACGTGTAGATGATGGTGACGCCATATGACGATCAGATTACCAACCGATATATTAGCATTCAATGCGGCCACTTGCGTTAGGATGAAGGGAGCGGGACTGCCCCTTCCTGTCCATCACATCGTCAAGTATCACATTAAAGTCCCCTCCCCAGATGATAGTGTGGCATCCAGTTGCCCTCACCCTGGCCCGTACCTTTTGAAAAAAGGCGAGGGTGTCCGCATTAGGTCCGTAAACTGCTGCTATTGCCACCCGGACCCCACCAGGTCACCAAGTAGTATGATATACCTGCCCTCTGGATCGAGGTGAGATTCGCACTCCTTCCAGTCTAATCCCTGCCTCACGAGCACTGCCAACCCTCGAGAGTAATTTGAATATATGGAAGAGTAAACGTGGCCCCATCGCCTGTGCCATAGCCTAGTGGAGGGCGTAATGTTCAAGTGCGTCTCTTGTAACAGGCACACATCAATATGATGCCTTAGTAGGTAGGAGTGGTCTAATCTGGTCTTCCTATGGTCGTTCAGACCTCGGATGTTCCAGGTTAAAAAACTTAAACTCGACCTATCAGAGCTGTTGGTGACCAATGTAATACCTTGTTGTGGGCCCACAATGCCCCGGACCTCCCAATTGCCATTCGGTGCAAGGTTTTGACATGTTGGCATGGCGCCCACTCCCATTGCAATCTGAAGCCAGTATGGATGTAGAACGTGAGTCCCATGTATGGTTTATTGGTTAATGAAAAAAAAAGCTGGCTAAGAACAGAACATTAAACTCCCCCCTCCTCCCTCCACCCACTCCAACCCCCCAAACAGGTTGTGTTAAACCCTCCCCCTGCAACATTATCAACAACGAGTTGTTCCCCGTTTAGAGCAAAGCAACAGCCGGGAGCTCTCCCTGGGGGGCGCGGTATCGCCAGCATACACCCCCGCCAAAAGCAGGGTGGCCAAGAATAAGGCAGAGGGCCAAAGCAATGAAACATAGGTTATATATGAACAGTCCGCCTCAATGGCTGCACAAGAAAAATGGCCGACCCCAACATTGAAACCATCACGTGTCCCAGCCAGGCCCAGACCAGAAAAAATCACATTTACAGATACATAGTTACTGGGTACCAACTTAATCATTATCACTCAGCCTAACGACAGCTGCGTCCCCGGCGTGTGAGCCGTGTGCATGCTTCTTACCCCCAACATGTTTAGCAAATTTCAAAGCGGATTTGGCGTCCGTGAAAAACTGTTCCATGCCCTCATGTGTCACCTTAAGCTTGGCGGGATACAGCAGAGAGTAAGGGATCTTAGCTTGTAGTAGAATGCGTTTTGCGGGCAGGAACTCTCAGCGTGCCGCCTGCACCGCCGGTGTGAAATCTGGATAGAATGAGATTGTATTCCCTTTGTGGGTTATAGTCCCTCGCTCCCTCACTATTCTCAGGATAAGGTGGCGGTCCTGATAGTTCAAGATCCGAGCCAGGATAGGCCTAAGTGTAGCTCCGACTGGAGGTTTGGTGCCCAGGGCCGGTGTGCTCGCTCGACTGCGAACACCGCGGATAGATCAGGGTCAAAGAGTTTGCGCAGTAAATCAGCTATGTAAACCTCCATTTTAGATATGGCCATCGTCTCCGGAATCCCGGTGATCCTCAGGTTGTTTCGGCGGGACCGGGCTTCCAAGTCCTCATTCTTTGCCCTGATCAGTCCCAGTACTTTGTCCATGTGCAGGAGCTGCTCTTTAGTTTCAACCTGAAACTGGTGAAAGTCTGAGTTTAATTTTCAAGCACATCCAGCCTTGTCTAGTGAGACCCCACCTGTTTTTTGACTGCGTCCAGCTGAGAAGTGAGCACATCCAGCTTCGTGTCTATGGTGCAGAGGCTGCATCGCATCTCCAGCATTAATGTGCGTAGGTCCTCACCCCGATCATCAGCCTGCGATTTGGGCGGGCGTTCAGAGCCTCCCGCCGGGTCCGACTCTGTCAATCTGGTGGTCCTTCTATTATCGAATGTTAGTTTTGGTTGTTTAGCGTCCTGCTTTCCCATGGCGGCAGGCCTGTGTGATGCACGGAGTGCTGTGCGGATGTAATATGGCAGCTCCAGTGATCCACACCTTAACAGTTGCCCTCTCTCACTGCGCCGACACACGTGCAACAGCAGCCAGTCTATGGCGACGCTAGTACCCCTTTTTTGGGGGGGGTGTAGAGCACTAGTAATTTGTGGGCCGTACAAAGCCCTCTGTGGTGCAAACACACTTGCCACCAGGTGTTGACTTTAGCTCCTACTTCCAAATGTGCTGGCCCAGGAGCGCCCACACCACAATGCTCTCAGCTTATGGCACAGACAGCCAGCCCTCCAGGGGAAGATCCACAGGGCCTCGTATCTGCCTGATCGGGCCCGGCACCACACAGCATGCAGGGGTAGCCTTCACCGCCCGCCAGAGGGCCCCAGCAAGACACAGCAACGATTACTGGGACTGGCTCGCTCCTCCCGATCCAGGGGGGATCACACTGCGCCCCCGGCCCGCCGACCAGTCCTCCCAATCCTTGAGCCCCAGATCGCCTGGTTTAAAGATGGCGGCTCGCCTGACTAACAGCGGCCCTCTGGTCTCACAACATGGAGAACACCAGCACCCGGCGAGGCCCAGGAGTAGTCTCACGCTCACCTTGCTGTGCGGGTGAAACTCCGTTGTGCCGCAGGACCTCCGGCGGGGTCTCCCGGTCCGCACGCAGGAAGCGCCTGGTGCAGCGATGGTGGCTCGACAAGCCGCGACTCCGGAGCCCCAGTCCGACCCCGCCTGGAAGGTCAGAGCCTGCACCCCAGCCCCACGATAACAACCAGGGGATCAGGCAACAGGATTACACGAGCCACACACAGCCCGGCCGCCACACCTCAGGCGAAGGGCTCAAGTGACTCCGGACAGGCCGCCAACAGACGGGGCTTCTTGAACGCTGCAGCGGCAGTTAGCAGCCACAGCAGCGAACTCTCTCGAAGTGTAGCCCCCTAGGCAGATCCCAGGGGCACTTTACATACCGCGATGACCCTCCATCTGTGCGGATTGTGACAGGATTATATCTCGGCCTGCAGAGCGCGCTTAGCAAGCGGCCATCTTGCCGCGCGGTCAAACCACGCCCCCCTTGGAAACCTTCTTGAGAACACTGCAGGACCTGAGGAAGACAGAGGAAGTACTGCCCCCGCTGAGCCTTTTGGACTTCAGAAAGAGGGCTGTACCTATTGTAACTTGTGGAGAGAAATTAAGATAAAGCAACACTGTTTAGGGTGGCTTCAGCAGGTATGCTTGGCCACTAAGCAGAAGCCTGTCACTTACTCTAATGTCTGGATGTAACGACTCACTCAAATCCAAAGCGGAATGTATTGCTTTTTGGGACATGTGCATATCCTAACTAAGGTGATGAACTGATAACACCAACAACCTTATGCCATCTCTGCATACCAATTCTCAATGGTTCTTGTGTCATTCCTGCTCATATCAAGATCCAAACTACATTGAATTATGTAGCCACTGTGCAAGGAGCTGAGTCAATCACCAATATACAGATCCACATACTGTTTCGAACTTCCTACAGGAAATGTGACATGGAGCCCAGAGTAGATTTGCAATGTCCTATTTCCCACATATGTTGTGTGCATGGACTGAACATTTGTTGCAATGCTTCCTTCGTAAGATATTATACACCTATTTAGCAGAAAAAAGTATTTATATTGACTCATTGTGTAAATCGTCCTTAATGCAAGGATCCATAGCGTGCATTCCCATGCCTATTTCTGTTTTGCCTCATATGAAGTGGTTCTTGCAGAATCATTTAGTACGCATGAAAAGAATAGTTATGAGATGATATTTAGAGCCCAGTTCTGAGGAACACAGAGTAACCCCATTACTGATAGTGGTATTTCTGTCTTGCAACACAAAACCTGTAACATTTTATAGGTCTGTTGCTGTTACCTAAAGATGGGTGACTATGTTGACTTGTGGCTGGCCGGCGTGTACTGTACTGCATTATCATTTAAATACTTCAGAACTATACATTTCATATATTTGTGAAGGTTGAAAATACATTTGAGATAAACCAAAAATCATGTATTCAGTTGTGCAGATTAAAAATGAGAAAGCGTAAATGTTTTAGCTTAAAGCAAATACCACACAGGTTGCAGAATAGCTTGCTACGCTTCCACTATCCCACCATCCACCATCAGCAGAGGTGAAATATAGGGCATGTAGCCACCTGAAGCATCATTAAGTATATTTTTGACATTTTAGAAAGCATAAGTCTATGCACACAACCTGTTGTGTCAAGAGCATAAGGTCTGATATACAACACCCATTTGCAAACCATGTGCAATTTGCTCACTGACTGGTTTATGAAGGATTTTCAATTTCTGATGCAACCTATTTACCAATAGGTCTCATCACAAGTTGCAGATTTGCAGGGGCTGGCAATATGACCAGCAAAGTGAATATTAATTAGATAGATCCAGTGATGCTGAAACAATTTTCAGATTGGGGCTGCTGACATCAGTGTTATGTCTCTGAAGTCATAGAAATTCCGAAAAATCCAAGCATCACACAAAGAACAAGTGTAGCATATGAGCTATACCCATTCAGCAGAAGAGTGGTAAGGATGTGGTATGTAGCTGGAGGTGCATTTTTGAGCATACTGTCACAAATATACAACTAAAGCATGGTTTGGTAGCACACTGTCATTTACAGACAGGACATTTTCCATTTAAGTGGACACTACATTTGAATGGATATGTAATTTTACTGATAATACTATAAAGTGCAGAAATGAATGATCATGTGTGGAAATCTGGTTTCAGTGAGTATCATTTGTGCATCACCAAGTAAAGTGTCTTGATTTATTTGGGGCTAATAAATATTTGTTTTCATCAGACCAGAAATACCAAAGAAAGTGCTTCATTTGAGCTTTCATAGCTGCTGATATATTTTGAAATATTTTTACAGTTCAGGTTTTTTGTGTTATAAAAAAATAACATCGAACAGCCTTTCCTTTCACACTGATTGTCATATAGTTCACATTTCAAAATCCATTCACTTTGCAGTCAGAGAAAGAAAGGTATACACCAATCTCCATGTTAAAAAAGCAACTATTTATCAGAAGACAGACCCTGACATTTGACGTCTATGATAAGATACAAATTAAAAGGCATCTTTATTTGTCCTTCACCATCTGAACTCCATCATGGTTATTTCAAAGGGTGCTTCCGCCCCGCAACATTACTCCCAGCACCTTTGGGCAAATTGCAATTTGTGCCCTCCCATGTTTGGCTAGGAATGCATGGATGAAGACCTTCAAGAGACAGCAGACCACTGTCAATGCATTGACATTTTTAAATGAAAATGTATTTTTTAAATGTAATCTGTGTGCATTAAAGAAGGTGTTGCTTAAATGTTTTTAACTATTTTGGAGGACATTGAGTGCAGTAGACAGTGGTCATCTTTGGGATCAGTGGGATACTTTGCATTGTGCTAATTTTGAGCTGGACACACTTAGGGGAGCTGAAAGCCTAGGCTTCTGCATCTCCCTAAATGCCTCTCTGTCTTTTACGGGTGCTTTGATTTATCGGCCGCCGGGTCCGAGCACAGCCTTTATAGAATCATTAGGCGACACCCTAAGCCACCTCCTACTCAGATATGCCAATTTTACCTTGTTGGGAGATTTTAATCTCCACCTGGAAGACAGAACTGAGCCAGGAGTGGATAACTTTCTTCAAATAATTGAATTATTCAAACTGTGCCAGTTGGTAGAGGCCCCAACCCACCGGGCGGGCCACATTTTAGATGGAGTCTGCTCTAGCTTTACTGTGCTCTCTGCAGACACCCCCATCCCACAGATATGGTCAGATCATTATTTTATCCCTCTGTCACTCAAACTCCATCTTAGGATTCAACAAGAGAAGACACCTGTTCACTCCCAGCCTAGGCGCAAATGGGCACAATTAGCTGCAGACCCTAGGTTGGCAAACATTGCCCAGGCTCATCTCCCTGCACTAACAGGGAATACTGTAATTGACTCACATCTCTTTCACACTTGGTTAACTATTACAAGTAATGAAATTATGCCATTAGATAAACTTAACGAGACTACTAAATCAAAAACGCAAAAAACACCCTGGTTTTCGTCCGCTCTGGCACAAACACATCTCCAATGTAAGCAATATGAGCGTAAGTGGAGAAGATCTTATGATACAGGAGATAGACTAGCTTTCAAAATCAGTAGGAAACTCTATCATGCCCAGATTAAATCAGCTAAAAAAGAGTACTCCGCTAATAAAATTCAGGAAGCAAACCAAGACCAAAAAGCCATCTTTTTAGTTGTAAAATCCTTTACTAACCCGAAAGCACTACAGAAAGAGATTCCACCCTCCCAAGAATTGTGTGATAAAATGTCAGTCTTCTTTGAAGACAAAATTCAAAAAATTCAAAAGGATTTTAGAACCTCCCCTGTCCTAGATGCTGCCCAGAAGCATGATTTTGTCACTACTGCCTTTTCCTTACGAACTTTTGAATCAGTACCAATAGAACAAACCCGTGAAGTTATCATGGCATGCAAATCAGGTTCCCCCTTAGATGCCTGCCCTCCTAGAATTCTCCATAAAATCATAGATATAGTTAACCCAATTATAAACAACATAGTTAACTCCTCATTAAGCTCAGGCATAGTGCCTGACGAATGGAAGTTGGCATTGGTAAAACCTTTACAAAAAAAGCAAAACATTGACCCTTCGGTGCTTTCAAATCTCCGGCCTATATCTTTACTCCCATTATTGGGTAAAATCACTGAAAAGTTAGTTCATAAAGAACTTACTAAATTCATTGAGGCCGCTAACATTCTTCACCCCCAACAATCTGGTTTTCGCCCAAAGCATTCTACGGAATCGGCACTCTTAGAATTAACAGACACCTTAAAAATGTTAGCTGATAAAGGACAAAAGGCGGTCTTGATCTTACTCGATCTATCGGCCGCCTTTGATACCATCTCACACTCCATCCTCATGCAAAGGCTGGAATCTTGCGGTATTTCAGGTACTGTTATTCAGTGGATAAAGTCTTTTCTTACCAATCGAAGACAAGTAGTGACCCTGGGATCTTTTCTTTCTGTTGAGCGGTACATTACTTCAGGAGTACCACAGGGCTCGTCGCTGAGCCCGTTACTGTTCAACATTTATATGACCCCACTCATCTCTGTGGTATCATCTTTTGGGATCAAAGTCACTTCCTACGCAGATGATACCCAAATGATTCTCTCGCTGGACAATAATTCCACAAATGCCGAACTCAATTTTAAACATTGTCTATCCGAGGTCATCCAGTGGATGAAGGATAATCACCTTAGATGTAATACTGACAAAACGGAGATTTTGCCAGTAGGAAAAGATGTCCTATTCCAGCCACATGAGTGGTGGCCAGAGGGGACGACACCGCCACCTAACATGGTGAAGGTAGCTAAAAATTTAGGAGTGCATTTTGACACTGCTCTATCCTTTGATCCACATGTAACGGCAGTAGCAGGGACCTGCTTCAGCCTTATTAAATCTCTGAAAAAATTCTTTGATTTAATACCACTCTCGGCCAGGAAATCAGTGACAGTGGCTTTAATCCTCTCACGTTTGGATTATTGTAACAGCCTCCTAGCAGGAACAAAAAAATCAATCTTGAAAAGACTACAAATAGTCCAACATGCAGCAGCGCGTTTAGTGCTAAAGCTGCCTCGTAGGTCCTCGGCATCGGCAGCGTTGAAAGCTCTTCATTGGCTTCCACTCCACAAAAGAATACTTTTTAAAATCCTTTTTATTACTTTCAGAGCCTCGCTCAGGTTAGGACCCAAGTATCTCTCGGAGAGATTTACTCCCTATATTACATCCAGAACCCTCAGGTCCTCGTCAGCTAACCTCCTCAAACCACCTATATTTAGGTGTAAAACCAAAGGGGGAAAGACAGTAGCCGTTCTGGGAACCAAAGCATGCAACAATTTGCCATTTCATCTGAGACTGCAAAAAAATGAAACTCAATTCAGGAAATTGTTGAAAACATGAATATTCAGCTCCACAGACAAACTATGCCTCTCCCTCATTTAATCTCTATGGGAATCACCTCTCACCTCTAACCAGCGCCAGGATGCTCCTTTCGGAGTGGCAGCTTGCGCTCTATAAATAACCCCATTACATTACATTACATCTGAATACCTTTCTGCTCCCCCCGAGGCCTCCCAACATGATTCCCAAGCTCTCCTTTGTAAATCAGCTACTACACCAACTTGTGGCTATGTAGCTGATAAATGGTTTACGACCACAAGCCAACCATTGATAAGTCTCTTTGTAATGCGTAAATGGGAGGAGTACACCCATTTCACACCTTCTCTTATTTATGATTCAGAAAGAGTGTGAAGTACTTTTCATTCTTGTAAAAGGGCTTTTGTTAATTTTAAAAAGTCCTTTTGAGTACACAAACTATGTGATTTTGTGTACTGCAGGGTTTGTGACCTCAAAACGGATTTGTACATCAGTCCCAGAGTGTTGTCTTTTGTCTTGCATGATGTTGCTCTGTGCAAGGCCTTACATGTTGTTCTCGGACCTGAATTCATTACCTCACACATCTGTAACTTTAATCAATTGTGGTTCAGAAGACCCATAATGTGGATATGTTGAACTGTGTGACCTATCTTATTTTCACATAAGTGTGAGTTGCCAACTGTCACGTGTCACTGGTAAGCACTGTAGCTACATCACAGAGTACAAAATAGGAAAATATATTTTGCGTTCAGTACATGTCCTCCCTGACATATGCACAGAGACAAAATGACGCCCCCAACTCGAGGTAGTCATTCAGGATGATTGCATCTGTCCAGTGACTTCAAAATGATCTTCCGATTCTTTGGATCGATCTTTGCTGAATGCAATAAATAATGTCATGAGGGAAAGAAGTAAATTTACTCTTTCACTCACAGGAGCAGTGGGGTCAAGGTCTGGACATAATGTTAATTACTCTGGAGTAATTGGAGTAATCTGGTAATTTAGCGATACTCTTGTGATACAGAATTACCGATTTTAGCGCCAAGATGCTAAGGGGGATATTCACAAGGACTTATCTCCGAGTTATCGCCACCTTAACTCAACAAAAGTGGAGATAGATTTAACGCCCCATTCACAAGCGGTTGCAAACTGCAGACAACGCAAGTATTCCCGCGATAACTGCCTCAAAATTTACCTCCACGGGTGACACCACCAACTAACCCTAATGAGATGCAGAGTAGGCATTCCCGTGCAAAAACACACGAAAACACCACTACACCACATTCACAACGAACTGCCAGATCTGCGATGCGAACCAAAAACAGGCGATAAGCCGCGGTAGCAGCAGGGATTCAACACCTGCCTTCTGCTGGTGTTAAGCAGGATGACTACCTGCTGCATGAAAGGGAGCCCAGCCAAGAGCCACATCTGAAGCCCCACAGATGCCATGGAGACAATGATCATGCAGCTCGGAGACCAACGAGGGCCACAACACCCACAGCCACCACCCCCAAGCCCGCCACCACCCCCAGGCCCGCCACCACCCCCAGGACCCGTCCCGCACCCCCCGGACCACCACAGAGGCAGGGTACACAAAGACAGCTGACCCACCGTAAACGCACCAGCCTCACAGACCGAACGCCAGAGGAGGACATTTCCCACCACAGGCCCAAAAGGACAACCATCCCCCGCATCGTGACCCACATCGCCCACCTGCTGATGGTACCAACACAGCGCACAACGAACATCCCTCCGCAGACAAAGCTGCCGGCTGTGCTGCACATGTTGGCCTCTGGTACCTACCAACCCACAACTGCCAGAGTCGGAGGAGTCTCACAGCCAGCCCCATCCAAGTTCATCACACCTGTAATGGATGCCATCATCAGCCTGGTACCCCAGCACCCCCACTCCACCCACACTGTGCAGGAGCAGCTGGAGACCAAGCAAGGCTCCCACGCCATAGCTGGATTCCCTCACGTGTCGGGGGCAATCAACTGCACACATGTACCCCTCGTGCCCCCTGCCGACACTGCACACAACTACCTCAACAGAAAGCACACGCATCCCATGAATGTGCAGGCAATAGTGGACCGCCCGGGACTCCTCAACAATGTCATGGCCAACTCCCCAGGCAGAGTGCATGATTCCTACATCTCCCGACAGTCCATCATCAACCAGCTCTCCCAGGATGGCACCTATGGAAATGCAGTGCTCGTTGGTAAGTCCCAAATGAATACACCACACACCTCCACCCCACAGTCATGCAACTCAAGACACTGGCAATGGGCACGCAGCACAACTACATTCAACATGCCACACAACATGCCAACTGACCAGACACGACAACACAACTCCATTGGGAACCTGGGCTTGCCATGCCCACAACCCAGCCACGGCATGGCACCACAGCCACACAATAGCAGGATGTGAGGAGAGGCTTGAGGCAGGCTTGTGTGAGAGCGGCAAGTGACCAATGAATGAGAACCTACCCAATGCCAGGTGTGGCGTGGAGGTGACGGACAGACTTCAGTGTGCAAACCACGGAAATGGCCATGTGGACATTAACTGCTGGTGCATGGAGTGTAGTGGCCAGTGGACGCTACCATGTGCCCACAGGCTGTGGGACAGAATGCGGAAATGTTGCACGTTACGTCCCCCTGCATGCGCGGGCAGAGTGGGTTGGCCCTGCATACGCCAGGCCTGCATAGGGGTGTGAATAAAAAGCCCGTCGCACTGGGCGTGGTCCTCTTTCGGAATGGCCAACGCGTTTGCCAGGGCAGCGCCACCCAGCCCGCCATGAGGCCGGTGCGGTGTGCGGCGGGGCCTGCGTCCCTGTGTGCCTGCTACACCCCGGGCTGCTGGTCCCCAGACCCGTCATGCATGGCCCAGCGCACCAAGGAGGCTCCGCTCACCTGCCAACACCGGCGTGTGTCAAAGAGGGCCCACCACGTGCCGGTGCAAGCTCCAGGCCCCAGTCACGTGACCTCTGCAGCCTCTGCAGACCATCGCTGGCCTCCACGGCGCTGGCCCACAGTACTCCTCTCTCATTGACATACTCCACCGGCGTACTCTTCGACCCAGCTGTTGGCACAAGTTGATCTGAGTCGTGAGTTCTGAATGGCAGTGACCAAAGGTCTGTGGCAGCGTCCACATCACTATACTCCCTCCGATCAGTGAAGCAAAAGTCTGCATCCCAGGCCTGCGACACATGGTGCCACTAACCCTGTTCAACGCAAGCCGGCGACACATGTTGCCACTAACCCTGTGCAACACAAGCCGGCGACACGTGGTGCCACTAACCCTGTTCAACGCAAGCCGGCGACACGAGGTGCCACTAACCCTGTTCAACGCAAGCCGGCGACACGTGGTGCCACTAACCCTGTTCATCGCAAGCCGGCGACACTTGGATGAGGGTTCAGGCCTACAATGCGCTCCAGTAGGTCCCACATGTGGAACTGTGTCCTGAGTCTTGAATGGCAGTGGCCCCAAGTCCGTGGCAGCGTCCACATCACCAAACTCCCTCCGATCAGTGAAGCAAAGGTCTGCATCGCAAGCCTGCGACACGTGGTGCCACCAACCCTGTTCAACGCAAGCTGGCAACACTTGGATGAGGGCTCAGGCTTACACTGTGCTCCAGTAGGTCCCACATGTGGAGCTGTGTCCTGAGTCTTGAATGGCAGTGACCCCAAGTCCGTGGCAGCATCCACATCACTGAACGCCCTCCGATCAGTGAGGCCAAAGTCTGCATCGCAAGCACACGACACGTGTCTGTGGGCCCATGCTGACCGCTGCCCCCGGCCTACACTGCGGTCCAGTAGGTCCCACATCCAGCACTTAGTCGTGACTCATGAACGGCAGAGTCCATACCAGTGAACGCACGGAGAGGAGTAAGAGGAAGATGCGGTTCAGTCCGGATGAAAGCCGGATCCTCGTTACAGAGGTGACCGAACACTAGCAACAACTGACCTGGTGCCACTAACCCTGTTCACCGCAAGTCTGCGTCCCGTGATGCCACTGAACCTGAACTATGCAGGCCGGTGGGACCATCCAACGTAAGCCGGCCACACTCGGTGAATGGCCCCTGCTGACCGCTGCCTCAGGCCTATACTGCGGTCCAGTAGGTCACACATGTGGAACTGTGTCCTGTGTAAGATATGGAGGAGTCTACCCCATTGGACATGCCTCATCGCAGGGGGCATCCTTTATCAGCACTGGTGCCACTGACTCTGTGCCCCATGAGTCATGGGCACTTTTTGGTTGGACTTTGGTGGCGTCTGAGTCCATGGCCTGGGGGTTGTCTGCATCATCATCTGGCTGGGCCGGACTTGGTGTCCGACATGTGTCTGTTCCATTCATCTCCACCATAGTGACTGTTTCCGCGTGGTTCTGCCCTCTGCATCATGCCCTGGGGGTACACCTTCCACCGAGACACTCCGCGACAACCCCCTTTGTCATCTACGAGAACCTGCTCTGCTCTCGTGACCCTGCCCCAGTGCACCGCAAGTCAGCGGCCCGTGGCGGTAGGCCCGTGCAGGACGCTGTGCATCCGGGGCCACTAACTCTGTGCAGCTCAAGTCTTGGGGCCTTTATGGTTGAATGGTTGTGTCCTTTACGATGTACACTGTTGTCGTTTTTGACTGCACCAGGCACTCCATGACGGCTGGTGTACACACACCCCACACACATCCAACACAGGTGTGACTCGACATGTGAGCCTGCTAATAAAAGTGGCCGGGCGCACATGCCCGTAGCCATTCCCACCATCTAAGCAAGTGTGTCCGTGTGGTCATTATGTCAGCATGATGGGCCGGAGCCCTGCAACATCACAGTGTTTTGTCTTCAGCGGAGGATACCATGTCACCTCAGCAGTGGCTGAGACCTTGGACATGTAGCTTCGCCCGCCCCCTGCATGCACAAGTGGCGTGTGCTGGTCCGGCGTACGTCAGTTCAGCGCAGGGGTGTGCTGATTAGGCAGGGGGATCAGGGCGTGGCTCTGGTCTGGCCTTGAACAGGAAGTGCGGTAAGTGTGTCTTTGTGTTGGGGTGTTGTCGCCACCAGGGCCACAGTAGTCGATGTTGCAATGTAGCATGCACCCGGAGGGTGGGCCCGCATGTACGGGGAAATGTAGGAGCGCAAGCCCGCTCGGGGTCTTGGCACATGCATGCCAAGTGTTATGTGTATCAGTCCTGCGGCTGCATGAGTCAGGTGCCTAGCCCCAATCGCAGCGCAATCACAGCCAGCCATGGACTGTACACCTGTGTCTGCCCTGTCCGGACCATTGGCCTACACTCACGTGGCCGCACACCCTCGACGGCCAGCTTAAAGGTGTTGTTGGCATGCCGCTGGACATGCGCGGACAGGCATGACAATGGTGTGCCGTAGGAGTGCACATGATACAACCGCGCAGCGCACACATGTGTGGGGGCTCGTGGGAGGGAGGAGCAGCTGTGAGGCAACGTAACACACAGTGAGGCCGCTCATGTGCCATGAGCTAGGCATATCATCCATGATTCCCTGGGTCACAGACATCCCACCACACCCATGACAGGTCTCTGTACATCTCCTGTATGCATGCAGATGGTGAAGTTACTGTAGGGATGAAAGGTCCTTTGTCTGCACTATCAGGCGATAGCACATCTGCAGCTCCTAGATGGGACTTGCATGTGCCCAGCACCCCCTGACAGATACGATAGCATTTGCTGGCGACTCCCACACTACGCACTGCCCGACGTGAGACCAACATGTACACATCCCACATGCAGAAGTCCTTGGTCGTAGTTAGCGTGCGTGAAATGGCCTTCACATGTACTCCCACCACACCCCAGGCCTGCACCCATTGCACACAGACACTGCTCATTGCTCCGAGCTGTGGCATTTCATCCACAGGACTGGCGCAGGTCAGCACAGTGCCGCTTCAAGCAGTGCCACTGATGCAATGGCAGACCATCCTGGACACATGCTCAACTCCAGTCACGTGGACCTGTACCGTGCACGTCTGCTGCATGTACTGGGGGCACTGCGGATCGTGCATATTCGAGTGGTCCATGGATGTCTGCCTCTCCAACGTTACGGTAGCTGACCTGGATTTCGACGTGTGTGTGCGCGCCCTGTTGGCCCACGACCAGGAGTGTCACCATGATGCCCGTTTATGGCATGCCTGGATGTTTGGCATGCATGCTGGCAACTGGACCTGGGAGATTGCACGAGTCATCGTGTGCAGTGACCACATTGAGTCTCTCCCCGATTGGGCTTTTGGTGCAAATTGGGGCCAAGGGTTGGAGTCAGCACTTCTGTCCGGGACAGCTGATGGGTTACGTCGCCGACATGTTAGATGTGGTGGACAACGATCTCTCATTGGAAATGTTGGCCTACGCTGCTGCACTCGCGTTCATGGATGAGTGACAAGGTACCTGCAGCCAGAACTGCATGTGACCCATTGCACGTGTCTAGGGGTGGGCAATGAACTGTTAACTACGCATTCCATTAAAAACACAGAATTCAAGCAAAAACTCCAGCCCTCCGCGTAGTGGAATCAGCTACTAAACTGCACCCACAAATGCTTTGGTAAAGCAACTTTACATACTAAAAGCATATAACCAATTCACAAAAGTGAACTTTGAAATTAAAATATCAGCCAATGAGAGAGGTGATGATTTTGGGATCCCCCTAACCTAGGGGGAGGACCAAGCAGATGCCTTGAACACAAAGAGCACATCATGCTGAACGATTCAGTGGTGGTCCTATCCTGTTAGGACCACCCCAAGCACAGTTATGGGCAAAATTACAATCCCAACCAAAGGCCCTGCAAAGCATTATGGGATGAGATTAGCAGTGGGCAGTGAATATTATAGTATCCAATATCAAAATAATTCTACAAAGAGCTGCAGTTCAACTCGTCGTTACTAGGTGTCCCTCACGAGTCAAATGCAAAAGCATTGAAATTATTTCATGAAGTTGCAGTTACACTAGTCGTTACTAGGTGTCCCTCACGAGTCAAATGCAAAAGCATTGAAACCCTGAGCTGAGAGCTAATACTATAAATTCTACAAAGAGCTGAACTGCAGCTTCGCATACACCACCTCCAAACTTTGGAACTCCCTGCCGAGATCTCTAAAAAAAGAATCCAATCTGCTCAAATTTATAAAGCACTTAAAAACCTGGCTCTACTAACAACTCTCCATCTTTACCTTTGCCTGCCTTTTTTTTATGCTAAAGTGCCTAGACACCTCCGGGTACATGTAGCGCTATATAAATTCTTCATTTCATCAGTAATCCAAGCATTCAGCATCCTGTATAGCAAGCCCACTGTAGGTTTATGCTCGATGAGTAACTCCACTGCATCCACCCTGGAAAACCCACATATCCCCCCTTTCTTCATCAAGAAATCCCTAATCTGTAAATATTAAAACAATTCTCTATGCTCCAAACCAAACTAGCTTTTGAAGACATCAAATGGATAAACAACCGCATCCCCGACAAAATCTCCAAGAATAGACGGACCATCCTCTTTCCAGTGCTTAATATATGGATCCCTAAGTATATCTGGTGAAAGTGGGGTTTTTTGCAAAGGGGTATAGAAGTTCAAGCGGCCTATTCCCAGTTTCTTCCGGACTATAGACCATATTCTATAGGCAAACATCAACGTTTTGAACTTAACTCATTTGAAGTATCCAACATCTAGTTGCCTCATAAGACAGCCCCTGGTCTTGTCCCCTAATAAAAGCTCATAAATCATTGGAGAGTCACCCACAACTGGCCCGCTTTCCTCTTTGCCGTACAACAGTACAACATCTGTTGAATGGCCTTGGCCCAATAATATAATTGAAAATTTGGCACAGCCCATCCACCACATTTCTTAGGGAGTGGCAAAAACTTCGGAGCCCTTCTGGGGCGAGAATAGGCCCATAAAACCTCAAAATCATCTGATCCAGAATCTTAAACCAATAGCCCTCAACTTCCAAGGGAATAGTCCTAAAGAAATATAATACTTTAGGTAAGAACAACATTTTAACAATATTACTCCTCCCGATCAGGGTAAGCCTGAGATTATTCATTCTCACAAAGTCAAGCTTCGTTCTCCTGATCAAAGGATTCAAATTATTCTCCCCGATTTTCTCTGTGTCTGAGGAAACCTCCACCCCAAGATAAACCGCATTTGCCACCACCCGCCTATCATTCAATTGTACCTCACTATTAATAACAATTTGTGTTTTGTTTTGATTTAATAAATACCCGGAAAGATGAATACATTTCTTTGCCTCTATCTCAATTTCTTTCACCGTTCCTTCTCGAACAGGGGTAACAATTGCCAGATCGTCCGCATATGCCAAAAGTTTAGTTTCCTGTCCCCGGACACCTACCGGTAAAATTGTTGTATTGCTCTTAATTCTCCTTATCAAGGGATCTATATAAAGAGCAAACAATAGGGGGTAGCAGGGGCACCCTTGTCTCATACCCCGTTTAATCATCACCAACTCAGATTTACCACCCATCACTAAGATCCGAGCTATTGCATTTCGGTATAGGCATTTAACTGCAGATATAAAACCAAGTCCCAGACCTTTTTTTTCCATGACTACCCACAGATAGGACCAGGAGACCCTGTCAAATGCTTTCTCTGCATCTAATAATATGAGTGCCGTAGGGTCTCCTGATACCTTAACAGCATAAAATAATGTAATAACCCATCGTATATGAGCGGTTGTACCCTGACTAGGGATAAACCCATGTTGTACTGCAGAGACTATCTTCTTTATAACCCCGCTAATCTAGTAGCCAAGATTTTAGCATAGATTTTTGCATTGCTATTGACCAAAGTGATTGGCCGATAGGACCCTAATTCGTGCACAGGTTTATCTTTTTACAGTACGGATTTGTTGTTTTTATTCATTTTTTAATTTTTGCCTGCCTCCCATTGACTCCCCATGTGTCCTTGTCAGACACCAGCAATTTTTAAATGTATTTGGTATGATTTGTGCGTGCCTACCCTGCCTACCATTGAGTCTCCATGGGCCCTGGTGGGCCATCACCATTTAATTAATGTAATTGTTTCGAATTTTGCCCGCCTCTAATACAGTCCATATGGGACCTGGTGGGGCACCAGCAGCTGTTTAATATATTTATTATATTTTTCCCTGCATCTCCTCCATGGCTACGGAGCGACACAAAATAACATTTTCTGTGTAATGTTGTCATGCGAATAAATAGTTTATGCATGTTTTGGGTACACTATTGTTAAGCATTTGGGATGATGAGATTGATGAAGATATCTCTTGTGCTACATTGGCTAGATTCTTCTGATTGCTCATGTTTCACTGACATCACCAACTCAGATTTACCACCCATCACTGAGATCCTAGCTACTGGATTTCGGTATAGGCATTTAACTGCAGATATAAAACCAAGTCCCAGACCTTTTTTTCCATGATTACCCACAGATAGGACCAGGAGACCCTGTCAAATGCTTTCTCTGCATCTAATAATATGAGTGCCGTAGGGTCTCCTGATACCTTAACAGCATAAAATAATATAATGACCCATCATATATGAGCGGTTGTACCCTGACTAGGGATAAACCTGTGTTGTACTGGAGAGACTATCTTCTTTAAAACCCCGCTAATCTAGTAGCCAAGATTTTAGCATAGATTTTTGCATCGCTATTGACCAAAGTGATTGGCGGATAGGACCCTAATTTGTGCACAGTTTATCTTTTTACAGTACAGATTTGTAGTTTTTATTCATTTTTTTCAATTTTTGCCTGCCTCCCATTGACTCCCCATGTGTCCTTGTCATACACCAGCAATGTTTAAATGTATTTGTTATGATTTGTGCATGCCTACCCTGCCTGCCATAGAGTCCCCATGAGCCCTGGTGGGCCATCACCACTTAATTAATGTAATTGTTTCGAATTTTGCCCGCCTCTAATACAGTCCATATGGAACCTGGTGGGGCACCAGCAGCTGTTTAATATATTTATTATATTTTTCCCTGCATCTCCTCCATGGCTATGGAGCGACACAAATTAACCTTTTCTGTATAATGTTGTCATGCGAATAAATAGTTTGTGCATGTTTTGGGTACACTATTGTTAAGCATTTAGGATGATGAGGATGATGAAGATCTCTCTTGTGCTACATTGGCTAGATTCTTCTGATTGCTCATGTTTCACTGACTTTTTCTTTGTTGCTCTGCTTGCTGGTTCTCCGAATGACATTACACATGGAAACTTCCTGAAAAAGCCTTTGTGTATGAGGTGCTGGCATGTTGGATGTGCCTGATGAAAATGCTACTTCCTTTTGAAATTATGACACAAGAAGTCAGCAAGAAAGATAGTACTATGAGCCAGGCAATTCCATTATGGAATCTGCTACAGGATCAGTTGAAAAAGGTGAAACAAGCGTTCACCAACGTCAATGAAAAAACAGCTTCTTTAGTGGATAGCTTAATCCTTCACTTAAACACTTATCAAAGGTTGCAAAAAAGATTATGTCCACCAAAGACTACATATGTGCCTCGAAACTGGATTCACAATCAATCAATCACAGAATTTGTAGAGCGCACTACTTACCCGCGAGGGTCTCAAGGCGCTGGGGAGAGGGAAGGGGGGGATGCTGCTACTGGTCGAACAGCCAGGTCTTGAGTAGCCTCCTGAAGGTCAGCAGGTCTTGGGTCTTTCGTAGGCTTAGTGGAAGGGTGTTCCAGGTCTTGGCGGCGAAGTGTGAGAAGGATCTGCCGCCGGTGGTTGTTCTTCGAATGCGGGGGACGGTGGCGAGGGAGAGGTCGGCGGAGCGGAGCTGGCGGTTGGGGACGTAGAAGAAGAGTCGTCTGTTGAGGTAGGCTGGGCCAGTTTTGTGGAGTGCCTTGTGTGCGTGGGTGAGGAGTTTGAAGGTGATCCTCCTCTCGACGGGGAGCCA
Source organism: Calotriton arnoldi (assembly GCA_963921515.1). NCBI lineage: Eukaryota > Metazoa > Chordata > Amphibia > Caudata > Salamandridae > Calotriton > Calotriton arnoldi. The sequence continues at coordinate 1,231,732 of CAWUFW010004841.1, forward strand.
GTTCAGGTTCCTCAAGTGGGGGGTGATGTGGCTGTGGCGTGGTACGTCGAGGATCATTCGTGCGGAGGCGTTTTGTATGCGTTGCAGTCGCTTGATGAGCTTGGCCGGGGCTCCCGCGTAGAGGGCGTTCCCATAGTCCAGTCTGCTACTGACGAGGGCCTGGGTGACTGTTCTTCTTGTGTCTGTCGGGATCCACCTGTAGATCTTGCGAAGCATGCGGAGGGTGTTGAAGCAGGAGGAGGAGACTGCGTTGACTTGCTTGGCCATGGAGAGCGTTGGTTCGAGGATGACTCCCAGGTTGCGTGCGTGGTCGGTGGGTGTCGGGGCTGCTCCCAGCGTCGTTGGCCACCAGGAGTCGTCCCAGGCTGAGGGGTTGGAGCCGAGGATGAGGACCTCCGTTTTGTCCGTGTTCAGCTTTAGTCGGCTGATCTTCATCCAATCGGCGACGGCCTTCATTCCTTCATGGAGTTTGGCTTTGGCGGCGAGGGGGTCCTTGGTGAGGGAGAGGATCAGTTGAGTGTCGTCGGCGTAGGAGATAATGTTGAGGTCGTGTTGTCTGGCGATGCGTGCGAGCGGGGCCATGTAGATGTTGAACAGTGTTGGGCTGAGGGACGATCCCTGGGGTACGCCGCAGATGATCTCGGAGGCTTCGGATCGGAAAGGTGGGAGGCGGACTCTCTGGGTTCTGCCGTCGAGGAAGGAGGTGGTCCATTCCAGGGCCTTGTCTCGGATCCCTGCGTCGTGGAAGCGTGCGCGTAGAGTGCGGTGGCAGACAGTGTCGAAGGCGGCGGAGAGGTCCAGCAGGATGAGGGCTGCGGTCTCACCATTGTCCAGCAGGATCCTGATGTCGTCGGTGGCGGCGATGAGGGCAGTCTCAGTGCTGTGGTTGCTGCGGAACCCTGATTGGGATGGGTCCAGGATGCTGTTTTCTTCGAGGTATCGGGTTAGCTGTTTGTTGACGACAATACAAAAAGCACTAGCCAGTTTCATTCCTTTTATTGAAAAGGATATCTTAGTTTACAAGACTTGGATTGTCAGTAAAGTGACTGACTTAGAAGAAAAACAACAGCAAATTTGAGGCTGGGGAAGAAGTTCTGAAGTGCAGCCTTCATCCTCCACACAGGGCAGTGCTGTTGGGTTGCAGTCTCTGCAGCAGGCAGGCAGGACCTTTGTCAGTGTTGGTAAATGCCCTTTCTGCAGGGTCCCCCCAAACCTTTTGCCTTCCTCCTCCACTTTTTGCTGTGTTTGTTTTTGTTGGCACCAGGGCTCTGTGCACTTTACCACTACTAACCTACTTGTTCTCTTTCCGTAGAATGTGGTAACATTGGCTAATCCACATTTGGCATATTACATTTACTTGTAAGTCCCTATTAAGATGCACTACATGTGCCCAGGTCCTGTAAATTAAATTGTTCTAGTGGGCCTGCAGCACTGATTGTGTCACCCACTTACATATCCCTTTAAACATATCTCAGGCCTGCCATTCCAGGGCCTGTGTGTGCAGTATAAATTGCAATGTTGACCTGGAAAGTAAGACCTCTTGCCAGGCCCAAACCTTCCTTTTTAATACATATAAGTCACCCCTAAGGCAGGCCCTGGACAGCCCAAGGGCAGGGTGCAGTGTATTTAAAAAGTAGGACATATACTTTTAAGTTTTCTATGTCCTGGTAGTGAAAAACTCTTAAATTCATTTTTCACTACTGCAAGGCCTGTATCTCCTACAGAGTAACATTGCGATTATCCTATTACATTTTATAAGTGTCAAGTGGGAAGATATATGACCCCAAAGTCTGGTCTCTAGAATCACAATTTAAAATCACAACCTATGATGAAGTTGAATTTTAAACTGCAATTCTGAAAATGCCACTTTTAGAAAGTTCAATGATGAAAAACCGAGCTCTATCCTTGCGCTCTTTTACTGTCGCACTGCGATAAGCGGGAACAACTCCTCCAAAATATCATATTCATCCTGGTATTCAGCAGTACTCCTTTTTAAACCAACTTTTTATTTGCCTTCAGATTTTCAATCTTATTCTTTGTAATCTTCACCACAACGGAGACAGAAGGATAACTTCTATATTCTTTATTAAACATTTCTAATACTTGCTGTACGCCATTCCAGACTTTATACAACAGTACGACGAATCAATCCACATATGAAATGAGCTCTACTTATAATGTCCCAATGCATTTCGAGCCTGAGAGGCTCTTCGTCAGGGATTCTAAAACACATAAAATGAACAATGTGACTGAACCAATTCAATGCAATTTATATCTATTATCAAAAATAAACAAATTATTATTGAACAGTGATACACAAAAGCACACCTCCTACTTAAAACCCCTTACCCTCATTCATGGTGGCAAATACAACATCCTACTGTCCTCCCATCATACCCAAGCCTGCAGTCACTCTAATCTTTGCAGCAATATCAGTAAACGCCTACTTACCCCTTCCTACTCGAGCTCATCTCACCTCATGTTATACTTCTCATACCTCTCCCTACTATCTCTCTCTCTTAACTCACCATTAACACTCTCCTGCCTACTCATCACTCCCAGTCTTTCATCCTATCCCTCTATGTTATGCAAATAACTCCCTTCATCTCCCTCTATCACTCACTGATTCCACATACATCAATCCTTATTCCCTTGTTCACCCTATACCTAGCTATCTGCATATAAACACCTCCAACAATCTCACCTCCTTTTGCTCATCTACGTGAAAAACGACTCCTTCGTGCTTCTGAGTTGTTAACCCGTGAATTTGTGCTGGCTTCCTCTTAAATACCGTCCTCCAAACTCGTTAACTGCTTCCACGTGACCGCTTCCCCCACCACCTCCTCACGATGTTTTCAAAAGGCTACACCTGAACTCTCCGCCTAAAAAACTTCAACACCCATAATGCTCTGCCTTTTCACAAGAAAACCTAAACCCACTGCATTCTCATAAAACTCCAACCCTCCCGAAATTTGACTAAAAAGTAGAAAGAATACCCCTCAATGTCTCTGAAATAATACTATCAGTAACATACTGTGCTATCTTACATAGCCCTTGTAACTACACAACGTAGCTGTGCTCAATAAAAAATAACCCTTTTACAAAACGTGCTGTGAAACGAAAATAAAAATACATGAATCAGCAACTCTTGTTCGTTTTAAATGTCAAGAAATAAAACAGTCCTTTTCATTTCATTTTGCTGTCTCCGCGGTGACGAACTTAATCTTGTGACTTTCTCCAATCTTCCATCACGTGTATATGACCACCGGGGTGCAAAAACTCGATGAGGCGATGATGCTTCAAGCAGAAAAAACAAGTTGAGTATGCACTCCTTCTCTTACAAAAGACCCATGTTTAAGGAACTTAGTTTAAAGAGTGCGTGCGAACAGTAAGGTGGATCACCCCAATCCACAAATTGAAACTGCAATGATGAAAAACCGAGCTCTATCCTTGCGCTCTTTTACTGTCGCACTGCGATAAGCGGGAACAACTCCCTCCAAAATATCATATTCATCCTGGTATTCAGCAGTACTCCTTTTAAACCAACTTTTTATTTGCCTTCAGATTTTCAATCTTATTCTTTGTAATCTTCACCACAACGGAGACAGAAGGATAACTTCTATATTCTTTATTAAACATTTCTAATACTTGCTGTTTTTTCTACTTTTAGAAAGTTGGCATTTTCCTGCTCTTAGGCCTGTGTGCCCGTAGCCTGTCTCCGATTGCATGTATGAGTTGGGTGAGAGCTGGGCATTCTGTTTTCCCCAGACAGCCACACACAATAGAAGCTTAGGTGTGACTAGATGGGCCTTGATGGGACATTCTGGGAGGAGGGAGCTGGGCACAGCCTCACACTTACAACTGAATAGACTGTATTCTGTCCCCACACAAAGGGCTGGATACCCCCTGTAGTGAGTCTGGAGCCAGGGCAGGAAGGGAGGACCTCTGCCCACTTCAAAGACCTTTCTTTGAGTCTCCCCACTTCAAAGGTACCACTGGGTATAAGAACTGGACCTCAGACCCTACCACTTCAGTACACCTCTGGAACTGTGGATATTCTGTCAAGAAGAAAGACTGCGATGCTGCTGAAGTACTGTCGCTCTGCTGGACTGCTTCTCTTGATGAACTGCTGCCTTGCTGTGCTGGCCTGAACCCTGCTGCCCTCTAGCCTGGAGAGGAAGAACTGGACCTGGCACCCATCTTGAACCCAGGACCCCAGAGTGACTCAAAGGACTAGTGTGCTGGCCTGCCAATCTGAGCCTCAGGGACATAATAGTCACCCCACACCTCCTAGACCCATCTTCAATGAGTTCCTGACCCCTAGGAGGTGCCTCACATGTCCCTTGGCCCATGGGTGGATCTGTAACTCTTAAAATCAAGCTTTTGGACTCTTTGCAAATGCAATGGGCACCTTTGCACCCGGAACCGTGCCGTTTGCCTGAAAAGTCAGCTCGAGCGGCCACAAGTTCACCATTTTGCACAGCAAGCATTGCCCGCTGGCATGGATCATCATCCCGAGGCACCAGTCCGTTTGTTTGTGACGCCCAGCCTGCTCTTCGCACCCCATCGACCACTGCCAGTGACTCTCTTCTTGCTCCTGGTGAACTTCTGTCCCACGAACAGGACTAGTTTTGGCACAATTCTTGAAAAGGTAAAACTTCAGCAAGACTTATCTGGGACTGTATCCGACCTATGGTCCATCATGACTTGAACTTTTGGATTTGGCCCAGTCTAGTGTCAGCAGATATCCCCCATTGGTGCTTTATGCTTTTATGCACTATATTTCAGTTTATTCTTTTAAAAAGTCATAACTCCTATTCTACTTATTGGATTTTTGTTGTTTTGGTCTTGTTTTGTTCATTAAATTAAGCTCAGTTTTCTAACCTGGTCTGAAATGTTTTTGCGTAATATATTTTTACTGTTTTACTGTTTGAAGTGTTGCACACATACTTTACACATTGCCTCTTACATTAAGCCTGAATGCTCTGTGCCAAGCTACCAGAGGGTAAGCACAGGTTAATTTAGAGTGTGTTTGTGACTTACCTTGACTAGGATTGTGGTTACTGCTTGATCAGGGCTTCTACCCAGTCAACCAAGAACCCAAATTCTAACAGCAGCTACGCCAAAACCCACAGCAGCAACCGTTTCAAGTTCACAGCCAACCTGATCAAGACCCACTGATCTATTGGTATGGCAAGAGGGCACAGTGGCCAGAGCTCAGCAGGTTTGGAATATCTTGCATGCCCGGTACCCAGTGTTTCTTAGGAGCATGTTTTCAGTACAGCTGGTCCAGTGGTCTCAGTCAGAAAGACAAGTCTCTAACCTCAAAATTTGGAGAGACTGGTGATGATTAAAATGTGCAAACACTTCTTTACAAAGGATTATAGTGCTCCTGAAACAACCTAGGATGACAGGGAAAATTGTTCTGACATCTCAAGTTTGTTCAGTGATTACCCTCCGGATGATCCCACCTGAGTTTGCCAATGAACTTTATGCTCCAGGCAAATACAGCAAAAGTTACATTTAGGAGGACTGCTTATAAGACAAAATTATATATAATTTACATTTGATATGCGGCTTATACCGCCTATTGTAAATTATAAACTGAAATAGAGTGGACCAGTGCACATGGCACAGATAGTCAATCAATGAGGATGCAGCAACTATTTGGCCCCAGGCTGGATGATTGGTGAAAGCTGAGAAAGATTAATTCAACCTTCAGTTCAACCATTGACTTTGAAATGAGTAAATGTTGACAGTCTGTTGCAAGACAAAGCCTCCGTTTCTGAAAAAAAGTTAAAGAACAAGAAGATGTCTTCCATCCCTATCGTTTATTTCATTCCCATGCTGGGCTGCTAGTGAAAAGGTAAAACTAAGACTGCCTTATATTGTTATCTCTAGAATGGCGAAGTCAGAGACATAGGGATCAAAAACGCTTGGAACAGGTACCTTGCTTACACTAATGAGTATTATCAAATAAATAATTCATCCTGTTGTGGTGCATGGAATTGCCTGGTAAGCTACACTTGATAGCGCAATGTTTGCGGGAAACATTCTGCATCAATGCTTACCTTTACATAATGGGATATATACTTTCATTTTCCGTTTTGTTAACTTAAATTCATTATCTCTAGGTCTTTCTGTGACCAGTCAGGTTATTTACCAAGCCTAAACTAAGACCCAAATTATTTTCATTTTCTTGTCAACACTACAGTTCTATCTTTTTTTGGTGAAAATTTTTTAAATTACTGTTGACAATGACTAGAAGAAGGACCACTGCCTAGCATCTGATTCATTAGAAATCAAGAGGTCTCAGAGAAGCCTAACCCTGTGGACTTGAGCTGTGTGTTGAAAATACAGAGTAATGGCTATAATGGCATACTTTAATTAAGTGAGTGACTTGTGGTCTGCTTTGATGCACTGAGTGATATTTTATCATTAGAGTGAACAGCCAGGTACATGAAAGTGGTTGTCTGTGAGTGCTAGTCCGAGATTGGTTCTTCTTACGTAGTTAATGGCAAACAAATTCTCTAGCTTCTGCAGTGCTCCTCAGGCACCATCGTGTTTACGATGATGCTCCAATATTGACATTTTATTTTTGCACTCTACAGGCCATCTCTTCTGTAAGAAAAACGCTCCATAGCACTCCAGATTTTCAGTTCAGCCCTGCATCCAAGACGGACAATGCCAGTAGGATGCAGTAGGCACAGTCCATTTGTATACAGTATCATTTTTCTTTTCATAGCTATAACTTTTTTTCAAATGTGTGGGTTCTCCCTATTTTGCATTTTCATGCTAACTAAGCTGTGTGGGGGCTACAGGACTGCTTGCTTTTGATAACTGAACTGTCATCTTCCTTCCACAACAGATGAGATGGGTTTATCGACTTGATGAATGTTGTGTTTGTCTATCTCTCACCTTTCTCTAATTTCCCCTACCCACCCATTCATAAAGCCTCTAACCCTCTTCCCCAGGATGTGCGATCATTTGTGTTGTGTATTAATTTCCATCACTAACAGATCACACACTTGGTTGGGTAGATATGGTTAAAAACTGATGCCAACTGTTACTAGATTCTTTTATGAATAAGAATGATGTCCTACTGCTCAGCCTAATCAAGCAAGGTGGGAGGCTTGTGAATGGTCACTCATATTAGCTTTTACAACAGTGTTTGCAAGAGGGGGTTCTGGACTGAATGGGATAAGGTAAGTAGAGTAGTTAACAACACTTGGAAAGGGAGAGCATGTAATGAAATATTAAAAGCGTGAAAGGGAAAGGGGGATGGACAGTGGGACACTTGGTTTGCAATGGGCATGTTCAGAGAACAGCCTCTGTCCTCACTGTTTTGGTAGTGCTTCGTCTTTAACTGTGTGCGATGCTACTCTATCCAGTATTTCAAAGACAAAATGTCATGATGATAAACAAACCAATTTATTTAATTTAACGAAAATTTTTAAAAGTCTTATCCTCCTCCCACAACAGACCCAACCCATCACCAAAACCTAACATACCCCAAAAACACACTGTCCCCCAACTGTCCTGTCTATTATTAACTCTCACAATAAGTACCACCCCTCCATATAAAAAATAAGTCTCCACAGCCTCCACTCGGTGGGAAAGGCCCTTCTGTACATTCTTTATCTCTTCCAGGTACTGCACGATTTGCTGCAGCACATGGTGTTTGGAGGTGGCTAGGAGGACTGGTCATCTCGGCTGCATGTGGTGGTGATGTAATTTCCAGTGTCCCTTCAAATCATGGCCTGACAGAGGTGGCTGCCTCCTCCTCCTCAAACATCACCAGCCAGCAGTAAACCCTGCAAGAATTTTCTAAAGTGGGCAGTCGCGACCATTTGCGGTCAGAAGGCTTCCACTCGAATAGAAAATCTACTTGAGTGGCAGCAAAATCAACTGAGAAGCTGCACCCTCTGATGCATTGCGTTGTGCCATTCATGCAGATTTTTCAGTGCAAAACACACTCTCAGTTCTAAATCACAGCGCAAGCAGCGTGAGGTGCCTGTGTCTGCCCATTGGCAGAACACCGTAGAATCTTGCAGAGTTTTAATGTAACTCTGCTGAATTTCACAAAGTCAAATTCCATGAGTTCTGCCCACCCCATGAGGAATGATGAAGAGGACATTGATTGGCAGTATTATCTGCTAAGGTCCATTCAAACATTGTACTATCTGACTAATCAATCCTATTCCTCCCTTCAAACTCCAACCTACAATCAGTTCTCTTACCTACACAATGTTTGCTTCCTACAGTTATATTGCTACTCCACTCACTTCACAAAATGTTTCTATTGATGTGCGAATCAGTCTGAGTAGTGAACCTGACAGAGATAGAAACTGTATTAGCAACATAAAGTCACTGAGCATGCAAACAGTCCCGATATCAGAATATCCTAGTAACTAACATCCATTCATTCAGTCCTAGGAAGCACTTGATGCCCAGTCCACATCCCTGACAGTCCTCCAGTCCTACACCCTCCCTGTCAGCCTGGCAGTGGCAACATGCCCCACTACGCCACGGACCACATGAACAGTTCACACCCAAAAGTGTATGGAGAAATAATGACTACTCTTTTGAAATAAAGATGGTGGACTCCGGGCCTCTCTGATGTGAAAAAATTCATTTATGTATGTGAGTTTTCAGTAGGTCTGGGTGGAGTTTCACCAAGCTGGGCGGAGTTCTGCCAAGCTAAGCGGAGTTCCGCGAGTGGTGGAGGTGCTACATCGCGCCGTTTGCACTGATTTTTAAGAAGGTGCAGCTTCTTTCTGCCGCTCGAGTAGAAGTTCTACTCGAGCTGCAGCTTTCTCAATGTGAACGGAAGGTTTCTCATCGCAAGTGGTAGCGACCATCCGTGAGTGCCCGTTTGAGAAATCTCGCTGGGAAGCAGTCTAGCGTTGGATTTTCCTCGCTCGCACACTCCAACTTACTGTTGGCAAGCGCGAGTGGGGAAAAACTCTGCAAGTTTTTCTGAACTCTGCGAGCTCCAAGGAGCGCGGGCTGCGATAAACTTTGCGAACTAAGCAGATGTCACAGTTCAGGCCTAGTTTTCAATGTAAAGTGTTTTTTTTTATAGGGATTGATCTTGCTCTTTATTTAGGCTCAACAACAGAGAACAATTCACTATTGCAGTGCAGAGACCATTTCAGTAAATCATGCAAAATAAAGTTGCTAATTGCCCCACAGATTACATCACTCGTGATATCTTCTATGACATTATTGATAATATCACTGCAAAATTTGCAATGATATTATCGATGAGAAAACTGTGCATTTTGCGGGCACAAGTTATAGTTATTATGTGGCACGAGTTTTAGTTGCTTGAGATAACTGTAACATGGCCTATATGGGGTGGGGATTTTAATTGCAATATTTGCAATTTTGCAGATAGTGGGTGCTGTGGTATTTCTTTTGATAAAGAACATTCTTTTGACCATTTTATACATAATAAGTATGGGGATATTTTAAACGAAACTATGTTCGAAGTAGATCTAGGTTTTGCCAATAAGTTATGCTCCAACTCAGCCCCTTTTAACCCTACTTATTATGGACAAGGTAAATCTTCGACAATTGATTTTATTCTGGTATCTTGTAGATATACTTCCAGAGTCGTGGATTTTCATACCCATGAGATTTCAGTGAGTGACCATTTTCCCTTGAGCACATCAATTAGGACAAAAAGAAATTTGGATAGTTCTAGTAATCAAAAAACGCTAACAATAGGGAATATCACATTATCCAGGCAAAATGGATACGCTTTAAAATGGGATAAATTAGATCCAGACAAGTTTACAGGGAAGGTGGTTACAAACTGTTATGAGGCGGTTCATGCTTGCCTAGATGCAGACTCTTTGCATAAAGATATTATTGCTGGGTATCTGACAATTTCGAACTATATTAAGCAGGACTTATGTAGGAAACTCAATAAAGCGAATAAGCACAAATTAGGATGGTTTGATACAAATTGTTCTAAGGCCCATGCCAAACTCAAAAATGCCTTACATGCAGAGCCTAGAATAGCAGAAGAGGTTAGGAATGCTCGCAGTGAGTATAATGATACTTTAAAATTAAGGAAAAAAACACTGAAAAAAGAAGCCTGGCAGGAGTTACACCTAGCATCAAAATCAAGGAACTCATCCGCCTTCTGGAAGGCAGTTAATGCACCATTTCTGATGGAGAAAGATAGGGCGTCTATTGAGATAGCCATTAGTGAGGCGGAGTGGGTTGAGCATTTTGAAATATTATATAGCAATCCCACCGTTATGCCTACAGCAGGGCTGGTGATTGACAAGTCTGTAGTAACTACAGTAACTACAGCATGTAAGGATAATAACAAACTGAGTTTTGAGCTGAGTGAGGTCATTTTGGCTATTGAGTCAAGCCTGGGAGGAAAGGCTCCTGGACCGGATGGTATCCCAGTTGACCTTTTTAAATATAATATCCAATTGTGGGGTCCTTTATTAACTCAAGTATTAAATGCATGTAGTTCGACTGGTCTTTTACCATCTTGGTATGAATCAATATTGGTTCCGATTTTTAAAAAAGGGGACAGGTCGGACCCAGCCTGTTATAGGCCGATTTCCTTGCTCGACTCGACAATTAAAATTATTGGAAGAGTCTTACTGTCTAGACTACAAGACTGGGCGGATGATCATTCAGTTCTCAGTGATTTACAGTTTGGCTTTCGAAAGGGGTTGGGCACTGTCGATCAGGGCCTAAATTTAAATCTGTTGATGGGAAAATACACTAAGGCTAAAAGGGGTAGGCTGTTTTTAACGTTTGTAGACTTAACTGCAGCGTTCGATTGTGTGATTCATGAGAAACTCTGGAGCATTTTAACAGATCTGGGGGTTGAGAGCACCATAATAGCATTTTTAAGACAATTATATACAGGGGCGAAGGCAAGGATCAGATATGGGGTGGGAGGGGAATGCACTAAGCACTTTAGGGTGAGGAGGGGCGTGAGACAAGGGTGTGTCCTGGCACCCTTCTTGTTTATATTATATATTAACGATTTGGGTTGTACTTTAGAGGAAGAGTGCCAAGACCTCCCCCAAATCGGTAAGCGATCAATACCTGCGCTTATGTATGCCGATGATGCAGTCCTTATGGCACGCACTCCCGTGGGTATCCAGAGGCTAGTTGATAGCTTCTCTAAATATATGTCCAAATTGGGTCAACATGTTTTTTGAGGATGAAGGGAGCCACATGAACCCCTTCCACAAACCTTATTAGGCCCTGGGGACCCCATCCACCCTGGAATTTGTTTTCTAAAAAGGAGGGGGCCACGTGGCCCCTCTCTTGAGACTCATTAGGCCTGGGGATCCCATCCCTCAGGGTCTTATGTTTGTTAAAGGGGAGGGGGTCAAAGTGCCCCCAACCAAGCCTATTTAGCCTTGGGGACCCCATCTCCCAGGGCCCTGTGCATTTTCAAGGGGAGGAGGACAAGTGCCCCCCCTCCTGAACCTTTGAAGCACTGGGGACCCCATCCTCAGGGCCTTTTTTTTAAAAAGGTGAGGAGGCCACAGGACCCCGCCTCCCCAATCCATTATATGCCCTGTGGACTCCGTCCCCCTGGACCTTTAATTTTTATTAAAGGAGAGGGGACGGCATGGCTCCCCCTTCTTTAGCCAAATTGGGTCCTGGGGACTACATCCGCCAGGGCCATTTTTTTTCATTAAAGGAGAGAAGGTGAGAGGGGCTGCATGGTCCCCTCCAGAAGCCTTATTGGGCCCTCAGAACCCCATCCGCAGGGCCTTTTTTTATGAAAGGAGAGAGGGCCAGTGGCCTCCCTCCCCAAGCCATATTTGGTCCTTGGGACCCCATCCCCAGAACCAATTTTTATAAATTGCAGGGGAGAGAGCTGCATTGCACCCCTTCCCGAGCCTTGTTAAGACATGGGAACTCCATCCCCAGTGCCCTTTTTTAAAATTAAAGGGGAGGGAAGATGTGTGGCTCCCTCCCCGAGCCTTGTTAGGCCTTGGGGACTCCATCCCCCAAGGCCTTATGTTTGTTAAAGGGTAGGGTGACCAAATACATCCCTCCTGAGCCTTATTAGCCTTATGGACCCCATCCCCCAGACCCCTGTTTATTTTCAAGGGGAGGAGGGGCAATTGCCCCCTCCCTGCACCTTTTTAGGCCCTGGGGAACCCATTTTTTAATTAAAGGGGAGGGGGCTGTTTGGCCCCCATCCCGAGCCTTGTGAGGCCCTGAGGGCCCCATTTCCACAGCCACTAGTTAAAATAAAGGAGATGGGGCAGCGTGGCACCCCCCATAGCCATTTCCAGCCCAGGGTACCCATCCCCTGGGGCCCGAATCATTGAAGGTGGGTGCCCTGGTGCCTACCCAGGGCACCCACCATACATGTGTTGGGAGGCCCAAGGCCCCTGTCACCTGCATGCAGCGAGATATAGCATTTCTCCTGCCCAGTTTGAGCAGCTACTTATAATGCTTCCTCCATTTGGGAGAAATATTTTGATCTGTGTCCCAGCCTGTTGGGAGCAGACTTTTTGTTTACTCCTGCATGGTGGGAGATTAAAAATGATCCACCCAAGTGGGAGCAAACATAGGTTTCCCTGCCCACACTGCTACGGGCATGGAAATCACTATGCACCAGGGTGGGCTCACCAAGTCATAGCTAGTGAGCAAGCCCTGGGGGATGGGATCCCCAGGGCCATTAATGACTCAGTGAGGGTGGCTGTGTGGCTCCCTCCCCATGTTGAGTGATTTTGGCATCGGGGATGGACTCCCCGGGGCTTGTGATGGTGAGGGACGGGAGGGCATGAGGCTCCCCTACCCATATTGATTAATTCCAGCACTGGGGGTGGGCTCCCTGGGGACAGTGATGGCTCGGGGAAGTGGAGGCCTCCTCCCCACTTCACCATATACAATAATTTTAGCCCTGGTGGTGGACTCCCCGGAGCTTGTTAAGGCTATGGGAGGGGGACCATATGCCCCTCCCATTAATAAAACAAAGTGGCCCTTTGTTTTTACAATCCCACTAGAGTCCAGTGGGTTCAGGGACATTTTTGCTGATTTTCTTTGTTTTTGGTCCCCAGGGGTACGGGGATTTCTCTGGGTACCTTCATGGGGCCTACAGGTTTAAGCTATTACTACCCTGACTCCTGATATTTTTTACTGGTTCAGGACAGGAGACTAAGGGGCATATTTACAATAAAGTGGCGAGGCGTGTCATTAAGCTAAGAAGACTAACACTCTTCGTCACTTTAGAAATGCAGGGCTGCACCATATTTACTAGAATATGGTGCAGCCCTGCGTTTCCCCCTGCGCTGGCGGTAACTTTAGCTGCCTTGCACCATAGTGCAAGGGTGCCTGTGTTGAGGGGAAGATTGTTTAGGTGCAGGAAGGTCCCCCTTCCTGCACATAAACAATCTTTAAATGCTGTTTTGTAACTTCTATGTGTGCTGCCTAATGCAGCCCACATAGAAGTTGTAAAATTGCATTTTTTTTAAATGATTGTTTATGTGCAGGAAGGGGGACCTTGCTGCACATAACAAATTATAGGCAATTTGCTGTTTCTATGTGTGCCTCACAAGGCAGTACACATGGAAACAGCAAAAACAAGGAGAAATAAAGCATTTTTCCTCATTTAACCTGTTTAAGACCAGGCTTTTCCTGGTCTTAATTTTAGCACAGCCTCCTATTGACGCTGCCTTTGTAAATAGGAGGCAGCGTCAAAATCAATGGGTGTTACGGTGGAACGCCCACTGTAACACCCATTGTCCTCCCCTTTCATGCTAAATACAGCATGAAAGGGTGCCTTATTTACAAGGCAGCATTAAGCCACGTTAAGTGGCTTAACTCTGCTTTGTAAATGAGGCGAGGCTGAAAGTGACTTTGTGGTGGTGATAGGGGTTTGTAAATATGCCCCTAAGTCCCCAAGTGTTGTAATAAATGCTAGAACCATTTTTCTCATGTTGCTCGCAGACAACCAGAGCACTCGAATCTGACTCCCAAGGGAGTGAATTGCCCCAGGGAAAAAAGCCCCCTGGGCCAATTAGAATTCTCCATTTTTAAATTGATTATCCCGCAAGACCGTCACAAACCCAAACATCCAGAAATACAAATCATTTTAAACCTTAATTTCTCAATAACTTATGACCGTATTGTCACCAAACAATCAGCACACCAAGATCTAGCTTCCTGCCAAATGTAGTGTAATTCTGTTCAACAGTGTTTGCTGTAGCCCTCCTTAAAGAATTCTATGAAAAATGCATAGGTATTTTGCAGTTAGGGACTAGGGGTGGGCGGAATTTGCGGAGTTGCGTTCCGCAAAGTTCAGCGAAATGGTAAAAAATCTCTGCGAGCTTCGCAAAGTTCCGCGAGCATGCGGAATTGCTTGGTACGCCCGTTCGCGATGGGTTTTTCGTGTTCGGGGACGCTGTTTGCGTGCTCGGGGGAAATATCTCGCAAACTTACCCATCCGGTCGCCAAATGGCACGGCCATCTTGTTTCACTTGTCCCGCCCGCTCGCGATGCGTGATTCCTGTTCGCGAACGCAGATGTCCGGTGGCGCGTCAGAATTAAGTGTTCGCGATCGCACACTCTCGCGGCGCACGCGAACGGATAGGATAACTCGTTGGCGAACGCAGGGATCCCGGTAAGTCGCTACCGTGCGCGCAAACACGCATTTTTAAAGCGCGAACAAGGAAACAAATCCGCTACGCCGCGGTACTGCGCCCAGGCCCCTGGGGATGGGGTCCCCAGGTCCAAAAACGACCCTGGGAAGGGCCCTTAAAAAAGCCAGCACTCGCCAGAGGCCCTGCCCCATTTCTCCACAACTCTGCAAACGCACCTCCTGGCGGTCTGCTGGTTGGGGAATGAATTCCACTTTAGTCCTTAAGAGGCCTCAGGACTAAAGTCGACTTCTTCCCCCAACCAGTATTGCGCCAGGAGGCACGTTTGCAAAGTAGTGGAGAAAGGGGGCATGGCCACGAAAACCTCTCAGCAATCCTGCTGTGTGGGATTTACTAGAGGTAACTGGAAAAGTAGTTGGCCCCAAGGACCCTTAAGAGGCCAAGGTAACTTTATCCCCCAACTAGTAGTGGGCCAGGAGGAGCATTTGCAGAGTGCTGGAGTAGAAGGGTGTGGCCTCCGACCATCTCTCAGTAATCCTGCTGTGTGGCACTTACCGGAGGTAAAAGGAGGGGTAGTTGACCCCCAGAGATGTCCTGGTGGACTACTGGTTGGAGGATAAAGTCCACTTTCCTCCTGAGGGACCTTGGAGGCCAAGAAGCCCTCCTGGTACCTCCTGTAAGTCCTACACAGCTGGTTTCATGAGAGCTGGTCAGAGAAAATCGATAGAAATTCACACAAAAAAACAAAGGTTACAGGGACGTTATAGTTAGGAATTAGAATTTAAAAACCTTTAAATTCCCAGAAAAACCAAAGGTTACAGGGACGTTATAGTTCGTAAATGGAATTTAAAAAAACCTTAGAAATTCACTGAAAAAAACAAAGGCTACAGAGATGTTATAGCTAGGCTCAGGTTTCACTCGTACAAAACCAGAGAAATTCAGCAGGTATAGTTCGCTAAGCTAACTATAAATTGCGCCCCCACAATGCACTGGTTATGATCTCACATATTACATCACTCATGACATGGTCAGTGACATAAATGATGACATCACTGATGACATCTCAAATGACATGGCAGTTAGGACCTAGTTTCCATAAGCAAAGCATTTTTTGTTTTGCCAATAACTTTGGAGCCGTTTCACGAATTTTCAGGAAATTTTCAAGACTAGTACGACAGTCGGTTTAGCTCATGATTTGAAAGTTTTGGGTGATTCATCAAGTGGGGGCCGAGAAAAGGGAAGGTCCCAAAACAGGTTTTCCCCATGCAATTTTCCATAGGGATTTTATACATGACTACAGCCCGAAATGCTGAACAGAATTACACCAAATTTAGCAGAAAGGGAGATGTTGGTCCAGAAAGCAACCTTTTTGTAAATTGATGTGAATGCATTTGGTGGTTTTTGAGATATTAAGAGAAAAACAAATGTGTATTTATAGGGACGCGAAGGCTCAGTGAACCCTCCCAATCTCGTACTGAGATCTGATTGGCTGCCAACACTTCCACCGGGAAGTGTTGGTAGCCATCATGGGACTCAGCTTCAGCCAAGTCCCAGAACAAAATGTTTAAAAAAAAGAAAATGGGGCGGGGTAGGAATACCCTGTCACCCTAGATCTGGTCCTGGGGTCCCCCTGGACCCCAACAGGGCCAAAAAGCATTTTTTTAAATTTTCGCTGAAAAACACGGATCCATGGCTCCAGCAGGAAAAAATGTGTGGACTCCCATGATTGTTTTGAAATTAGATCCCAGGTGGGCCAGGTCCCCGGGTCATTTGTTAAAGAAAGGAGGTGGGTGCATGTGGCCCCCTCCTAAAGCAGTTTGAGCCCCGGGACCACCACCACCATCAGGCCTAATTTACCTATTGGCTTTTTAGAGCCCCAGGGACAACAACCTCCCTGGGGCTTTACAGCAAAGAAGAGCAGGGGCTCCCATGACCCAGAAGGCCACCGCCTCCATGGGGCCAGCTAAGAAAAAATATGTGGGAATGGGGCTCCTCCTGTAACCATTAGTAAGTCCCACATTGTAGAATTGCTGAGAGCTTCTCAGAGGCCCTACCCCCTTTCTCATCCACTCTGCAAAGAGGCCTTTTGGCACATTACTGGTTGGGGGATGAAGTCCCCTTGGATGCTGAGGGTTTTTAGGGGCAAGAACCCCTCCTGTTACCATCAGTATGTCCCACACAGCGGGATTGCTGGGTGTTCGTCTGAGGCCCGCCCCCTTTTTTCCAGCACTCTGCAAACCTGCCTCTCATCACACTACTGGTTGGGGAATGAAGCCCACTTGGATGCTGATGAGCGTTGGGGGCCAAGAGCCCCTCCTGTTGCCACCTTTAAATCCCATATAGTGGGATTGCTGAGAGCTGGTCAGAGGCCCAGCCCCTTCCTCCTGGTGCACTACTGGTTGGGGATGAAGTCCCCTTGGATGCTGAGGGTCCTTGGGGGCCAAGAACCCCTCCTGTTACCACCAGTAAGTCCCACATAGCGGGATTTCTGAGAGGTTATTGGAGACCCTATCTGCTTTGTCCAGGACTCTGCTAACACGCCTGCTGGCTCACTACTAGTTGGGAGATTAAGTCCCCTTGGATGCTGAGGATTGTTGGGAGCCAAGAAGCCCTCCTGTTGCCACCAGTAAGCCCCACAGAGTGGGATTTCTGAGGGTTGGTTGGAGGCCCCACCCCGTGTCTCCACATCTCTGCAAACACGCCTCCTGGCATACTACTGGTTGGGGGATGAAGTCCCCTTGGATGCTAAGGGTCCTTGGGGGCCAAGAACCTCTCTTATTATTACGAGTAAGTCCCACACAGCGGGATTGCTGGAAGGCCATCAGAGGCCCCACCCCCGTGGTCCAGCGCTCTGAAAGCATGCCTCCTGGTGCACTACTAGTTGAGGGATGAACTACTCTTGGATGCTGAGGATCACTGGGTCCAAGAGCCTCTCCCGTTACCACCAGTAAGACCTACACAGAGGGATTGCTAAGAGGTCATCAGAGACCCTGCCCCCTTTATTCACTCACTGTATAGACCCAAAGAGCCACTCACAAACCCACTCACACACCTACAGAGCTACTCACACTACCACTATGAGACCCATACAGCCACTCACACACCCACTCACAAACCCCTACAGCCACTCAAGCACCCACAGAGCTACTCATACACCCACATAACCACTCATACAATCAAACACATATCTACACAGCCTCTCACATACCCTGCCATTGACCCATACAGGCACTCACACCCTCACTCAGAGACCCATACAGCCACTCACACATCCACTCACAGACCCATACAGCCACTCATACACCCACTCACAAACCCATATACCCACTCACACACCCACTCACAGATCCATAAAACCTCTCATGCACTCACAGACCCTTACAGCCACACACCACGGCAGCAACCTATACAGCCACTCACACACCCTCTTTCAAAGTTTACAGGCTACAGTTAGGAACTAAAAAGAATTTAAAACTTAGAAATTCAGTGAAAAAAACAAAGGTTACAGGGATGTTATAGTTAGGAAATAGAATGTTTTAAAAACTTGGAAATTCACTGAAAAAAAACAAAGGTTACAGTGACATTATAGTTAGGCTCATATTCACTCATAAAAAACCATAGAAATTCTGCAGTTATAGTTACCTGTGCTAACTATAACCTCATATATTACATCACTCATGGCATGGTCAGTGACATCACTGTGACATCTCAAATGACATCATTGATGACATCATCCACAGAACTACTTACACCCCTATACAACCTCTCATACACCTATGTACACACCCACACAACCACTCACATACCCATTCACAGACCCATATAATTACTACGACACCCACTAACTAATCCATATAGCCACTCACACACCCACTGACTCACTCACAGCTACTCACAAAACCACTCACTCACCCAGACAGTTATCATATAACCAGACACATATGCATACAGCCACTCTCACAGCCACACACTGACCCATACAGCTACTCACACATCTACCTATTGACCTATACAGCCATTCACACACCCACTCACTCACCCATACAGTCTCTTAACACAGCCACTCACTCACCTATACAAGCACATTTACTCACACACCAAAAAACCACTTACATGCCCATTCCCGCATTCATACAAGCACTCACACATCAGCTCTCTCACCCATACAGCTATTCAAATAGGCCCTCACTCTCTAATACAGCCACTCACACACTAACTCACCTAATCAAGTACCCACTCAAACACCGACTCACTCACCCATACAGCCACTTACACACCTAGTCACTCACTCATGCATCCATTCAGACATCCACTCAGTAACCTGTATAGTCACTCACACACCCACTCACCCACCCATACAGCCACTCACATAGCCACTCCATACATCCACTGACACACCCACTCACTTACCAATACAGCCACCCACACATCCACTCACTCACCCACACAGCTACTCATATACCTATTTATACTCCCATACAGCTACTCACACATCCATACAACCACTCAATTATCCACTCACACACAGATACACAGTCACACAACCAGTCACATAACTTATGTTAGAAGTAGTATCACTCATTAGTAGTATACCTAGTATACTAATTTAAATTTTGTAGTAGCTTAGTATGTATGTTTAACAATCATAAACTCTTACAAAAAACTTACACACACTTAATGTTCTCATCAGTGATGTCATTTGAGATGTCATCAGTGATATAACGGACCATATCATGTGTGATGTAATATGTTTGGTGCTAAGCAGTGCATTGTTGGGGCATAAGTTATATTTAGCTCAGGTAACTATAACTGCAGAATTTCAATGGTTTTGCACGAATTAAATCTGAGCTTAACTATAATGTCTCTGTAACCTTTGTTTTTTTCAGTGAATATATATATTTACTGAGACAACCAAAGGTTACAGAGATGTTATAGTTAGGCCTGTTAAGGTCCCAGGGACCCTATCCTCTGGGGCCAGCACATTAATTAAAAAGGAAGAGGGGACTTGTGCCCCCCTGAGCCTTTCTAGGCCCCAGGGACCCCATCCCCTGAGCCAGCTCAGACTTATGTTCTGTTTCCCTGCATGCACTCCTGTGGGCAGGGAAACAGAACCGATATTGCTTCAGCTCGGAGGGAGCAAGCAGAATGCAATTACTCCCTCTGAGCAAGAGCAATGCTGGCTTGTGTACCATGCTGTGGGGGACCTGGGGCTCCCCGCTGCCCCTAACAAGGTGGTTGGTGAGTTCCCCGGGTGGGCATAGGAGTCCCCACCTATAATTAATGGATGCACCGGGGGATGGGGTCCACAAGTCAAACTAAGCTCAGGGAGGGCACCACATAGCTTCCCTCCCTTTTAAAAATCAGATAGCTCCAGGCAATAGAGTATCCGTGATCTGAGAAGGCTCAGGGATGAGGCTCTCCCCTTTTAGAAAAAACCCATAGCTCCAGGTGATGTGGTCCCCAGGGCCTATTAAACCTTCGGGAGGGGGGCTGTATGATCCCTACCCTTAGATTTTTGCCCAGGGGATGGGGTCTCTGGGGCCCAAGAGGCTAGGGGAGGAGTGCTACATGACCCTCTCCCCTTTTTTATTGTATATGACCTCAGAGGATGGGGTCTCTGGGGCCAAAATAGGCTCAGGGTTGGGAGCAATGTGGCCCCCAGGATCCTCAGGATCCCCAGGGCCCAGCACTATATTTTATGTGGAGGGGGCACGCAGACCCCCTCCCTTGGGCAAAGTTGGTCCATGGGACCCTATCCCCCGGATACATCCCATTTTGCACAAGAGAGAGCCATGTGTTCCACTCCCTGGGCTGATTTTAGCCTCGGGAGCTGCATCCCATGATGCATTTCCTTAGGGGAGGGGAGGTGGTATGCTCCCTGGCCATTCTGGATCTCTGGGACCCCATCCCGGGGCCCACCACTATATTTATGGTGAAGGCGGGCACGCAACTCCGCTGCCCTGGCCAATTTCAGCCCCTGGGATCCCATCTCCCGGGGCCCAGCACATTTAAAATGGGAAGGGGGCACACAGTCCCTCTCCCCAGGTTGATTTTGGCATCAGTGACTCCATCCTCTGGGGCCTGATCAACAAAGTGTCGCACAGATCGCTGCCACAGATGACATGAGATGATCCTCTTCAACCTCTCCGCAGAGTTCAACACGGTCTCCCATCACACCCTCATCGACAGACTCCACAACATCGCCATTCATCAACACACCCTCAAATGGATCACCTCATTCCTCTCAAGATGCACATAGAGCATTCGTCTACCTCCCTTCACCTCCGTTCCCAAGGACATCATATGCGGCGTGCCCCAGGATCATCTCTCAGCCCCACCATGTTCAACATCTGCATGACCCCCTCACAGACATCAGCAGATCCCACTAACTCAACATTTTCTCCTATGCCACAGCACCCAGCTCATCCTCTTTCTCGCCAAGGACCCCTCCAGTGCCAGAACTAATTACACAATGCCATGACCAGCAAAGCCGGCAGGATGAGAGACAGCTGCCTCAAACTCAGATCTGACAAAACAGAAGTACTGATCCTTGGAAGGGACACCTCTGCATGGGACTACAGCTGGTGGCCAGCAGAACTCAGACCATACACATGCCGTCAGACCATGCACGCAACCTCAGCGTCATCCTCAAAAGCCAACTAACCATGAAATGACAAGTGAACGCAGTTGCCTTATCATGCTTCCACATTCTATGCATGCTCCGCAGAGTCTTCAGATGGATCTCAACCAACACCAGAAAATCCGTGACACAGGCCCTCACCAGCAGGTGCCTCGACTATGGCACAATCTCTACACTGGAACCAAGCTCCTCAAGAGACTTCAGACCATACAGAAAACAGCAGCCAGATTCATCCTAGACCTCCCCAAGCGAACCCAGATCACCCTTCACCTTAGAGACCTCCACTGGCTACCCACCCAGAAGAGATGTCAGTTCTAGATCCTCACACAGGCATACAATGCTTTACACAACCAAGGACCATCCTACATGAACCATCGTATGAACTTTCACCTGCCCGCAAGATGCCAGAGCTCCGCCTCACTCGCCATCGCACACACACCCTGAATCCATCACAGCTGCTGCGGGGGCTCCTTTGCCTACATCGCTGCCAAGACCTGGAACGACCTCCCCTCTACCTCTGAATGGCACACTCTCTGGCAGATTTCAGAAAGCAACTCAAGACCAGGCTCTTCAATGCAGACATAGCAATCTTAGCACCCAAAAACCCCTAGGGGTGACAGTATTGCGCTATATAAATACTGAGTGATTTATTGACTATGGTTAGGGGCCGCAGGGCAAGTCCCAAGGCGTCAGTGGCCCCAGCCAACTCCCCGCATTCAGTAGGAGCCGGCATTGATTCTCTAAAGCAGAGAACTGCTAAAAATGATGCTTCCTGCTGGTGATCAATTTTTCATCTGTTTCCCTGCCCGCTTCAGTGCGGGCAGGGTAACAGATGAATATTCTGCTCCCAGCAGGTGGGTGCATTTTTCATGCTCCTGTAAACTGGGAGCAGACATTGAGTTTGTTCCCGCTTGGCAGGAGCAATTTCTATACTCCCGCCAAGTGTGAGCAAACACTAAGTCGCTCGCAGTGGGCAGAAGCATGAAAAAACAAGGATTCACAGTACGCACCAGTGCCAGCAGGTAAACCTCTATGTCTCGGGGTTGGGCACTCCGGGACATAGCAAGAGCCGGCCCACTGGGATGGGGCCCCCAGGGCCATTATTGACTCCAGAAGGGGGCCGTGTGGCCCACCTCCCTTTGAAATTGTGGCTGGGGGATGGGGTCCTCTGGGTCGAAATTGGCCTGGGGAGGGGTGTGTGTGGCACCCTCTCCATTACTAATATGGCCAGGCCCAGGGGTTGGAGTCCCCGGGGCAGAAATCGGTCTGGGGTAGGGAGCCACATGCACCCCTTCCCCCAAATATATATAATTGATCCCCCAGGATGTGGCCTACCTGCAAATTCATGCCAAAATTAAATAACAGAAATGCATGTTTGGGCCCCAAAGGGGTCCCTGTGGGACCCCACCACCAGGCCTAGGGGTTAGGTTGTTCCTACCCTGCCCCCTTGTTAGTTTTAGTGCACTTTTTGGAACTCAGGCCGAGTCCTGAGTCCCAAGATGGCTCCCCCTTCCTGGTTGAAATGGTGGCACCCAATCAGATCTCAGCATGAGATCTGTCAGATCCATGGACCCTCCTAGTCCCTAGATATATATAAATGTTTTTACTTTAATAACTCCAAAACTACTTGACAGATTTACACCAAATTACAAAAGAGATCTTTGTGGACCAAGATCTAGCTTTTTGCTAAATGTGGTGTAATTCTGTTCAGTGGTTCGGGGTATAGTCGTGCCTAAAATGTCTATGGGAAATTGCGTGAGGAAAAATAATTTTTGGACACCGTTTTTCTTGGCCCCTGGTTGACAAATCACCCAGAAACTTCCAGACAGCAGCTGAAGTGAGTGGCAAACTAGTTTTGAAAATTTCATGAAGATTCATCAAACAGCATCAATGTTATTAGCAAAACAAAAAACGCTTTCCTTTGCAAATTAGGTCTACTATAATTACCTACTGGCGACCATATCCATAAGTTAGGATTTCAAATTAGGATTCCAGAGACACCAAACATGAACTGGTCATCTATTCCTATTTGAAAATTACACTTATAAAATATTATAAGGTAACTCCAATGTTATCCTATGGGAGATGTAGGCCATGCAGTAGTGAAAAACACATTTAAGAGTTTTCCCTATTAGGACATGTAAAACTTAAAAGTACATGTCCCACTTTTTAAATACACTGCACCCTGCCCTTTGGGCTGTGCAGGACCTACCCTAGTGGTGACTTAGATGTATTAAAAACGCTAGGATTTGGCCTGGCAAAAGGTTTACTTTGCCAGGTTGAACTTGCAGTTTAAAACTGCACACACAGGCTCTGTAGAGGCAGGCCTGAGACCTGTTTAAAGTGCTAATTAAGTGGATGGCACAATCAATGTAGCTTTCAATGAGAAAACGAGTTTGCTGCAGGCTTATCAAGGCCAACTGATTTTCTCATATGTGTGCTTCTTTGTCTGCACTTAAGATAATTCAAGACTTTGTACCAAACTGAGTCTCACTACATTCTCTGAATTACCACTGATGATTTACTTACCTGTTGTGCTTGATACATTTTGGAGCTATTGGCACTATTTGCATTGGACTTAATAGGATTACATTACAGATTGCGGCAAGACACACTTCATGTTTTATGCTACATTGCTTTCGGAATCATTATCTTGATACAGCCTTGAAAATGTCCACGTGATGAAACACGTGTTGGCTGCTGCTTCTCTTGGATTTCATGCTATGTAGATATAGTGAAATTATGTATGTATAACATTGTTCAGTCTGGCAAGGGGTCTAGACTCACAAGAAGCAAAGCCTTGAGTGAGTCATGATCTGTTGGCTCACACGAGTCATGACACCATTCCTCTCCCTTAAGCATGATTCATAATTTACTTTTCACATCTGCATATATATTTATGGTACTATCTTTTTCCAAGTAATTGTAAATAGTATTTATATAGCGCTTATTACCCCTGACAAGGTGTGGATGCATTAGAAGCAAGTAGCACACTCCTCTGGAGTCCAAGTTTAGAGGAAAATAGGTAGCAGATTATTTATTGTTACATGCAATGTACGAGGCAGAAAAAACGGTTTTGTTTATGTCTCTTCTTCTATACTGTGGGCCACCGGAATTATTCGATAGTGTGACTGTGGCATATTTCGCATAATTATAGATTTGTTGCATTTGCCACATAATCCATCATCTGCTGTATAATATGCAGATTAAAAAAAATAGTTTCTAGCTCAGTGATGTCATCAGTGATGTCACTGACCATATCATGAATAATGTAATATGTGACGTCATCAGCAGTGCATTGCAGGGGCGCGAGTTATAGTTAGCTCAACTACCTATAATGGCCGAATTTCTCTGGTTTTGCACGAGTGAAATGTCCAACTAACTATAACTTCCCTGAAACCTATGGTTTTTTCAGTGAATTTCTAAGGTTTTTTAAATGCTAATTTCTAACTATAACGTCCCTGAAACCTCAGTTTTTTTCAGTGAATTTCTAAGGGTTTTAAAATGCTAATTTCTAACTATGCCTACATAGGTAGGACATGTGCAGAAAAGAGGAAGAAAGGCGCATAAAGAAGCAAGAAAAGTGCAGAAAGAGGCAACAGAAGTGCAGAAAGAGAAAGAACGGTGCAGAAAGAAGCAAGAGAAGTGCAGAAAGAGGCCTACTTTGTCTGTACCTTAGAACAGACTCATACAAAGTAGCATAATCACTAATCCTTCTCCCAAGATGTCTTAACGCTCACTTTTCTCTTGAAGGTTCACTATTAAGCGACTGCTCAGAATTTTAGGCCTACCAAATATAAAACAGCAATCCTAAGCATATCACTGTTGTAAGTCTGACAAAGTATGCATGTGTGTTTCTGCTTTTACCTAGTGACATGTTACATAAAAATAAACATACAAACACTTTAATACCTGTGTTTCAAACAGCATAGTCTGCAAATATATGTACAAAAAGGTGTTTGTATTTATTTCTGCTCATAATACAGGGCACATGGGTATTCAATAGTATATTTGAGGGCCTCTATAACACCTATATACATAAGACATGTCTGTCTGAGCAACTGAATGACAGAGCAGAACTGAGAACATTTAACCACCTATGGGAGAAGCTACCCACTTTTTAAGCTACCCTCTACAGATGCATAACACATGTGAGAATACATATACAAGTAGACATATACCTCAGTCATAAAAGCTCGCAGACCTTTAAACTTGACAGCTTGCACTTCCCATTTGAGTACAGAAAGAGGCGAGAGAAGTACAGAAAGAAACAAAAGAAGTGCAGAAAAAAACAAGAGAGGTGCAGAAAGAGTAACACATGTGCAGAAAGAGGCAAGAGTAATGCAGAAAGAGGCAAGAGAGGTGCAGAAAGAGGCAAGAGTGGTACAGAAAAGGGAAGATGAGTCAAAAAAGAGGCAACAGGGGTTTGGAAAGAAGCAAGAGAGGGGCAGAAAGAAGCAAGAGAGGTGTAGAAAGAGGCAAGAGAGGTGCAGAAAGAGGGAAGAGGGGTGCAGAAAGAGGCAAGAGGGTGCAGAAAGAGGCAAAGAGGGGTGCAGAAAGAGCCAAGAGAGGTACAGATAGAAGCAAGAGAAGTACAGAAAAAACCAAGAGAGGTGCAAAAAGAAGCAACAGGGGTGCATAAAGAGGCTAGAGGGGTGCAAAAAGAGGAAAGAGAAATGCAGAAAGAAGCAACCTAGGTGAAGAAGGAGTTAAGAGAACCACAGAAAAAGGCAAGAGAGTTGCAGAATCAGGAAAAAGAGGTACAGAAAGAGGGAACAGGGGTGCAGACAGAGGCAAGAGAGGTGCAGGAAGTTAAAAGGGTTGTACAGAAATAGGCAAGAGGGTGCAGAAATTTGCAAGAGAGGTGCAGAAAGAAAAAAGAGCAGCGCAGAAAGAACCAACAGAGGTGCAGAAAGAGGCAAGAGGGGTGCAGCAAGAGGCAAGAGAAGTGCAGAAAGAAGCAAAAGATGCAGAGAGAGGCAAGAGAACTGCAGAAAGAGGCACAAAATGTGCAGAAAGAGTCAAGAAAAGTGCAGAAAGAGGCAAGAGGGGTGCCGAAAGAGGCAATAGAAGTGCAGAAAGAAGCAACAGAGGTGCAAAAAGAGGCAACAGAGGTGCAGAAAGAGGCAAGAAAGGTGCAGAAAGAGGGAAGAGGGGTGCAGAAATAGGCAAGAGGGGTGCACAAAGAAACAATAGAGGTGCACAAAGAAGCAATAGAGGTGCAGAAAGAAGCAAGAGATGAGCAGAAAGAAGCAACTGGGATGCAGAAAGAGGCAAGAGGGGTGCAGAAAGAGGCAAAGAGAGGTATAGAAAGAGGCATGAGAAGTGCAGAAAGAGGAAAGAGAGGTACAGAAACAGGCAACAGAGGTGCAGAAAGAGGAAAAGGGGTGCGGGAGAGGGGTGCAGAAAGAAGCAAATGAGGTGAAGAAAGAGGCAAGTGAGGTGCAGAAAGAGGCAAGAGAAGTGCATAAAGAGGCAATAGAGGTGCAAAAAGAAGCAATAGAGGTGCAGAAAGAAGTAAGAGAAGTGCAGAAAGAAGCAACTGGGGTGCAGAAAAGAGGCAAGAGGGTGCAGAAAGAGGCAAGAGATGTGTAGAAAGAGGCACGAGAAGTGCAGAAAAAGGCATGAGAGGTGCAGAAACAGACAAGAGAAGTGCAGAAAGAAGCAACAGGGGTGCAGAAAGAGGCTAGAGGGGTGCAAAAAGATGTAAGAGAAGTGCAGAAAGAAGCAACAGAGGTGCAGAAGGAGGCAAAAAAAATTGTAGAAAGAGGCAAGAGAGGTGCAGAAACTGGCAGGAGAGGTAAAGAAAGAGGAAATGCAGAAAGAAGCAACAGAGGTGAAGAAGGAGGTAAGAGAACTACAGAAAAAGGCAAGAGAGTTACAGAAACAGGAAAAAGAGGTACAGAAGAGGGAACAGGGGTGCAGACAGAGGCAAGAGAGGTGCAGGAAGAGTTAACAGGGTTGTGCAGAAATAGGCAAGAGGGGTGCAGAAATGTGCCTGAGAGGTGCAGAAAGAAAAAAGAGCAGCGCAGAAAGAACCAACAGAGGTGCAGAAAGAGGCAAGAGGGGTGCAGCAAGAGGCAAGAAAAGTTATGTTATGTTATATGAATTTGTAATGCGCACGGCTGCTCATGAGTGTCCCGGCGCGGAGCCTAACGGGGTATGGGCAGAAAGCTTCAGGGAAATAGATGTGTTTTCAATTTCCTCTTGAACACGACTGGGTCCTGGATGGTAAGCAGGGCAAGAGGAGGAAGAGCATTCCAAGCAACCGCCGCTTTCACTGCAAATGAGCTGCCCCCTATCCTCTGAAGCTTGAAACGAGGGACCTGAGCATAACATAAGGAGGAGGATTGCAGGGAGCGCGCGGGAACATAGAAGGAAAGACGCCTCTGCAAGTAGAGAGGACCACAGCCATGGAGAGCCCGGTGGGCTAAAGCTAGTAGTTTAAATTTGACTCTATCCACCATGGGGAGCCAGTGGAGAGAGCGCAGCTGTTGACGAACACTGCTCCTATCCGACACGCCCAAGAAAAGTCTGGCTGCCGTATTTTGAACCACCTGTAACTTCTTCAACAGGTAGCCCGGGATACCAGCATAAAGGGCGTTGGCATAGTCCAGCCGTGACAGAATCTGCGCACAGGTGACCGTTTTCCTTGCCATCAGAGGTAAGAGGGGGAAAAATCTTCTGAATGTTTTAAGCAGGCCGAAACAGCAGCCAGCCAGCTTCTTAATGTGTGTCAAGAAGGAAAGACATTCATCGAACCATACCCCCAGATTTTTGGCTGGCTTCCCTGACGAGGTGGGTAATGGAAACTCAGGAGGCCAGGAGCCAGAAGTGCAGAAAGAAGCAAAAGAGGTACAGAGAGAGGCAAGAGAACTGCAGAAAGAGGCTCAAAATGTGCAGAAAGAGGCAAGAAAGGTGCAGAAAGAGGGAAGAGGGGTGCGGAAAGAGGCAAGACAGGTGCAGAAAGAGGCAAGAGGGGTGCAGAAAGAAGCAAGAGAGATGCGGAAAAAAGCAAGAGAAGTGCAGAAAGATCCAACGGAGGTGCAGAAAGAGGCAAGAGGGGTGCAGAAAGAGGCAATAGAAGTGCAGAAAGGAGCAACAGAGGTGCAGAAAGAGGCAACAGAGGTGCAGAAAGAGGTAAGAAAGGTGCAGAAAGATGGAAGAGGGGTTCAGAAAGAGGCAAGAGGGGTGCACAAAGAAACAATAGGGGTGCACAAAGAAGTAATAGAGGTGCAGAAAGAAGCAAGAGAAGTGCAGAAAGAAGCAACTGGGGTGCAGAAAGAGGCAAGAGGGGTGCAGAAAGAGGCAAGAGAAGTGCAGAAAGAAGGAAAAGGGGTGCGGGAAGAGGGGTGCAGAAAGAAGCAAGTGAGGTGCAGAAAGAGGCAAGAGAAGTGCAGAAAGAGGCAAGAGAGGTGCAGAAAGAGGCATGAGAAGTGCAGAAACAGACAAGAAAAGTGCAGAAAGAAGCAACAGGGGTGCAGAAAGAGGCTAGAGGGGTGCAAAAAGATGCAACAGAAGTGCAGAAAGAAGCAACAGAGGTGCAGAAGGAGGCAAGAAAACTGTAGAAAGAGGCAAGAGAGGTGCAGAAACTGGCAGGAGAGGTAAAGAAAGAGGAAAGAGAGGTAAAGAAAGAGGCAAGTGAGGTGCAAAAAGAAGCAATAGAGGTGCAGAAAGAAGTAAGAGAAGTGCAGAAAGAAGCAACTGGGGTGCAGAAAGAGGCAAGAGGGGTGCAGAAAGAGGCAAGAGATGTGTAGAAAGAGGCACGAGAAGTGCAGAAAAAGGCATGAGAGGTGCAGAAACAGACAAGAGAAGTGCAGAAAGAAGCAACAGGGGTGCAGAAAGAGGCTAGAGGGGTGCAAAAAGATGTAAGAGAAGTGCAGAAAGAAGCAACAGAGGTGCAGAAGGAGGCAAAAAAAATTGTAGAAAGAGGCAAGAGAGGTGCAGAAACTGGCAGGAGAGGTAAAGAAAGAGGAAATGCAGAAAGAAGCAACAGGAGGTGAAGAAGGAGGTAAGAGAACTACAGAAAAAGGCAAGAGAGTTACAGAAACAGGAAAAAAGAGGTACAGAAGAGGGAACAGGGGTGCAGACAGAGGCAAGAGAGGTGCAGGAAGAGTTAACAGGGTTGTGCAGAAATAGGCAAGAGGGTGCAGAAATGTGCATGAGAGGTGCAGAAAGAAAAAGAGCAGCGCAGAAAGAACCAACAGAGGTGCAGAAAGAGGCAAGAGGGGTGCAGCAAGAGGCAAGAGAAGTTATGTTATGTTATGTTATATGAATTTGTAATTTGCACGGCTGCTCATGAGTGTCCCGGCGAGGAGCCTAGCGGGGTATGGGCAGAAAGCTTCAGGGAAATAGATGTGTTTTCAATTTCCTCTTGAACATGACTGGGTCCTGGATGGTAAGCAGGGCAAGAGGAGGAAGAGCATTCCAAGCAACCGCCGCTTTCACTGCAAATGAGCTGCCCCTATCCTCTGGAAGCTTGAAGCGAGGGACCTGAGCATAACATAAGGAGGAGGATCGCAGGGAGCGCGCGGGAACATAGAAGGAAAGACGCCTCTGCAAGTAGAGAGGACCACAGCCATGGAGAGCCCGGTGGGCTAAAGCTAGTAGTTTAAATTTGACTCTATCCACCATGGGGAGCCAGTGGAGAGAGCGCAGCTGTTGACGAACACTGCTCCTATCCGACACGCCCAATAAAAGTCTGGCTGCCGTATTTTGAACCACCTGTAACTTCTTCAACAGGTAGCCCGGGATACCAGCATAAAGGGCGTTGGCATAGTCCAGCCGTGACAGAATCAGCGCACAGGTGACCGTTTTCCTTGCCATCAGAGGTAAGAGGGGGAAAAATCTTCTGAAAGTTTTAAGCAGGCCGAAACAGCAGCCAGCCAGCTTCTTAATGTGTGTCAAGAAGGAAAGACATTCATCAAACCATACCCCCAGATTTTTGGCTGGCTTCCCTGACGAGGTGGGTAATGGAAACTCAGGAGGCCAGGAGCCAGAAGTGCAGAAAGAAGCAAAAGAGGTACAGAGAGAGGCAAGAGAACTGCAGAAAGAGGCTCAAAATGTGCAGAAAGAGGCAAGAAAGGTGCAGAAAGAGGGAAGAGGGGTGCAGAAAGAGGCAAGACGGGTGCAGAAAGAGGCAAGAGGGGTGCAGAAAGAAGCAAGAGAGATGCGGAAAAAAGCAAGAGAAGTGCAGAAAGATCCAACGGAGGTGCAGAAAGAGGCAAGAGGGGTGCAGAAAGAGGCAATAGAAGTGCAGAAAGGAGCAACAGAGGTGCAGAAAGAGGCAACAGAGGTGCAGAAAGAGGTAAGAAAGGTGCAGAAAGATGGAAGAGGGGTTCAGAAAGAGGCAAGAGGGGTGCACAAAGAAACAATAGGGGTGCACAAAGAAGCAATAGAGGTGCAGAAAGAAGCAAGAGAAGTGCAGAAAGAAGCAACTGGGGTGCAGAAAGAGGCAAGAGGGGTGCAGAAAGAGGCAAGAGAAGTGCAGAAAGAAGGAAAAGGGGTGTGGGAAGAGGGGTGCAGAAAGAAGCAAGTGAGGTGCAGAAAGAGGCAAGTGAGGTGCAGAAAGAGGCAAGAGAAGTGCAGAAAGAGGCAAGAGAGTTGCAGAAAGAGGCATGAGAAGTGCAGAAACAGACAAGAAAAGTGCAGAAAGAGGCTAGAGGGGTGCAAAAAGATGCAGCAGAAGTGCAGAAAGAAGCAACAGAGGTGCAGAAGGAGGCAAGAAAACTGTAGAAAGAGGCAAGAGAGGTGCAGAAACTGGCAGGAGAGGTGCAGAAACTGGCAGGAGAGGTAAAGAAAGAGGAAAGAGAGGTAAAGAAAGAGGCAAGTGAGATGCAAAAACAGGCAGGATGGATGAAGAAAGAGGCAAGAGGAGTGCAGAAACAGGCAAGTGAGGTGCAGAAAGAGGAAAGAGGGTGCAGAAATAGCCAAGAGAAGTGCTGAAAGAAGCAAAGAGGTGCAGCAGAAGGAAGAGAACTGCAGAGAGAGGCAAGAGAGCAAGAGGGTTGCAGAAACAGGCGAGAGAGGTACAGAAAGAGGAAAGAGGGGTGCGGAAAGAGGCAAGAGGGGTACAGGAAGAGGCAAGAGAGTTGCATAAAAAGCAAGAGAAGTGCAGAAAGAACCAACGAAGGTGCAGAAAGAGGCAAGAGGGGTACAGAAAGAGGCAACAGAAGTGCAGAAAGAAGCGACAGAGGTGCAGAAAGATGCAAGAGAACTGCAGAAAGAGGGAAGATGGGTGCAGAAAGAGGGAAGAGGCGTGCAGAAAGAAGCAATAGAGGTGAAGAAAGAGGCAAGATGGGTGCAGAAAGAGGCTATAGAAGTGCAGAAAGAAGCAACAGAAATGCAGAAAGAGGCAAGAGAAGTGCTGATTGAGGCAAGAGAAGTGCAGAAGGAGGCAGGAGAAGTGCAGAAAGAGGCAAGAGAGGTGCAGAAACAGACAAGAGAGGTGCAGAAAGAGGAAAGAGGGTGCAGTATGAGGGAAGAGGGGTGCAGAAAGAAGCTACAAAGATGCAGAAAGAGGCAAGAGGAATGCAGAAAGAGGCAAGAGAAGTGCGGAAACAGGCAACAGAGGTGCAGAAAGAGGGAAGAGGGGTGCAGAAAGAGGGAAGAGGGGTGTAGAAAGAGTGAAGAGGTGTGCAGAAAGAGGGAAGAGGTGTGCAGAAAGAAGCGACAGAAATGCAGAAAAAGACAAGCGAAGTGCAGAAAGAGGCAAGAGGAGTGTAGAAAGAGGCAAGAGAGGTGCAGAAACAGACAAGAGAGGTGAAGACAGAGGGTAGAGAGGTGCAGACAGAGGGAACAGGGGTGCAGAAAGAGGGATGAGGGGTGCAGAAAGAAGCAACAGAGATGCAGAAAGAGGCATGAGAAGTGCAGAAAGAGGTAGCAGGGGTGCCAAAAGAGGCAAGAGAGGTACAAAAAGCGGGAAGAGGGGTGCAGAAAGAGGCAAGAGGTGTGAAGAAAGAATCAAGTGAGGTGAAGAAAGAGGCAACAGAGGTGCAGAAAGAGGCAAGAGAGGTGCAGGAACAGGCAAGAGAAGTAAAGAAAGAAGCAAGAGAAGTACTGAAAGAAGCAACAGAGGTATAGAAAGAAGCAATAGAAGTGATGAAATAGACAAGAGAGTTGCAGAAAGAAGCAAGAGAGGTGCAGAAAAAAGCAAGAGAAGTGCAGAAAGAGGCAAGTGAGGTACAGAAAGAGGCAAGAGAAGTGCAGAAAGAGGCAAGAGAGGTGAAGAAAGGGCAAGTGAGGTACAGAAACAGTCAAGAAGGGTACAGAAATATCCAAGAGTAGTGCTGAAAGAAGCAACAGAGGTGCAGAAGAAGGCAAGAGAACTGCAGAAAGAGGCAAGATAGCAAGAGGGTTGCAGAAACAGGTGAGAGATGTGCAGAAAGAGGAAAGAGGGGTACGGAAAGAGGCAAGAGGGATGCAGAAAGAGGCAAGAGAGATGCATAAAAAGCAAGAGAAGTGTCAAAAGAAACAACGGAGGTGCAGAAAGAGGCAACAGAAGTGCAGAAAGAGGCAAGAGGGGTGCAGAAAGAGGGAAGAGGGGTGCAGGAAGAGAGAAGAGGGGTACAGAAATAAGCAATAGAGATGCAGAAAGAGGCAAGAGAGGTGCGGAAACAGGCAACAGAGGTGCAGAAAGAGGGAAGAGGGGTGCAGAAAGAGGGAAGAGTAGTTCAGAAAGAAGCAAGAGAGGTACAGAAAGAAGCAAGAGAAGTTTAGAAAGAAGCAACTGAGGTGTAGAAAGAGGCAAAAGGGGTGCAGAAAGAAGCAAGAGAGGTGCGTAAAGAGGGAACAGGGGTGCAAAAAGAGGCAAGAGAGGTACAGAAAGAGGGAAGAAGGGTGCAGAAAGAGGCATGAGGTGTGCAGAAAGAAGCAAATGAGGTGCAGAAAGAGGCAAGAGAGGTGCAGAAAGAGGCAAGAGAGGTGCAGAAACAGGCAAGAGAAGTGCTGAAAGAGGCACCAGAAGTGCTTAAAGAATCAAAAGAGGTGTAGAAAGAAGCAAGATAAGTGATGAAAGAGACAAGAGAGTTGCAGAAAGAAACAAGAGGTGCAGAAAAAAGCAAGAGAAGTGCAGAAAGAAGCAACAGAGGTGCAGAAGGAGGCAAGTAGGGTGCAGAGAAAGGCAACAGAAATGCAGAAAGAGGTAAGAGAAGTGCAGAAAGAGGCAAGAGAGGTGCAGAAACAGGCTACAGGGGTGCAGAAAGAGGGGAAAGGGGTGCAGAAAGAAGCAAGAAGCAAGAGAAGCAAGAGAAGTACAGAAAGAAGCAACAGAGGTGCAGAAAGAGGCAAAAGGGGTGCAGAGAGAAGCAAGAGAGGTGCAGAAAGAAGCAAGAGGGGTGCAAAAAGAAGCAAGGGAAATGCAGAAAGAAGCAAGTGAGGTGCAGAAAGAGGCAAGAGAAGTGCAGAAAGAGGCAAGAGAAGTGCAGAAAGAGGCAAGAGAGGTCCAGAAAGAGGGAAGAGGGTGCAGAAAGAGGTAAAAGAACTGCAGAAAGAAGCAATGGAGGTGCAGAAAGAGGCAAGAGAGGTGCAGCAGAAAAAAGCAAGAGAGATGCAGAAAAAAGCAAGAGAGTTGCAGAAAAAAACAAGAGAGGTGCAGAAAGAAGGGAGGTGCAGAAAGCTTTAGAGATGTGCAGAAAGAGGCAAGAGTACTGCAGAAAAAGGAAGAACGGTGCACAAAGAAGCATGAGAAATGCAGCAAGAGAGGTGCAGAAAGCAGCAAGAGTGGTTTGCACACCATTAGTACCAATTTAACACCCACATTTAGCAATAAGTAACAGGTGACCATTCCTGGTTTGCAAAGGTCCTTCCACCATGCTGTAACACTTGTCGCTGCATTTTTGGTAACGTTTGAGCAATTTGAGCTAGAAACAAGGTTTTCTTTGTTCAAATCGGCAGATTATGCAGCAGATGATGGATTATGTGGCAAATGCGGAAAACTTCTAATTATGCAAAAATTGGTGCAGCCGAACACTCGCATAATTCCAGTGGCCCTGCTCATACCTCTGACTAGGTCCAGAAGTGCTCCTCAGTGGTTCCTTCTATTTTTTGTCTCATTGAGTTTATCGTTTAGCTTCTATGGAAACGAGGAGGTTACCACTCCACAACACAGACAACAATACCACATAATTACTCTCCATAACTCATAATTCCACTCTACATAATTCCTATACACTAAATACCACATACATTCTGTCCACATAATTTCACTGCACAACATACCACATAATTTGACTACACACAACGTACATCCACTCCACTCCAAAAAACATTAGTAAAAAACGTTTACATTTACAACGACAATAGCCCCTACTTTCGCAAATGCGAGACCTATTACATTTCAAATGCTTCTTTAACTAGTAGTTGCGTTTGCAGAGAGGTGGAAAAAGGGGGCTGGGCCTTCTACCAGCGCTCAGGAATTACGCTGCAGAGGAGTCACAGGAGATACCAGGAGGGCTTCTTGGCCCCCAAAGTCCCTCAGGAGAAATGTGGACTTAATCCCCCAACCAGCAGTTTGCCAGGAGGTGCATTTGCAGAGTGGTGAAGAAAGGGGGCGGGCGTGGCCTTTGACGACCTCTTACCAATCCCACTATGTGGGACTTACTGGAGGTAACAGGATGGGTAGTTGACCCCCAAGGACATCCTTGGGTCAACTATCCCTCCTATTACCTCCAGTAAGTCCCACACAGCAAGATTGGTAAGTTCTCATAGCAGGCCACGCCCCCTTTGCCCACCACTCTGCAAATGCGCTCCCTGGCGTGCTCTTGGATGGGGATTAAAGTCCCCTTCGCTGCTGGGTGTCCTTAGGGGCCAACTAGCCTACCTGTTATCTCCAGTAAGCCCCACACAGTGGGACTGCAGAGAGTTGGACACAGGCCACGCCCCCTTTCTCCACCACTCTGCAAAAGCGCCTCCTGGCGCGCTCTTGTTTGGGGGATGAAGTCCCCTTGCCTCCTGAGGGTCCCTATGGTCCAACTAGCTCTCCTGTTACCTCCAATAAGCCCCACACAGCTGGATTGCTGAGAGTGGTCAGTGGCCATGCCCCCTTTTTACACCACTCTGCAAATGAGCCTCCTGGCGCACTGCTGCTTGGGGGATGAAGTCCACTTTAGTCCTGAGGTCCTCATGACACAAGAGGACCTCATCGCCCCACCAGCAGTGCTCCAAGAGGCGCGTTTGCAGAGTGGTGTAAAAAGGGGCGTGGCCACCGAAATGAGCAGGCCTATGGGGTCAGGGTGTTTCTACCCTTCCCCCTTTTCTTTTTTTAAACCTTTTTTCTTGTGACTCGGTTCAACCGAGTCACAAGATGGCTGCCAACACTTTCTGGTTTGAAGTGTTGACAGTCAATCAGACACAAGCTCGTGCTCGGGAGGGTTTGCGTATTTACTGCGGTCACCAGATATCCATATTTTTTTAATTTTTTAATTTCTCAGGAACTACTTAATGGATTTACACCATTTAAAAAAGAATGCTTTCTGAACCAAGAGCTACCTTTTTGCCAAATTTTTTGTAATTCCGTTCAGCAGTTCGGGCTGTAACTTTGTCTAAAGTTTCGTATGGAAATTAACATGGAGAAAACGCGTTTTGGGACCCCTTTTTTCTTGGCCCCGGCTTGACGAATCACCCCCAAACTTTCAAGAAAGGAGCTGACTGGAGCAAGTCTTTAGTTTTGAAAATTTCGTGAAGATTCATCAAACGGCGCCAAAAATATTGGCAAATCAAAAAACGCTCTTCCTATGGAAAATAGGCCCTAACTATAACTACCTACTGGCGACTGCCAGTAGGTAATTATATATATATATATATAATATATATATATATCCATCTACAAGTTTTGCTCCTTGTGGAAAAAACCTCTCCGGTGGGTTAATGCCCCTCTACCGGAGGTGCAGCGGGAGGGCGGCACTTATTGCCCTGAGATATTTTCGGCCAAATGCGTTTCAGGCTACACCCCCTTGTTCACTGGCAGCAAGAGTCACACTTGAAATTTGTAAACACCCATTTTATTTTTCAAAATAAGCCCCGCCCACAGGCCTCTGGGCATTCTGGTAATTGCGGTGTCTACATCGTATTTCCCCAGTGGGCTCCATGTGTTTCCCCATAAAATGCATCAATTAAAAACCACAGTGGGTGGGCAACAAATGTCAATAGTCCTTCACAGTGCCAACTCCAAACCTCATCGGAGGGACCCCACCAGTCTCGAGTGTCACGACATCCTGCACTCTGGATCCGCCTTTCCGCGGCCGGCAGTTTCCACGACCAAGCGGGCCGCTATAAATCTATCTACAAGTTTTGCTCCTTGTGGTCAAAGCCTCACTGGTGGGTTAATGCCCCTCTGCCGAGGTGCAGCGGGAAGAGCGGCACTCATTGCCCTGAGATATTTTCGGCCAAATGCGTTTCAGGCTACACGCCCTTGTTCACTGGCAGCAAGAGTCACACTTGAAATTTGTAAACACCCATTTTATTTTCAAAATAAGCCCCGCCCACAGGCCTCGGGGCATTCTGGTAATTGTGGTGTCTACATCGTATTTCCCCAGTGGGCTCCATGTGTTTCCCCATAAAATGCATCAATTAAAAACCACAGTGGGTGGGCAACAAATGTCAATAGTCCTTCACAGTGCCAACTCCAAACCTCATCGGAGGGACCCCACCAGTCTCGAGTGTCACGACATCCTGCACTCTGGATCCGCCTTTCCGCGCGGGCAGTTTCCGCGACCAAGCTGGCCGCTATAAATCCATCTACAAGTTTTGCTCCTTGTGGAAAAAGCCTCACCGGTGGGTTAATGCCCCTCTACCGGAGGTGCAGCAGGAAGGGCGGCACTCATTGCCCTGAGATATTTTCAGCCAAACGCGTTTCAGGCTACACGCCCTGATTGATTGATTTATAGCGGCCCGCTTGGTCGCGGAAAATGCCCGCTGCGGAAAGGCGGATCCAGAGTGCAGGATGTCGTGACACTCGAGACTGGTGGGGTCCCACCGATGAGGTTTTGAGTTGGCACTGTGAAGGACTATTGACATTTGTTGCCCACCCACTGTGGTTTTTAATTGATGCAATTTATGGGGTAACACATGGAGCCCACTGGGGAAATATGATGTAGACACCACAATTACCAGAATGCCCGGAAGCTTGTGGGCGGGGCTTATTTTGAAAATAAAATGGGTGTTTACAAATTTCAAGTGTGACTCTTGCTGCCGGTGAACAAGGGCGTGTAGCCTGAAACGCGTCTGGCCGAAAATATCTCAGGGCAATGAGTGCCGCCCTTCCCGCTGCACCTCCGGTAGAGGGGCATTAACCCACCGGTGAGGCTTTTTCCACAAGGAGCAAAACTTGTAGATGGATTTATAGCGGCCCGCTTGGTCGCGGAAACTGCCCGCCGCAGAAAGGTGGATCCAGAGTGCAGGATGTCGTGACACTCGAGACTGGTGGGGTCCCTCCGATGAGGTTTGGAGTTGGCACTGTGAAGGACTATTGACATTTGTTGCCCACCCACTGTGGTTTTTAATTGATGCATTTTATGGGGAAACACATGGAGCCCACTGGGGAAATGCGATGTAGAAACCACAATTACCAGAATGCTCGGAGGCCTGGTGGCGGGGCTTATTTTGAAAATAAAATGGGTGTTTACAAATTTCAAGTGTGACTCTTGCTGCCAGTGAACAAGGGCATGTAGCCTGAAATGCGTTTGGCCGAAAATATCTCATGGCAATGAGTGCCGCCCTTCCCGCTGCACCTCCGGTAGAGGGGCATTAACCCACCGGTGAGGCTTTTTCCACAAGGAGCAAAACTTGTAGATGGATATATATATATATATATATATATATATATATATATATATATATATATATATAGATATATATAGATATATATATATATATATGCTTGTATATATATATGTGTGTATATATATATATGTATATATATATATGTATATACATATATATTTGTATATATTATACATATATATATATTTCTCCAAATACTTTGCGTCCTCTCCCTGCGAAAGTCACGGCACCACAGCAGGGTGATTGTAAAGTGATTTTTATTTTTCTTCACACCATGAATGTGAACAAACCGGACGGTCTACGCGTTTCGCTCCACTAGCCTTCTACTGGACCATAGAGTCCCTTGCGTCTAGACTGTATTAAATAAAGTGCTTGTGCTTAACCCCTCATTTGTGTTTACTATTTTTGGCAACTAGACTATATATATATATTATGTCATGTGCTGGGAAAAACACTAATTACACTTCGAATGTACATGTATAACTTTTTATTTCATGTTTGTCTTCTTGTGGTACACTTGGGAATAGTCGTCCTCAATTAGTAATACATTTTCATCACCGCCTCCATACACTTGATCAAAATTCTTCATCAAAAACTGTAACATATACATCCAAGCCAACAAGTATTTTGTGAAGATTTCGCTTCTTCAGGGCTGGTAATAAGAGAATATATTACATTAAATCTCTAAATAACAACAACACATACTAATTTACAAAATTTCAAACAAAAAAAGAGGTCTGCAAGAGAAAGTCATTTATTACATAACTATTTGAAAGAGACAAAAACCATAAATCGGAAATCACATCAAACCAACTTAGTTATGATTCTGTAAAATCTCCTAGAGATAAAGAACTGTTGCAAAAGGGCGTCATATCTAACATCAACGAGTAAAAGCATCAACGAGTGAAAAAATACAAATATAAATATATGTGAATGAGTACAAAAAGAATTGCAACCGATCAGAAGGAGATTTCATCTCTTAAAATCAGTTTACAATTAGATCAAAGTATAGACATTATATCAATAATTTGAGAGAACACCAATAACAATTCTGAATTTCTATTGCATGAGTCTTTTCTTACTAATTTAAAAAACCCAAAATAAAAGTATAAAATAATTTCTCATCCAAAATCTTGTATTGATGTTGTTCAAGACAACGGAAGCTGTCAATATACAGAAACAAGAGCTGCTTGTATAATACAGTTTCCTATAATCAAAATTAGTTGAAAAAGCAACATTGCAATAGTCATATACCCTTTTGAAATTTGAGACCATAAAGTAATTACTATACGATTTAAGTACTAAATTGGCCACTTTGTTAGAATAGCATCAACATAAATATTTACCCCCAGTGTATTATCCTCTCCATTTGGCGAAACTAATACAGTTATAGCCTGTGAGCACTTTGTGTACCGGACATCCATACCAAAACAAAATAAAATTATAAACATGTACATTAAATCAGAGTGATCGAAATAGCTCCTTTCAAATTTTCTGATTTGCAGTTGATTCGTTTTATTAAGCTATTACATATTCTGTTAGTTGTTTCCAATATCTACAGAAAGAGTATATATATACAGCAGTATGGTAGGTAAACATATTATATGACTAGTGATAAAAAAATGTTTTTGCCTGCTAGTGATAACTAGTGTAGAAAGGCGGAATTCCAAAATCAGTAAGAACACACAGTGGCAGATTTACAAGCCCCTTGTGCTGCCAGTACGTCACTTTTTGTGACGCACTGGCAGCGCATTTCTCTGCCCCATATTTACAAGGACAGGAAAAGCCACCCTGCGAGGCTTTTACTGTCCTTGTAAATACGGTCCCTTTACACGCAGCACTTTGCGTGAAAGGGGCGTTCCATGGGTGTTGCTGTGGGTGTTCCCATCCAGCGCCCATGGATCGAGACACATTTCCAGATTTACGAGGATTCGTAAACCTGGAAATGCATCAGTATGCTACGCCACCCTAGGGGTGGCATAGCGAGGCGCAACAAGGAGAAATGTTTTCATTTCTTCTTGTTTCTTCCCTCTTTCAATGCGTGCTGCATTCTACAGCACGCATTGAAAGAGGAAAATGCCTGTAGTGATTGTTTTTGTGCAGGAAGGTGCCTTCCTGCACAAAAACAATCTCCCCATGACGCAGGCGTCCTTGCACCATGGTGCAAGGGTGCCTGCGCCGGCGCATGGCAGCTGTTTGTGCGTCAGCGCAGGGGAGAGCACAGGAATGCGACATATCATTGTAAATATGTTGCATTCCTGTGCTCTGAAAGTGCCGCAGCGTGGCGCAGCCAAAGGGCTTGCGTCGCCATGCTGTGGCACATTCTTGTAAATCTGCCCCATAATTTGTAAATCAGACCAAACCGTTACAGAAACGTGAAGGGCATCCTACTCAAAATCTTTTATTAAGTGGTAATGGCAGAGGTAAAGGTAATTTCCTTTCAAAAGGTATCCCGTGTCTGCACTTGTTTATTCCACAAAATAGGGGCATAAACAATACGTTCTTTTTGTGGAGTTTTATATAGGCGAACTAGACCCAAAGGTATCAGAGCACTTTACATAAGAACCAGGTACTTTACAGACAGACACATTAATTTTTGTTAGGCACAGGAAGATTAAGTGATTTACCCGGAATCACAGGATGTTGAGTGTCCCTGCCGAGACTCCAACCCGGTTCCCCAGCTCCTAGGTCGACCGCCCTAGCCGTTAGGCCACATTCACATTCTAGCTGTCCTCACTATTGCAGTCTGAATCTCTCACCGCGGCAGTGCATGTCTACCCCATTTAGTCGGAGGCAGAAACAATACGCTGTGGCTGAACACTCTATCACAGTTTAAATCTCCCTCATGGAGACAGAAAAGACAAGCATTTGCAATGCATTAGGTCTCGCATTTGCGAGAGTTAGAGCTATTGGCATTGTAAATGAAAATGTATTTTTTATTTATGTGTTTTGGTTGCAGTGTAGTGGATGTGTGTGGAGTGGAACTATGTCGGTTGTATTGAAAATGTTAGTTGTGCAATTGTGTGGAGTGTAATTGTGTAGATGTGTAATTGTGTAGTGGAATTATGTGGTATAGTGAATAGATAGGGGTGAGAGCTACATAGAATCGATAGAAAGCAAGATAGAGAGGAATACGTAGTTTGTGTAGGAAGTGGTAAATGACTTCGGCATCTATGTGAATGTGGCGCAGAAGTGAAGATAGAATGTCCAAGTATATTTACAAAAGGGGAATTGGTGCAGCTGCCTTGGTGGCCGTAGAGGGGTGGCTTAACACTGAGATGGCTCCTGCCTGGGGGAACAGAGAGGAAACAGAACAGAGGAACAGTGACATTCTTCACAGAAAGGCCTGCATGGGTTAAAATGAACACTGCCGTTTTTATAGAAAGCTGAATAATGTGAAATTATAGCGAATTCAGGGTCTAAATAAATTACACACCTTGGAGCCCGTCCTGAAAGCATGAAAGGGCCTTTATGCGTCCCTACCCTTGGGAGCTGCCATTGGAAGGCTTTCTATACAGCTTGGGTGCACTTGAAAGCTCGGTGATTCCTATTTTATCAGCAGGATTAGATTGTTTCCAGCAAATGGACAACATACATCAAATTTAAATGGACCCCTTGGCGAGGGGCACCGACTTGAGTTTAAAAACCACTTGCAAAGAAGACAGTTTTCCAATTTAGCGTGAGAGCGGGTTGAAAGGGGACACTGTCGCCGCCCAAAAAGACGGAGGAAGAGAGGTGTCAGAGAGTAATGGTGGGTAAACAATTGGAAGCAGCAAAACTGCAAGCACACCCTCTCGCCCACAAAGAAGGTGCCATGTGAAGTTGGAGCCACAAGATGTTGTTGGCCAAAAACACTGCTATTATTCGGAATGCCCACCCAACTCTTCCACCAGCATAGCTGTCAAGGTTTCAGATTGCTTATGTGTGACATTTTCAAAGTTTCAATGTACTTATTAGTGAAACTCAATGACAATGAGTGACACTTTCTCGTGACTAAAATCATGTAACGATGTCCATGGAAACAGACAAATATCAGAAATCACTCACTTGAGCCACGAGAAACTCTACGGAACTCTGCAGCAGGTGCTTTTAAACCTATTATTTCTAAATAATTTGCACCTTCCACCTTAACCTCTGCGCCAGGTGCAGCTGACCCACAAGTTGTCACAAAAGCAGCAACCCACTGAGCTTTGCACATAAAATACTGGGGCATATTCTCAAGGAGTCATCGCCGATTTATCGGCACTTTAGCGCCGCAAAAGTGGCGATAGATTCATCGCCCCATTCACAAGCTGGTGCAAACTGCCGACAGCGCCAGTTTTCCTGCGATAGCAACCGCAAAAAACATCGCCACGGATGAGTGTGACAACTAACGCTA
The DNA here is from genome assembly GCA_963921515.1 of Calotriton arnoldi. NCBI lineage: Eukaryota > Metazoa > Chordata > Amphibia > Caudata > Salamandridae > Calotriton > Calotriton arnoldi. The sequence goes on from CAWUFW010004841.1 coordinate 1,274,135, forward strand.
ATGATATGCAGAGTAGGCGTTCCCGTGCAAAAACACACGAAAACACCACTTCGCGAGATTCTCAACGACCAGTCAGATCTGCGATGCGAACCAAGAACAGGCGATAAGGCACGTTAGCTGCAGGGATTTAACACCTTACTTTTGCTGGTGTTAAGCAGGACGACTACCTGCAGTATGAAAGGGAGCCCAGCCCAGAGCCACATCTGAAGACCAACACATGTCATGGAGCTACTGATCATGCAGCTCGGAGACCCAAAAGGGCCACAACACCCACCACCACCACTCCCAGGCCCCCGGACCACCCCCTCCGGATTACCACCTAGGCAGTGCAGGACAGCGGACGACCTAAAACGCACCAGCCCCAGAGACTCAACGCCAGGAGAAGCCATTGGCCAACACAGGCTCAAAAGGACAACCATCCTCCGCATCCTGACCCACATTGCCCACAGGCTGACGGCACCAACACAGCGGACAACCTACATCCCCCCGCAGACAAAGCTGCTGGCTGTGCTGCACCTGTTGGCCCCTGGTACCTTCCAACCAACAACTGCCGGAGTCGGAGGAGTCTCACAGCCAGCCCCATCAAACTCCCTCACACATGTCATGGATGCATGTCCACAAAAGCAACGGCGGGCCCCTGTATCCGCACCACACAATAGTTCCAATTCGTGGTGTACCTGCGCAACCAACCCCAATGCCAGCCGTGCTAGATGCCTCCGTGCCCCAGACCCAAGATCGTAGTAACCGAAATGTGGGTGCGCCAGGTCATGATGTCCAGTAGTCAACAGTAGCGTAAAAACAGAACTTTATTACAAATACACAAACAAACAAAACGAAAAGCTCAGCCAATGCGTTCCATTCCCAATGGGGAACTTCAACAGGGCAACGTGTCTTCAGAAACCTGTGGGAGAAATGGTGACAATGGTCAAACTTCCGTATAGTCACATGACTAATCTGGTACAGTGTACTGCACTTGGACAAACCGGAATGCTCACAGACATGATAAACCATGCATGAGAAGACCGTAACAGAAGTTTGTGTGGCCGTAACCGTCGTAGGAATGAAGAGGAAGGTAACGACCACACAAACTGCTGTTACAGTTACATCATGCAGGACTCATCATACCTGAAAGCATCACGGTGTGTGTCAGCTCGATACCCCTGCCCCTCACTCCCCCCACACTGTGCAGGAACATCTTGAGACCACGCAAGGGAACTACGCCATAGCTGGCGTCACGCACGTGTTGGGGGCAATCCACAGCACATGTGTACGACTTGTGCCCCCTGCCGACACTGCACACAATCACCGCAACAGCAACCACACCCATGCCATCACTGTGCATACAAAAGTGGACCACCGTGGCCTGTCCACCAATGTCATCACAAACGCCCCAAGCAGTGTGCATGATTCCCACATGTCCGCAAGTCCGCCACCAACCAGCACTTTAAGGATGGCCCCCATGGAAATGCACTGCTCATCGGCAAGTACAAACTGAACACACCACACACCTCAACTCCACAATCCCCCAACTCACAACTGTGGGAATGCACATGTCACAAATCCACCACCAAAGTGACTACTGTGTGTGTCTCAGTCTCCACCACAACCTGTCCATAGGCCTACACACACGTGGCCGACCACCTTCAACGGGCACATACACACTGGAGACAAGGTGGCTACGTCCCAAACCAACCCACGCACATCACGTCATCGCATGCTGGGTCGTGTCAGCAAGGGCGTCGCCCCCCACCCAGCCACGAGTCCGCCGCCGTGACTGGTGGTGCCTGCGCGATCCTGTGCGCCTGCTGCACCCCATCCCTGGTCCCCAGACCTGTCCACCGCCCAGCGATGACTGGCCGCCCCTGCGCACCCAGGCCTCAATGCTCACCTGCCGCCACTGGCGTATCTCCAAGAGGGCCCACCACATGCCGGTGCATCCTCCTCAGCCGATCACTGGATTCCGCGCCACAGGCCCCCAGCGCACCCTGCGGCACCGCACCGCGGAGTCATGTGTGTGCTGACTGCTGCCTTCGGGGTGCACTACAGTCCAGCAGGACTCACAATTCAAATTGAACCACGATTAGCAGGATGGCTCATCGAGGCCTACGCATCATCGCAGGCTACACACCCGCTCAGCTCTTCAGGTGCCACTAAGCCTGTGCAGCGCAAGTCATCGTCATGTGGCGGTAGGCCCCTGCCAGCTGCAGTGCAGTGGGTGCCACTGACCCTGTGCAACGCAAGTCATCGTCACGTGGCGGTAGGCCCCTGCCAGCCGCAGTGCAGCGGGTGCCACTAACCCAGTGTGCCACAAGTCATCGTCCCGTGGCGGTAGGCGCGTGCCAGCTGCAGTGCATCGGGTGCCACTAACCCAGTGCGCCACAAGTCATGGACCCTTTATGATTGAGACTCATGGTGCAAAAGCCATCATGTCATCTCTGGCAGTGGGGAATGTGAAGTGCTAGGCCCCTTTTATTGGTAGGGTCACATGTCCTATGACGCCTGTGCTGGATGAGTGTGTTGTGGGTGTTAACCAGCCCTCAGGGAGTGGCTGTGGCATGTTGACAACTAGACCAGTGATCAGCAGATCACTACAGGGAAGACCTGGGACATGCAGCTTTGTCGTCCCCCCCTCTGAGCGTAAGCGGAGTGGACTGGCCTGGCGTATGCCAGGCCAGTGTAGGGGTGGGAACAATGAGCCCAGGGCTCTGGGCGTGCTTCAGTCCTGGGCTGGACAAGGAAGTAACTGATGCTTGTGTCTCTGTTGTAGTGTCTACGCCACCCGGACCGCAATCGGCAATGTTGCACCCTGTGACTCAAGTCCCACGACATGAGCAACATGGACGTAAGGGGGAATCACTGACCCTACACTCATCCATACTCTCATACTTGAATGATCAAAGGCATGAAACATCTGTGCGATTCTGAATGTTTAATTCACATCCAGTGGAGTGTTGCAGCTGGAGCAGTACAGGGCCATGCAAACCCCACTTCACATTATTGGCCAATGGAGGGCCAGCCAGAGTCCTTCAGGGAATGACAAGTACATCGGAAGAGGAAGAGTTCAGTCCGCAGTCTGATCGCTGTGTCATTGGTAACCAAACAGAAAATGGCAGTCCATGTCGAGGTCCAAGGTGAGTGTCGTAGAGTGTATCGGGGGACAGTGGAAGGTGATGATGCAAAGGGCAGAACCAAGCAGAAACAGGCCATATGGCGGAGAAGAATGCCACTTCCTCCTCCTTACCAGTAAGGTTGATTCACCCGCATCTTCGTCCTCTGATGTCACATGTGCCGCACACGTGGCCGGAGGTGGATTGCCTGCCGCACTGTGAGGCACTGACATAGCAGGGGGCGGAGATGTGGATGTAGAAGCAGCAGCAGCATTCATCTGCGCAAGGCCTTGAGGCAGCAATGCCATGATGATATGCTGCAGGGCATGGAAGGTCCCAGCCACATCTCGCTGGTGTGCAGCCGTGGCAGCCATTCTTTCCGCCGTCATCCGCTCCATGTTTTCCATGAGCCTCCGCATCTGTCCCAACTCCCGGCTGACATCGCTGGAGCCTCTCTGACTGGACAGTTGTTCTTGTCTCAGTATCATGACTCCAGCGATGTCAGCCATGGATCATTGGAAAGCATGGAGTGGACTGTGGGTGTCCGTTAGGGACTGTAAGTGGTCCCTGATGGGAATCAGACACCAATGTATGGCATCAGGTTTAGCTGCCATGAGGTCGAACCCCACCCGCAACTGATCAGCCATCTTCTCCTGGACCTCTAACACACGGCGTTGGAAGGCCATGTGTTGTTGGTGGGGGTCCTGGGAGACAGCTGGGGCAGTAAGTGCTTTCTGCTGTGTGGTCTGTGCAGGGGTGGGGTCTCCTCGATGCAGCTGGGCTGCCCTGCTCCTGGAGGTTGGGTGCCAAAGCTGTCAATGAGGGTTTGGAGGGCTTAGGTGTCGATGTCGGGGATGTCCTCATTGTCATCAGTGAAGAGTTGTTGGGGCTGCTCTGCAGGAGGTGTTGATGCTCCCTCTGCAATGTGAAGGGGAGATGCAGTATTACATTGTGTTCACATGTATGTTGTCGCATTGTACAAGTTCACATGCAGACTGCATGACAATGTACATTGTGACTGTTTAGGAGGAGCTGCTTATTTGATGCGGGACAGTGGACATTTTGTCAACATCACGGATATGTGTTTGTACTTGTACATTGACATCTCACATTTCCTTGCTATGCCAAATGTGATTGGCCAGTTTCTACACACAAGCGGCACCTGTTGTGTCCTCTGTCCTGTTGTAAACATGTTGCAGTTTTTACCACATTGTTGTCAATGCTGATATGCTCTGAATGTCATGTGTGTGTGCTGCATTTTGGGAGAGTCGCCCCTGTAGCTCTGATTTTGCTACCCCTTGTCCCTTTCAGGCGGTGTGCCTTTGACTTCTGTGCCCATACAGTACTGAGATGTTGCAGACTTGGGTGAATTTGAGTCTTGGTGGGAGTTGGGACTCTGGGGCATGGTTTGTCCGCAGATGTGTTGTTGACGTCAGGGGTTGTTTGTGCACGTGGATGTGTCAGAGTGTGACCTGCTCCTTTACGGATGTGGTCCACACTCAGCCACCTCAGTGTGGTGGCGTGCACCATGTCATGATGATCGGACTGCAGCCATGCTAATCGTCATGCAGTGTCACTTGCATTGTCAGTGTGGCTCACGGACCCGCAGCTTTGCTGGGTTCAGCACATGTGCATAGGTTGGTTGTGGGATAAGTGATGTGTGGGTGGGCCTCCTCTGGGCACATAGTCAATGGGGGCCTACGTGCTGTTTCTATGTGTGCTACAGTGTGCCAAGGGTATCAGGGACATGGTCCAGAGTCATTGTGGGTGTGCACTGTGCTCCACTTGATTGTGCATGTGTGCCATTGTGCCCATCTCCCCCCGTCCCCCCAGTCCCTGGTGGTTACTCACCCTGTTGCTGTTGTGTCAGGTCATGTTGAGCAGTGTCCGATCCCCAAACTCCTGCCACCGTCTCCCCACTGATGACTGTGGACACCATTTCCCCCATCTCATCCAGCTCCTCCTGTGGCGCTGGACTCCCACCTCCAGTCTGAATTGCTGCCTTCTGGTTGTTGGCGAGTTTCTGCTTGGTTTTGCGCTTCTCATCATTCCAGCGCCTCTTGACCTCGTCCATTGTCCTCCTCAGCACTCCGACTGCATTCACCTTGTCCACGATGGACTGCCATGTTTCATTTTTTGTTGCCAATGACACATTTGAGGTGACGAACAGTTGTTGATGGTGTTCTATCACCTCCGCGATCAGGATCCTGTTTTCCTGCGGACTGAACCGCGTCTTCCTCTTCTTCTTGTCCTTGGCCTTCCCTGTCCCCAAGGTCCCAGGCTGCTCCTCCGGGGGGCTTGTGGGGTTCTGGCCGTCCTCTGTACCTGCTCCGGCTGCCTCCATTGTGCTTCGCTGTAGTTTGGTTTTTGTTTGTGGTTTTTTTTCTTCTGCTTTTGTAGTGATTTTTCCCGCCTGACGTGTGTGATTTGCAGGCCTGGCGCTGCTTTTAGCTGATTGTCTTATCGCAACTTTTTTCGCATTCGGGTTTGGATTTTCATCGCCGTCCCGGTAATGTTATCGCGGACATTTGACGCGTTATCGGGAGACTATCGCATGTTACAGCCGTGTTGAAAATACGACGTTAACACTGAGTTATTTTCCTGCGATAGACAGCGATATGAAAACTTGCGTTAACCTATGTTGGCGATGTTTATCGCACGTTCTTGAGAATATTCCCCACAGTTCTTTAAAAGCTGGTAGACTTTCTTTGCAGCAGGCATATTAACCCTCTGTGCTACTTTATGGTGAGAGTCAAAACTGGCAGTAGACATAACTCTGACCTCTTTCCAGCGGGAACATTAATCTGGCTTCTGGGTTAAACCTACACTATATAAAACAAATAAATAAATACATAAATAAATAAATAAATAAATAAAGCATGAAATACTATCCAGGGAATTGCTTCGCCACAGCACAACAATAATATTATTAATGGGTATATGTATATGGGAGAATCACAGAGCAGAAAAACATTTGCAGTGTTGGCAGTTAAATTAATGTTTTTTGACTTTGGAAACTCAAAACGAATTTTCTCATAATGGTACAGCATGTCCTGATTACATGGCCGGCAAAACAGAAATGCTCAATAGTTAAGCCTGCCATAGTTTCCCCGCGATGACGGACTGGCTCCCATTAACAGCTTCCTAAGAAATACATGCAGATGGCACTGATTTTACTACTCAAGTAAGTCAATCAATCTCACTCCAGAATTAGTAATGAAGCATTAAGGACTAGTGATTTAATAGGAAGTGTGTAATAAGCCTAGTGTATTCCTTTATTAGCGTGATAAAAGTCTGAGCTTTGCTAATAGTTGAACTTTGAAAGGCATTTCACATTAATTTATTTCACCACCGAACGCCAATTTGTTACATATAACTCAGAAAACAATATGGAGAATATGTTTTCATTTAAATAATCGGCCCTGTACAATACTTGGAAAGTTGTTATTGGTAGTTGCTACAAATGTATTCCTGATTAATTGTCTTGTCTTATAGTTTTCCAAGCCCACTTGCGTGGTAATGTTTACTTAAAATGTATACATTCTCTGTGGACGCATATAGAAGGAATGTCTGACCTGGAAGAAGAGGCAGTCTCACACTAAAGGCAAACAGATCGATCCCCGAGTTACGGGAGAGTGTATCTCCTGGGGAAATGCTAATTCAGCACAGACAAAAAAGAATATTTTGTAGAATATGAGACTCACATTGGCGTGACAACTGCTGGACACAAGTCGGGCTCTGACTGCCTGGGCATCGCACCGCAGCAGCACAAGTTGAGGTCCGGACTAGGAGATGAGCAGTGGTCGATTTTCGACCACCGGCTCCATCCTGTTTAACTCAGGGCTTGCAGTGAGCGAGGCAGAACTGCAATTAATTCCTGAGTGCCAGGCCGAAGGGGAGGAAATTAAAAAAACATCCTACTACAGAGTGTGCCGACCTGACACAGCTTCTCCCCAACAGTGTATCCACTACACGGGAACCTGTGAGAGCCTCAGAGGGGTCGCCAGGGGTTCTAATCCCAAGCACTAAAGGAAAGAGGGCAATTACTGGGGGTGACCAGCACAACTTTCAAGATGCGCGCCGTGTAAAACAAAAGCAAGTAGCGGCCGCAACATTTAAAGACTAATGCACGGCGGGTGGCGGTACAGCAAAACGTCTACACATATATTACGTAACCACATAAAGAAGGACTGTATGGAGCCCGCAAGATGCGCGTCGTGTAAAACTAAATCTAGTAGCGGCCGCTATATTTAAAGCATAAATCAGCATGTGGTGGTACAGCAATTAGAAAAAAAGTTCTCCCCAGAACACATAAGGAATAGAATTGGAAAGACATTGTAGTTGAGCAGTGCTGTTCTGCAGAAAACTGAAGTGAGGTATTGCTCCATGAACCAACTAGGAGGTAGCAAAACAGAGCGATACTGCGCTGAACCAATGGGAAGGCAGCAGGCGGGATAAAAGTCCTGAATCGAATACCTCAGGTCTTCCAGACAGCGCATGCGCTGCCTAGGCTCGACCTAAAAAAACACTTCTCCGCTGGATGAAGAATCATCAATGGAGAACACTCAAACAATTTAACATAAACAAAAACAACCCCCCCCGTGGGTAGTCTCGGTAAACAGCTCCAATATACAGTGAATCTTACACGGACAAGACGTCTAATGAAAAAGTTGTCAGAAAAAATATACGATATGGGTGACAATACAATATCCTTGTGGGCAGCCTAGTTAAAACACTCAATATTGATAGCAGAATAACCCTCCCCCCGAAATGACACGAGAAATCTCAGAGCACTCAAAGCTCACACTTCACCATATCTCGGCTGTTGCCATTGTCAGTGAAAATCATGCAATCGTTACGTACCGTAAACATTAGATCTTTAAATACTCTCGATACAATAATTGAAGTGACCGTTAGATACTAATTGAACAATTAAATTAAAAAAGTATAAGGAAATCCATTGGCAGGAAGTTCACACTCATATACACTAATACTCTCTCCATACAGATAACTCATTAATTGAATCCAAAGGACAACCGTATATCTTCTGGAAAACCAATTCATAATGCAGTAAAAAAATTATTTTGCTCGATAATCAGATAATGCCGAAACTCTGCGCAAAATGATATGAATAAGATAGTAAAGTGGTATTTAAAACAAGCATTTGCAATGCAATAGGACTCGCATTTACGCGAGACCTATTGCATTGCAAACGGAAGTGCGAGTGGGCGGGGGGAAGGGGGCGAGAAGACACGAGCAACGGGAGTGGGGGGGTGAGAAGGCACAGACAGCGGGAGGGGGGAGAAGGCACGGGAAGAAAATAGTGCTCATGCAGCACTCGAAGTAAAGGGGCCAGTAGCCATGGAAGGATACAAATGACGACATGGCCGTCATAAGAATGGACTAACAAGCCTATAAACCAATCGGAAGGCAGCATTTAGAAAAGATAAAGACACAAGCCAATAAAAAAGATGGGCAGGGAGTGGGCATGGCTTCTCTCCCGTACTCTACTACCACAGATCAACCCCAGAGCAGTGCTTGCGCGCTGGCTCAGGGCTTGACCCAAAAATTAGTCTGAATTCGAACTCACAATGTTGTAGACATCACTTCGGAGCTCCTAATCGTTGTGCTATCCTGCCGCCGTGGACCAGGTAGGCTCCTTCACCATAAATAACAAAGCAATAATCTGATAAAACCAAGAAAAAGGTACACAAAATTGAAAATAAGTGAAAGATCCCAATGTAATTTTTACAATCTTAATCTGGATTCGAACTCCCAGCAAAGGAGGCATCACATCAATGCCCCTAGTACTATCCTACCACCGTTGCTGCAGCAGGCTTCTTCTCCGGGCATAATTATAATTCTGCTAGTAGAATTGGTGGAATTTGGGTAACTCCGTGTTACGCATGTAATGTGGAGTTCTTGCCAAATTTCGCCATACAGTGCATGGCTGATTCTGCCGGTTGCGCCACACAGGAACAATGCAAGGCTCCACAATGCACGCTTGCAAGAACAAGTGAGATTTGCAACCCCGGGTACAACTTCTGGTCACCACGGAGCCTTCAGGCATTATTTCATAAAGCCACCAGGTGTGAGCTGTCGCGGTCAGAAATGGCTGCCATTCAAGTAGATATGATGCCGCTCAAGTAGATTTTCTACTTGAGCGGTAGGAAAATCAACCCGAATGGCCACACGCTCTTGCACAATACATGGTTCAGTTTGCGCTGATTTTCAGTACTGCTCGTGGTACCGGCGCTAAATTGCAGTCCAAGTAGCATATTTTATGCCTATTGGTGGAATTCCGTAGAATCTTGCAGAGCTTTTCTGTAACTCCCAGAATTCCACGGAGTGAAACTCCACGAGTTCCGCCCACCCGAACTTGTTACATGAAATGCCTGATATCACTGCCATTACGTCACTTTCCGTAGCTAAAATGCCAGAGCAGAATTTGTCATCATTTTTATAATATGTGTGTAATTTCCATAAAGGAAATTACACGAGTTTCAGCCAAGCCTAGCACGAGACATTTGTTATTCTTAATGTTCCTTTCAGAAATATTGATTCTAGTTCTTGTCTGGTGTAATCTTCAATTGTACCTGTTGGGGAAGACCCAGGTAATTAATGCCATACTCAATTCCAAATGATCTAGAAAAAAACAGAATAGCTTAGAATAATATAGAATACAAGAGTATCATTTTGCGGCCAGTTACATAAAAACATACATTCTTGTGGGATGGGACAGTCAGCAGTGCTTAGAGGTTGAAGAAAATGGTCCTATTCAGGGACAATCTTTGAAGTTTACCAAATCCAATAAATATAATTTGAATAGCAAGTGAGTCCCAAAAGATATCCCAGGCATGCTCCAGGAAGCATCAATGGAAGCATTCCTCCTATACATTTTCATACTTCTCTCTGCTAGTGCCCATTTATTTAAGAGGCCCCAGAAGAAGGAGGGGCCAGGAGCACCCCTATGGAGCTCCCAGGAGCATAATAACATGTGTCCCCCTCTGCCGACTCTATCAGATCCAAACCTCTCCCTATTGCTAATCCTGAATCATCTGCACAATCTTTGAACTTTATTATCTAGTTACCAGCCCTTTCTTACTACAGCCTTACCGGTTCACATATAGAGGTGGTCCCCTCTGGCTGATCGCAGGAGCTGTGAACACTCCCCAAGTTCCTTTTTGGTGGCAGTATGTAGATGTTTCTGGTGACTATGGATCAGTGGAACTTTCAATGGCACAGTGGGTGACTGTGAATTTCTAATAGGTGTGACAGAAGTGCATGTGAGTTCAGTGGATGGTGCATAGTCAGTGTGGTCCTGGGCATCAAGCCTCGCAGAGCTGTGTGTTGAAGTAGAACATCACTAACATACTCCACCAAACCTGTAGAATGCCGAATTCTCGGAGCTCCAGTCTCTTACTCTGTGCTGATCAGGTTACTGATAAATAATTAGACCACTTACATCAATTCTTATCACATCAGCCATATTGGTAATAGGCTGATGGCAAATAGGACTATCTCTTCCTCTAATGCCTCAGTTACTTTTCAAAGCAGCTTCCACACACAAGTTATAGTTTATAAGCGGATCCTACAATGCTTTTTTTAAATATTCTTCAATACAAATTCTTCAATTCTGTTTCTGGACAATTTCAGTTACCCTTAAGTGAAGCCATGACTTATTAAAAGTGAAAGTGTTGTTTGTGGCAAGCTTGTCCTGGTAATACATACATGCAAGCTAGGCCTGAATGTCATGTCATGTTCCGTTATATCGGCATATTGAGAGCTACTAATACTGCTCCCAGCAGAGTATCCCAGCACCTTGGCAGGCTGTTTTATACTGGGGAAAAAGGGAGGAATAATACATTCCAGGATCCCTAGAAAAACCAGGTGTTAGGCAGTTTTTAAAAATTCTTCCAATTCTTACAAGTACGAATAGATAGTGGAAGATTATTCTAGTGACATTGAGCAAGGAGAGAAAATAAGTGGTCAACACTGTTGGCTGTACAAATCTGGTATGTGACCACCAGGACCATGTCGGATGATGTCAACTTTCGGCCAGGTTAATAGAACCTAACTCTTGCAAAAATATAGCAGGGTTCCTCATCACACAGGCTCAATGTGCACAGCATAGCAATTTGAAGATACAGTGCTTTTTAATGGACAACTAGTTAAGGGAATTCAAAAGCAGGCCCACGGTAGTCCTGGGGGGAAGATTGGACAACAGTCTGGCATCTGCATTCTGGACAATTTGCAGGTACAATAGAAGGAACAGGAAAGGCACTAACTCTCTAGAGTGTGTATGTATGAGGCTAGGGCCTAGAGAACTAATATTCTAATATTCTAATTCTAATAAATGGTGATACTAGCTAACAGTGTTGTAAGGAAATGCCTCTTTTTGCATGTTCACCCCCACATTTTTGGACTGATGCTGGTGGCTTATCAACTCTGAGAGTGCACTGAGGCCTGCTAATCAGACCTCAGTGCCAGTGTTCTAACCCATTACAAAGTATATGTCAAATTGGCTACACCCAATTGGCAAGGACTGACTTACTTCTAAGTCCCTAGTACATGGTACCCAGGGCATGTAAGGCAGAGTGTCCACCCAGGGCTGCGGCACTGCTTGTGCCACCCTGTGTGTGACAATGTACAAAATGGCTTCCAGCCTGCCACTGCAGACTGGAAGGGCAGTGGCAACAATGCTAGTTTAACTTTGCCATTTAAACTAATGGCAAAGCCCCCACTTCCCTTAACGATACATGAAAGTCTCCCCTAAGGAAGGCATATAGAGCCCTATGGCAGGGAGGTAAACAGGACATGTAATTTTTTTATATGTCTTAACAGCAACACTTCCTAATTGTTGTTTTGCTGTGGAAGGGTTAGTAGCCCCATTGGCTAACAGAGGGTTACCCACTGACCCCTCAGCCCTGCTAACATCTGAATGAGCCTACCTAGTTGGGTATTGTAAGGTATCAAATTAATCATGACATTAATCCCGACTTGATGCCCAGGTCAAATTTAATATCACTATTAAAGAAAAGCAACTTTTCTAAAGTTGCTATTCTGTGACTCAGTTCTCCAGTAGCCTCACATGGGCACTGTCCAACAGACATTATTCTGCTCCCTTGGGGAGTAGTGTGAATAGCAGTCTGATACAGGGTGAAATGTTACCTCCCATAAACAGGAAGCCACTCAGGCTATTAGCCCTAAAGGTGGATTTCAAAGGCGAAAACACCTTTCCTGTGCAAGTGGCATTCATACTCCTGAGGGACTGCCCATTGTTCAGGTAGACAGGCTGGAGACAGGACAGAGAGGGGAAACCAGTGCCCAAACCAATTTTGTCGAGTGTATGTAGCCCACAGGTAGCCGCACCTCTAAGGTGGGCTACCAATCTCCTGACATCCAAAGAAAGGTCCTGACATCTTGAGAGGGAACAGAATAGTGTACTCTTGAATTGCTAGATGTCACACCTAGATGGAAAGTCATCACTAAGAGGGAGGTGACCTGGTAGTCCATAGCTAGAGACCACATCATCCGACCCAGAGCACTTACTGGGAATAACACCCAACATTGCCCCCAACTGTACCCACAAAAGGCCAAGACTAGATGAATGAATCATTCTCTATTCGTGAACCAGAATTCTCTAATTGAGATACATTCACCTTACTGCCCTATCAATGACTTAGTTGTCACTATTTTCATTGCCTAATCAGGAGGTAAAAATGCCCATGAAGTCCTTGATCTCATCCTAAATTATAATTACCATCTACTGCCCATTATAGAGACTTGGTTCACTACCTATTGTACATCAGATATAATTAGCCATCTCCCTCCTGACTCAAATATAATATTAATAAACTGAGAGCATGGCAGAGGATCTGGGGTACTTACCACAGTTTGATCTTGGCAAAAGAGAAGAATGGCCAATCATTTGATACCTTTGAGCACCCGCTATCCAATGTTGTCATCAGCCCACCCGCCTCCTTTATCTTTACAATGATCTTGCCACCCCCGTAAAAATGCCTCCCCACCTTCCCTTGTGACCTTCTTGAACTTGCTCAGCACGTGCTTTCCATATCTAGCTATCTATGCATAATTGGCTATTTGTAAATATGGACATATACATCTATCGAATGCAGCTAAAATACCAGTTAAGAAATTAAGACTCCTGACTTCTCTTAACTTGTCAATATCCGTACTCATAGTGGCAAACATTCTCTAGACTCACTATTCTCCATGATCCAGGAGCAGCACCTTTTAAGTTTTTGATCCTACTGTGACCAACCCACAAGCTGTGTAACCTTTGCATTGACAGAAAGCACTGGCAAAATACAGAATATGCATTCCTGTATCCCATATCACAGCATTACCTAATGAAACTCTAGATGTTACAAATTTGCCTTCTCTAGAGCTGCTATGGAGTCCTCCCAAGCTTCCATTTTGTACCTATAAGGAGATGGTGTTCCCTGAAATGAAAATCACCTCCTCTTCTTCATTATCAAAATTATTGCCTAGCGTTAAAATCTCCTCTACAGTCCCAGGGCCTTAAGTACCTATTATCCCTTATTTCTTTAGTTCAATCCAGTCACTGAGGAAGATATTAAGAAACTTTGAGGTTCTTCAAAACTTCTCACCCTCATGGGATGTTTGCAGTGTAAAAGTGGGCACTTGAGTTCACTCTGCACTTTTCTTCCCATCACCAAGTGTCATGTCCTTTAGGCTAGTCCTGTCATGTATGTAATAACATTTGTCCTATCCACCCGACAATAACAATTCTAAACAGGTGACCTTTTACCTAGTAGCTTGCTCCTGTCTCTTTGACACCAGGCTCTAATTATTCTATCATAATCCCCATACCTGACGTACATAAACATGTCCCCAGGCATGGCAGAATTATTCTGTATAAGGGTCACCACTTTTTAAATCCTTGGCCAACTGCCAGCTGTGCATGATCACACTTGCTTAGAAAAGCATCAGTGATAGTTTTCAAAACATCCATGATTGTTTTAAAAACATATCGATTCTAGAAAAAACCCTGGAGTGACCACTTTAGAATAAAAGACCCTCACTCACACCTCCAAGCTGAGATGGGGGTCCTGCATGCTGAATCTTCGACACACAGCAGTCTGACATCCCTTGCGGGTAGTCATCCTCGACGCAGAGACGGGGTCCTTCATTCTAAACCGGTTCACTGACAAAATATCAATGTAAAAAATATAGAAGTAAAAACTATTGATGAAAAAATATAGAGTTTCCAAAATATTGACTCCCTATACTTAATTTTTTTAAAAAAATTTTAATTATATAAAAATATTCAAAAATATATATATATATATATATATATATATATATATATATATATATATATATATATATATATAATCAACTACTGGTGTTTGCAGACCTCTGAGTGATCGCCTTATTGTACTTTTGCGAAATATATATATATATATATATATATATATATATATATATATATATATTCACTGAAAAAACCATAGGTTTTAGGGACAGTTATAGTTACTTGGACATTGCACTCGTACAAAACCCATGAAATTCCCCTGTTATAGTTAGTTCAGCTAACTATAACTCGCGCCCGCAATGCACTGCTGATGACGTCACATATTACATCACTCATGACATGGTCAGTGACATCACTGATGACATCACTGATGACATCTCAAATGACATCACTGATGACATCACTGATGACATCATCCAGTGACTGTGTGTTTCTGTAAAGTTTAAATATTTTTAATATATATAGGGAAAGGCGTATTGAAGAATGAGTGGGTGTATAAGTGTCTGAATGGATGATTTACTAGGTGCGTGACTAACTCTATAAGTGAGTGATTAAACGTATCTTACTGAATGCATGGGTTAGTGACTAAACTGTGTGAATGTCTGTATCCGTCTGTCTGTTGCTGTGTAATTGGCCGCATGGGTTTGTGAATAGCTACATGAGTGTCTATATGAGTTATTGATTGGTTGTCTGAGTATCTGTGTGGGTGCCTGAGTGTTTGTGTGGGTGGGGTGTGTGCGACTCTGTGCATAGATGTGTGAGTGGGTGATTCACTGGGTGGATGGTTTCAAGAGTGCATCTGTGATAGACTGTATGGGTGGGTAAGTGTGTGTAAGAGTGTGTTAGTGAGTGAATGTATGTCCCAGTCGTACATGTGTGAGTAACTACATATGTAAAAGGCAGTATATATGTGTGTTAGAGTATATAAATAGCTATAAGCGAGAGTGTGTGATTGTGAGAGTGACTGTATGGATGAGTGTGTGCTTGTATCAGTGATTGTATAAGAGCGTAAGAATGTGCTAGTATTTGTATAAGTAAGTGAGCTGGTGTGTGTATAATTGTATATGTGAGTAAATGGCAGTGTGTTTAATTATTTGCATGACTGACTAGGTGTGTGAGTACCTCTATGGATGAGTTGCATTGTGTGAGTGTTTATATAGGTGTATGAGTGCATATGATAGTCCTGTACTGAGTGACTGTAAGTATGAGTGACTGTACGGGTGAGTGAGTAGATGTGTGTGTGTAGACCTAAGAATCAGTGAGTGGGTATTGTTGTGTACTTCATAGGGTGTCCTTAAACGGGCTTTCTAGAATCATGACCATATATAGGCACAATCCAACCTGCCCTTATATAGGCATAGAATCCCAGACCTTACTTAGGCATAAACTATGCATACCAAATACAGGCATGGCTTCCGACATCCGTCCACCCTAGCGTCTCAACGAGTCCATGAAAAAACAGACCCTCTGGCTGCGGGAGTTTCCTTGCCCAGGACTATTGATTTCTTCAAGGTCTCATACATTAAGCATGAACCTCTTATTCCCTAAGGGATTCATTCATGACGTCTTTCGCTACCCAACTCACGTCAATGCTAACATTTTCAGGTATAAATATACCTTCACAAACCCCTGTAAATCAGAGGAGACCTCGACTTCAGAGGAGCCCGATTCCCGGCCAGACGCACTGAGAAGACGCTGCCCTTCCTGCACGCAGAGAGTCCAGCTTCCAGTGATCTAACTTCCCTTGCGGGGTGTTGGAGTTCGAGTCCGGATAGAGATTCCTACCTCTCTCATTCTTCAGGTATGGAGCAGACTAGAACCTAGAGGGACTCTTGGCATAATAGACTCTTGGCATGCTAGGCGTAACTTACTCTTAGTATACTCTAGTCAGGAATACAGCACCTACTTCTACTTCTCCCTACACCTAGGACAGGTTAGGCACACTGGGTAGAACTAGGCTAGAAACGCATCGTATGAGTACTCGCATTTTTAGGTTGTGTCATTTTATGTAAATGCATATATGCTAAAAAGATAATGCTGACGCAGTATTATTTATTTTTACTGCTCACCTTGTACATTATTTATCTCGCATACTGTCTTGTGATCGTAACAGCACATATAACTTACAACAGAAACAAGACTGTTCAATAAATCCTTTATTGAAACGCCCGTCTGGTTATTTCTGTGTAACTCTGAGAATAACTGAAACATGCACGACTGAGCTGAGTGAAATGGTTATCTATTGTTTCTACGACTCTGGGACACATCCTGATTCTGTAAGGGAAACACAGTGGTCATGTTTTGCGGCAGCCAGAAACTAATCCCTTCTTGTCGTCAAGAAGTTTCTAGTGGCCTCTGAGCTAGCTGGCACAAGTAATTAAGTTTAATATACTCGATAGGGACATACCGACCTTAGTCCTATGTCAAACCTATAGGATATATTATTCCAATGCGCAGAGCCTATAAGGGAAATAGGGGCTACACTACATGGCGCCCAATGTTTGGTAAGGCAGTAATTCAACGTTAGATACTGAGTAACTCAGCTGTGCATATATTCTTTTCTCTCTCAGAGACCCCTACCCATATACTCCAAAAGACGTCTGGAGTGGGCAGGGATAGTATCCGCCACGGCTACATAGGGCAGTACCCTATATATTAGCTGTTTGGTTTGCTCAACGTTGAAGGATACAGTGTTCCACAATATTGTGCACCTTATCTTTGTTTCCTTGAAACTTGTGCTACATTTTTCATAAAACAAAATGTCCTTAAACGGGGACAATCCCGCCGGAAACGGTGGAGCTGCGGCTGATCCAGCCCAACCAGCGTTATTTAACAACACAGGTTTAAATGAAGCCGAAGAGGGTGTCATAGACATTCCTCCTAACTTAAGAAGAGCCATTACTCTAAAACTTATAAAACATGGCCTATCTCCGAGAGGAGGTAGAGCAGTTTTCGTGATTGAGGCACATGAATCCTTTCAGACAGAGGTATTCTATTCATGGGTAATTCTTCCTGAATCCAATCCAGTAACACACTTGTTTCACTTCTACAAAGAAGATGAACCACCAGAGGAATACATTCCTTTCGAGGATATTGAAATTCCATTAACATACCAGGAGCATCAGCTCTGGTTTAAAGGCGCCCTAAAACACAATAAAAATATAACCAGGCTCGGTCCACTAGGTAGACCAGGAGCAACATGGCCGATTCTAGCCGGCTACACACCTCATCCAGACATCGAAATAATGTCAGACGAGGAAATACTTAATCAACTCACAGAGTTAATAAAAATCTACAGACACTTGGTTCAATATGTCATGCGGACTTTCACAGTCCAACCACCATTAACAATTACAAATCATACTCCTCCACAGGGGAGTACACTACAAATTACACCACAGACTCTATACGCAGTCATGGGTAAAATGCCCACTAAGCGGGAGCAAATTCCATTTTGGATAGCTCAAAAAATTACTCAAATTGAAGCAGTATTTCCAAATACTAGCCCACATGAGAAACACAGAATCCTAACCATCAGTTTACCAATGGGGATCACACCACAACTGGAAGACTGCACCACTTGGGGCTCAGTCTTTGCTGCCATCTACACTAAAACACACGGCGTTCCGTCAATTGCGGTAATACCAGATGTCCTAAAACAAATTCAAAACGAATATGGAGCAGAGCCTGCTTTAAATTTAGGTATGAAATTACTGAAAAATTTTGAACAGGTCTCAACAATAATATTATCTAATATTAAAGGGGAGGCAGCAGCAGTGGCGATCCGACAAAAACTAAGGGAATTTGATGTTACAGAACATCAGACAGAGCTACCCAGAATTATAGAGCAATCTTATGCAGAATTAGGCAGAGATAGTTTGGGTGGGAGACCAGCTAAACCAAAACTATCTGAAAGTCCTGAGAAGGACTCAATTAAACAAACTCCTACATCTTCTAAAAAGAAGTGGGAATCTAACAAACAAAATTCAAACGAGAAAGGTTCTCAATCCCGAGGTAGGTCTCCTCAAAAGGAGCCCTCTGAAAGGAGGTACAACCTCAGGAATAGGGATAATTTGAGAAAACCTGATAGGTATCAAGACACTGATACACGTTCCTCTCGTCCCTTTCAGGTCTCATCACAGACTTCGGAAAGAAGAGGACGAACAGAACATAGAGAAGAACGCGTGAAATCGAAAGACGACAAGCACGCAACAAAAATTAAAGCTAAACCTCAATTCTCCAAAAAGAAAGTAGCAGGTCTGAAGATAAGACATGCCGAGAATAATGAGATCGCAACTCAAGAACGGAGAATGGGCTCAGACAATGCTGGACAGTGCAGCAGAAGTCACAATAGCTCGCCAGAACCTGATGGAACTTCTGGAGATAGTGGACTTGAATGAGTACATTACAGTAGAGACTGTAGACACCAGGGTTAGTACTCCACAAAGGTTATATGAAATAACACTCCGGATGGAGGGAGACAAACCTAGACAGGTTAAAGCACTTTTTTGGGAAAGACTATCAAAGGGTTATGACATACTTCTAGCAGAAAAAGACTGGCCACCACAATTTGTCAGGGAGTGCCCACACGGCGAGGACATGATTATGCCTGCCTTCTCCAATCACATTTCAATTCACTTAAAATATACATATGCCAGAAAATGGGCAGTGGCCCAGGCTTCAGCATTATATAAAAATCATGTAGGATGGGATGAGGACTCCCCTCACCATAAAATACATCTGAAACATGAACCTACTGCTCAGAGGCAGTATTCAATTAAGCAAGAAGCTAAAAAACAGGTCAGGGAGATTTTAAATCAACTTGAATACCAAGGGGTGATTGAAACTAGCACCTCATCTATGAACAATCCTTTGTTTCCTGTCTCCAAACCAGACAATACATATCGTCTAGTTTTGGACTACAGACATTTAAACACTTGTTCTAAAACTTTTGCAGTGCAAAATGCACACAGCACAGCATTAATGAATAACATTGTGCGCAAAAAATACAAAACAACATTAGACATCTCAAATGGATTCTTTTGTCAAAATATAGCACCTGAAAGTAGGTACTTAACGGCATTCTCCATAATGGGGACCCAGCGTCACTTTTGTCGACTCCCACAAGGGTTCAAGAACAGCCCGGGGTTATTCTCAGCAAGAGTAACGGAGTTACTACAAATTTATGACAACGAGGCATTGTCCTATGTCGATGATATTTATCTGACAGACGATGACTTGGAAAAACACTTGAACAGGGTGAGCACCATTATATTGGGATTCGCCTCTGAGGGCTACAAGTTCAACTTTAAAAAGTCCCGAATTGCCCATCTCAATGTCCTATTTTTGGGATATGAGCTTTCAAGTAAAGGCAAGAGCTTGGCAGCTAACTTTCTAGAGAAGTGTGCGCTGCTCCAACCTCCAAAAACGCAAAAAAATTTACAATCAATACTGGGATTCCTAAATTTTGGTAGAACATACATTCTAAACTATGCAGAAAGGGTTAAACCTCTCTACGCATTAATCAAACCTGATTTTTCAAATAAAAACTGGACACAGGAACACACAGAAATTTTGCGTTCACTCCAAGCTAACATGTTAGCAACAAATCACTTACAAACATGCGTAAGTCAAAGAAATTTGGTTATTCGAATAATTTCGGGTCAATGTGGATTCACTTACTTAACCTTTAACGAGGGTGAGAAAGTACCAATTGCATACAAATCACATTTGTACACACAAGCGGAAATGCGTTTCAGTTCAACTGAAAAATTCTGACAGCAGTTCAAACAGCTGTAGCAAAAGAAAGAGCCTTAGCCCAAGGGAAACGCATAATTGTCGTTACCCCAGTACCGGCTTTAGAAGCGGTCACAAAAGCGAGCATTCCGAATGCTAAAGCTTTACATCCGAGATGGATACAGTGGGTTAATTCTCTTGCTGCAACTGATGTTGAATATGTATTTGATCCAGATTTAAAAACACAGGCATTTCTCCAATATGAACAAGAATGTCCTCTGCCCACTGAAATTCTGGCTCTCGATCAGTATGAATTCGTAATTTACACTGACTGATCCGCACAGCCCGCAACAGGGAGTAAGCAAGCTTACAGTGCAGCGTGTGCTATCGTTAAAGGTCGCATGCGAAATGGCATCTTCAGACCTATGGTCACAAAAACTCAGTCACTAGGTGATTGTACAGCTCAGCGAGCTGAACTACAGGCATTCAAACTGGCACTTGAAAGTACGGATCGAGAATTCCTCACACTAATCGTGTGCGATTCCTTTTACTGTGTTCAGTCGTATAATAACTATATACGAACCTGGCTTGAAAATGGTTTTAAGGATGCAAAAGGTGGCACAATTAAGCACAAATTGCTTTGGGAACAAGTAGTTCTGTTGAAAAACGAACTACCAAAGGCTCACGTGATTCACACACTGAGTCATCAGCGTGATGGCGTTCACGTTGCAGGGAATTCATTGGCTGACGAAGCCGCGAAGGGGCTGTGCAAACGGCTTCCATAGCTGCGATCACTCGTTCAAAAACAAAAATAGACGGTGAGATAATGTTAGCTGTCAATGCTTCAAGCAAAGGCAGCAGTGCAGCGTTACCAAAAAAGTTTCCACTCAAGTACTCTTATGTAATTGATGCGAATAACGTTCCTTTTGCTCGAATCCCTGGAGTGGGGGATAGGGTAATTCCAAACAAGGAACGCAGATTAGGACTTATCCTAGCAGCACACGAAGGGATGGCTTCTGCCCATGCAGGTGTTTCTGCGACAGTATCTTTACTCAAGCAAAGATATTGGTGGCCTGGCATTCGGAAACAAACTAAGAACTATGTTTTAGAATGTGATATTTGCCAGCAGATGAAAGTCTCAACAGTGAAACGTCCTGCGCAGACACCCTTATTAATTTCAGATAAACCATTAGCTTGTGTTTACCTGGACCACTGCGGTCCCTTGCAAAGGGACGGTAATTATAAATACATCATGGTTGCAGTGGATTCATGGTCTAGGTTCCTATGGTTATGGCCTCAGCGCTCAGCTGACGCTCGAACTGTTATAAAAGATTTGCGAGTCTTTATCGGCACATACGCAATAGGCACGTTTAATTCTGACCAGGGTCCTGCGTTTAGCTCTAGGGCTTACAAGGAGGCCATGGCCAGTCTGGGCGTTGCATTGCGGTACTCCTCTCCATTCCATCCTGAGGGTAATTCTGTTGTGGAAAGGAAAAACCGGGACATAAAGCAGTCTATAACAGCTAGGGTATTAGGCTCGGGTGATGGGTGGGTCAAACACCTCATTAGCGTTCAGCGCGCTATCAATAATTTGCCAAGAAGTTCTCTAGGGGGAGTCACTCCATATGAGGTCCTATTTGGGACAAGAATGTGGGTTCCAGACTTAGAACACGTAGGCACAGTGGTGGACAAAAAATAATTTGATATCAAAGATCGTTTGGCTGTTTTACAGGAACTTAACAAGTTAAGAACGAAACAAAGCAACGTATCCTTACAGCCAACCACCACTGGGGAAAAATCGGCGGTCCCAGCAAGGCCTGTCTGGATTCCAAAAGTTGGGGATCTGGTCAGAGAAAAAATCGCGGACAAGAAGGAATTTGGACCTTCTTACAGACAACCGGTACCTGTTCTAGCTGTTCAAGGAACAAGGACAGTACTTCTGCCGCCCCTTGCTGGAAGAAAGGAGAAAAGATTTGCGTCAATCGACCTGATCAAACCACAACATGTGGCCAATACTAAGCAGTAGGCCTCGTGGACTCCGACCTAGTAGCAGACGCACTCCTCTCGCTACTATTCAAGAGGTTCAGACTGAAAGACTGATCACGATCGAGAATTCAGCTGTAACAAATGAAGGACTATGCAACCAAGCTATGGAACTCATCCCTCTTGACAACCAAATAACAGTTCGTCCAAATACACCTGTCTACACCAACGTGACACGTGAAGAACTGGTTCCTGTGATTTCAACGAATCCTGATGCAATTCCAACAATTGACAGAACTGCTTCTGGCTATTTCATTGACTTTGATACGTTCTCAGTGGATCCAAGCGAACCTGAAACGACGCCAGCATCATCAAAACTCAAGCAGCAAGTACAAGACTTTATTCACTTTCTGAAAAAGACTTATCTGGTTTCTCCATGGATTGAACTCTGGATTACATCTGGACTTTTTGTTTTCCTGCTCTGGCTAGCTTTGGTAACAACAGTAAGCTTGCTTATAAGTGGCAGATACATCCATGTGAACATTGAAGGAAAGGACATAAACGTGCTTTTGAAACCACATAAATCTTCCCATCGTGAAGCAAGAGACTTGTCATCAGTGAACATCACAGCTGTTCCTATACAGGATGGTATAGTGTGGGACAAAACAGATTATGAAATCTTCGGTCCAAGTGAACAATTGAACATTCCACATTTGTTTAAAATTTCACTAAGCGATTTGATAACGTCCAGTACCTATTCAGATGATTGGGACTTAGAGACTGTTCAAGATATAATGTTTGATCTAGAAAAATCTGCTGCATTTTCTAAAAATGAATATTTAGAGGGTACAAATGATTACGAAGAAATGTATTGTTACAACCACTATGGTCATCATTATTTGCACAAAACTGCATATCCAAGAAATGTGTTTATGTTTAATCAATGGGAACATTGTCCTACACCACCACATGGTAGTTCAAAAACTTTTGCTAGTAAATTTCCATATTTTCAGGTTATAATACATCTGATCCAGAAACGTTTTACTATAAAAATGTAAACAAAACAGGACTGAAAATTATGTTAACAAATACGAAACAGATTTACTCTGAAGCATTTATTGCCCAACTGTCTACTCAGGGTTTCGACTTATGGAAAGACACAATTGAGACAAAAACTGTCTGGGGTAGTAAAGATTGGCAAGTGCAGGGTATAGAAGCTTTATTTAGAGCCTGTATAATCCCTGAACAAATAATGTTTTTGAATGACACCGTCCAACAGACATCTTGTCTTGGGTTAGCCAAGATAAAAGAGATGAAATCACCTTCTGTGCCAACACCTGCCAGTGATAATAATACAGAGGCAGTGGTGACAGTTGACAATATACTACAACTCAACAGAACTCATCCAAATTGGAAGAAATGGTTGATCTGGCCCGCAGACACAAACAACTGTCAGGAAAGGTTCTTGAACAAAACTCAGGGCTTTGCACTTCATAGGCCAGATTCAAGATATGTCCAAAGACAACATCCGGGGGTAGTAACAACATATAGTGTAGGAAAATTATGCCTCGATTGGCTGCATAAATCTACACTACAGGATGTGAAGCAACACTTAACCTTACTTGCACACGACGCAGATCTTAGGGAATTCTTGCTTGGACCAAGAAAACCGCGTCAAAAACGTTTCATATATGCCGGCATCTACGCTGCTTATAACGAAGCATGGAAAGTGTCACAGATAGAGGCTGCAGAACGAATACGTGAACTTGATCGTATTAATTTAGAGAAAACACTCTCTGTAGTCGACAATGGGTTAACAACTTTGTCCTCCAGAATTTATTCATTGGATGGCATTGTATCCTCTGCTATCGACATTCTAGAACAAGATTTGGCTATGTTACAACAAGGTCAGTCTCAATTACGTTCTATAGTGTTATTGACATGGACGCTGCAATCTTTGCGAGCGGGCTATGTGCCTTGGCGTTTCATCAACACGTCGTCTCTGTTTGCAGAATACAATCTAACTGATAAACAGATCGAATTGGCACAAAGAGGAGCAAAGAATACAGTGCTGAGCATTGAAAAAATTGACAAATTACTGAAAAGTTGTCACAGGTAATGTTATTTTGCCATGAATAAGCCATTCTGTAGCTGGTTTTTCTGCCAGCTACAGAATGGCTTATTCATGGCAAAATAACATTACCTGTGACAACTTTTCAGTTCCAGTATTGTGTCAGACGGATGCAAGCAGGCAAATATGAAAGGTTGGGTAAGGAATACATTAAGACATCTTGGAATTTACCGTATACACATAAATGTTGGAGTGGGGATCGTGAAGTGTTTCTTAGCGGTACTAACTGTGAACATGCACTGACCGGTTCACTCATATGTCAGGACATTATTTTACACGGAGCTTGTAATGGTTCTGTGGCAAACCTGTCTTGCCATCAGCACGGTTCTCCAGCTGCTGTGATTAATCCAACGTTTGGACAACTTTCGAATGGGAGTTACCTCATGTTGAATGATCAGAGCTGCTGTGGAATGTTGCCCGGCATCCCATATCTAGTAACGGTCAACTCCAGGGTCACTTGCTGTATGCAAGTATTGTTTCCCCCAATAGACACCGTCAGGGAGTCGCCTTTGTGGCCTTCACTTAACGTCTCTTTTATAAGATTTGATACTTTAAGCAGAATGAAAGCCATGCTTTTACAGCAAACAGGGCCTTTGACCTCGGCCAAAGAAACCTATGATCTACAAATTGCAAGGACTTCGGCTGAGATACAGACTTTAATACGTACAAACTGCCCTATACATTTCGTAGAAATGATATCACGTATCTTTAACATGTCAGATACAACAGGAATTGTACATGTATTTAAGAGCATTTGCACCGGTCTCTTAGCACCGTTCCAGGCAATACTTGGAATCATTCCGAACTTTGCACATTCGGTGTTTGGTGGCATTCCATTAATTCTAGCACTTGTTGAGGGAATTCTATTCATCTGTCTGCTATTGCGCTATGGCCAGCCGCTTCGCAGAAATAACTCCGCGCGAAATGGAGAAAGTTCTCCTTGAAAGAAAGTGGCGTGAGCGATAGTACAGCTATTGGGCATGACTCGTCTACGGGACCTTAATACCACGTGGTTCCTGTCATTCCGACCAATCTGGCATGATTGCATCTTACCTGTTCTACGATGCCTGCTATGCGGTGAAGAATGCGTGTTGGACGCTTGTCTAACATATCCATCAGCTGCGCCAAAGGACGTCGATACTTTGCTGGTCCCGATAACGGTCCATGCTTCATGTTGTCCCCAGAGGCTCCCAATACTGATGTCAGCATTCATTGAGATCTCACAGTCGCCTCCTGCTGCTGCTGAGGTACGAGAAACAACTCCAGGCACACAGGTAACAACGGACGCGAACATTGCTGCAGCAGCCTATGCTGAGGGCGATGCTTCCCATCTTTGTGCGGTCAATCTCTTACATGGGGTGTTCGAACTTACACCAGCGACAGTGGATGATGTTTTGTCTATTGAAATAGATGATCTAATGTTTACACCAGACCCGTGAACTGACTCTGTTTGGCATATTCTGTTCCAGTACAACAGCAACAATTTGGCCTTCATTTTTCAAAGACTTGGAACATTACCAAATTTGAACTTTTGTCCCATTTTTTTCGAACGAAAATGGCAATCCAATCTGCTTAAAGTAAAACTAGCCTTATAATACAGACTTGGTAGTACTTCCAGGGACACTTAGTCATCTTGTGTGTCTAACTCAGTTCATTTGAATTTCATGACAGGGAATGATTTTGTTTTGAAACAACCTTGCATTCATTCTCGTCATATGTAAATATTGCTTTTATATTTCGTTCCGATTGCATTTATTTAACTCTTTATGCAGGAAATGAAAAGCACTGCTTAATAATGTACAGCATCCTTTGCATTTGAATGTATCTTTTAAGGCTTTTTAGGATATGTTTTAATATGCGGTACTCCATTTTAATGTTTAGCATTTTAAATGTTTAGCATTTTAGTATTGTTGTATACACAAAAGAGGAGTGGGTGTTGTGTACTTCATAGGGTGTCCTTAAACGGGCTTTCTAGAATCATGACCATATATAGGCACAATCCAACCTGCCCTTATATAGGCATAGAATCCCAGACCTTACTTAGGCATAAACTATGCATACCAAATACAGGCATGGCTTCCGACATCCGTCCACCCTAGCGTCTCAACGAGTCCATGAAAAAACAGACCCTCTGGCTGCGGGAGTTTCCCTTGCCCAGGACTATTGATTTCTTCAAGGTCTCATACATTATGCATGAACCTCTTATTCCCTAAGGGATTCATTCATGACGTCTTTCACTACCCAATTCACGTCAATGCTAACATTTTCAGGTATAAATATACCTTCCCAAACCCCTGTAAATCAGAGGAGACCTCGACTTCAGAGGAGCCCGATTCCCGGCCAGACGCACTGAGAAGACGCTGCCCTTCCTGCACGCACAGAGTCCAGCTTCCAGTGATCTAACTTCCCTTGCGGGGTGTTGGAGTTCGAGTCCGGATAGAGATTCCTACCTCTCTCATTCTTCAAGTATGGAGCAGACTAGAACCTAGAGGGACTCTTGGCATAATAGACTCTTGGCATGCTAGGCGTAACTTACTCTTAGTATACTCTAGTCAGGAATACAGCACCTACTTCTACTTCTCCCTACACCTAGGACAGGTTAGGCACACTGGGTAGAACTAGGCTAGAAATGCATCGTATGAGTACTCGCATTTTTAGGTTGTGTCATTTTATGTAAATGCATATATGCTAAAAAGATAATGCTGACGCAGTATTATTTATTTTTACTGCTCACCTTGTACATTATTTATCTCGCATACTGTCTTGTGATCGTAACAGCACATATAACTTACAACAGAAACAAGACTGTTCAATAAATCCTTTATTGAAACGCCCGTTTGGTTATTTCTGTGTAACTCTGAGAATAACGGGGGGCGTGGTTTGGCGCGCGGCAAGATGGCAGCACAGTAGTGCAGCTCTGCCGGCCGCCGCTGTAATCCTTTAAATATCCTGAGAGGCTGAGACCCACCGGGAGTCTCACACGGCAGCGGAGTGCACCGGAGCGGAGAGCTACCCTCCGATACGGCGCTGAGGGCGGGGGATCGCCCCTGAGCGGAGGAACGCAAGCCGCAGCGGCCGCAGACACGACATAAGCTGGCAGACGGGTGGCGCTGACCGGGGCCGGGTGCACAACGCTGCGCCTGCTGTCCCACCGCGGAGGCGGCGCGGCGATTTGTAGGCGGCGGCAGCTGCGATGCCTGGCAGACGGTGAAGCCCTGTCCCTGAGCTGGCGCGGACGGAGTGCAGCAACTGCTTGGTGCCCTACACACCGCGAACCTGCAGGGCGGCGGGTGAGTGATACGCAAGCGCCCGGCTCTGCCCTGTGATGGAGGCCCCAGCACGCAAGATGGCCGCCAGCTCCCTGTGAGACGGAGACTCGAGGTTTGGAGCGTGGCTCGGGGGGACTGCATTGTCGCCGCCACACCAGGCATTTATTAGCTCAGACCATTAGCGCCTCTCCCCCTCCACCTGCCCCGGTGGGCTACAATTGACTGAGACTGAGGGGCTGGTGCACTGGAGGTGGAGATATGAATCCTGAATGACGCAGGGAGGAAAGAGTGGAAACTAGAGCAGAGCCTTGCTGTCTGGAGCTGCCGGCGAGCGTCTTGAGGCCGGGGTGGCGGCAGACTTGTGGCCCTAGGGCGCGCTGGCAGATGTGGGTCTCCTGGGGCTGGAGACTGTGATCACGGCCCTGCTGCTGAGATACCTGCAGGCTGGGGTTGCTGCCCGCTTCAGTGACGGAGCGTGAGTTTGGGCGGTAGGCCTCAATTATTGAACCTCGAGACAGCGTGATACTGTTGTGTGGTGGGGCTGCCCGCGCCGGTGGGAGTCCGGGTGGCGGCGGCAACCCTTGTGCGCTGGCCGCTGTGCATCCTATACCCGCAGTAAATATGGGCAAGCCGGATAAAAACCAGCCACGGCTAAACTTTGAGCTGCGTAAGGGTGGCAGATCCACCCAAAACGCGGCATCGGACTCAGAGCTAGAATCGACTGCGCAGACATCCACCGCACTTGAAAAGACGCTTGCGGCAATACAAGCCAGTCTGCAATCTATAGATGGCAAGATCGAGGTGCTGAATGGTCGCATGGACACTATGTCGGCCAAACTTGATAAGCAGGCAGCTCGGCTGGGGGAGGCAGAGCAGAGGATATCAGATACCGAAGATGGCCTGCAGCAAGTTGCAGCCAAGACCTCGGACATTGAAAAGATCCTAGCGCTCATAAAAAATAAGAATGAGGACATCGAAGCGCGGTCACGACGCAATAACGTGCGCATTTTAGGCCTACCGGAGTCCACGAATGCGGGGCGGCTGGAGGAATACGTTGAGGCTCTCTTCCGGGACATCTGCGGCCCAGAGACCCTATCCAATATGCTGGTGGTGGAGCGAGCGCACAGGTCTCTTGCCCCCCGGCCTCCACCGCGAGCCCCTCCCAGGCCTATTATTGCATGCCTGCTCAACTTTAGAGATCGTGACACGGTGCTACGTGTAGCCCGTCAGAAGGGCACCATACAACATCAAGGGAACACCCTTTCTTTTTACCCGGATTTTACGGTCTTGGTCCAGACTGCGAGGAAGGAATTCCAAGGGGTCAAGAAAATATTGCAACAAGAACAAGTACCTTATGCCATGCTGTATCCCGCTCGCCTTCGGATAGGGGTGGACAATGCGGCAAAAATCTTCAATAATCCAAAACAGGCCATGGATTACGCCCAGTCGCTACGGCGTAAAAAGCAGACAACTGCGCACACATCTGACATTGATGACTGACTACATGAGTCTCTGCTCTCCTCCCGCTCTGGGATGGTGGGGCAGGTAGGACCTGCCAGATGCGGATCTGGCTGTATAGTAGGGGATGTATTGCGATACTGATGCTGTGTCCCGGCTCCCCATGTTCCCTGACTGCATGATGCTGTTTGCCCTGTTTAAATATCTCTCCTGACAGGTTTGCTCTGTATTGGATTAGACATTCATGTTTGGGTGGTGGCGGCCTAGCCGCGGGGTTCTCTGTGCCACACAAAGTCGCTGGAGGGGAATCTACACATCAGTATACTGTTAAATATTAGGATAGGGCAGACGCTTAGGGTCTGCGGAGGCGACCTCCCTTACATATGATTATGAGCGGGTGGGCCAGGCTGAACTATGTGTCTGGCAGGCGGTAGGAGGGTATTGATGGCTGGACCGCTCTGGGTGCACTCATTTTTTGTAATATCCAAATGTAATAAATGGACTGAAGGTGGGTCAGGGGCTTTACCTCACACATCTGAAGGTGGCCTCCTCCCTACTACACCGGGGAGAAGTAGGCGCCACTACGTTCCCCCTATGGGAGTACCCCATCAAGTTTCGAGGGGCAGTCCTCCGTGTTTTTGTTGGAGCCCTTTCTGGGCAATGGGTATGGCTTTGGCATGATTGGGTTGCTGAAGTGGGAGGGGGGAGGGGGAGTTAGTTTTGCTAAGTTGCAATTAGTTTTATGTGATTATATCGGTAACTCTTTGATGCAAGAAACTCTCTTATTAATGTGTCTACTAAATGGGCGATGTCACGCTCTGCTAGAATATACACCACCAGGCACCTATGGGTGAACAATACAGATGTTTGACATGGAATGTCCGTGGGTTAAATAACCCCAAAAAGATTCATCAGGTGTTTGGGTATTTGGACAGACACGGCATACAAGTGGCTCTCCTGCAAGAGACGCACCTTACCAGGGAGACAGAAACCAGAAATGCACGAAAATGGGCAGGGTTCAAATTGGCGTCCTCCTATTCCTCTTATGCCAGAGGTGTCCTTATACTGGTCAAGAGGGGCGTCCCTTTTCTTCCAATTAATACTCACATAGACACAGAAGGACGATGTGCCATGGTACATGGGAAACTTGGAAACACACTGGTTACGTTTGTAAATATGTATGGGCCTATTGCTGACGAACCAGAGGCATTTCAGCGCATGGTAGGAATACTTAGAGACTGGCCAGAGGTAGTCACACTGTGGGGTGGAGACCTCAATACACATCTAGACCCTGAGCTGGATAGATCAAGCCCACAGGGTGCCCGGTCACCGAAGGTTGCCCGATGTGTAAACAAAGCTATATTGGAATTTGGGTTGGTGGACATCTGGAGATTGCAAAATAGCTCAGTGAAGGAGGGCACACACGCCACACCTGCACACAATAGTTGGTCCAGATTGGACTACTGGCTTATTAGTGCTGAGATAACTGGGTGGAACACGGAGGTTGTCACGCTACCCCACACACTCTCTGACCATAACCCAGTACAGCTAACCTACACTCTCCCAGATACACTGCGCCGCCCATTCACATGGCGTTTCAGATCTGAGGCGCTGCTCGACCCCATTTACACTGACACTATAAGAAAGGCCATAGAGCAATATTTTGAACTCAATGTCGGCACAGTTGGTAGTACGGCAACGCTATGGGAGGCATTCAAGGTCACGATCCGGGGTGTCTGTATGAGTACCACGGCCGGCATATTAAAGGACCTTAGACACCAGCTAGCAAAACTAGAAACTACGCTTGCCGGTCTGGAAGCGGCATATAATACGCACCCGGACCTAGAGACACTCAACCGTATTCACGAACTAATTCTTGAGTACGACAATCTGGCGGAGTCTGAAATGCGCTATCTCTCTCGAAGGCATGTAGCCAGGGCATATGGTGAGGGCGGGAGACCAGGCAGAAACCTTGCTACAAAACTCAAGACACGTATCGAGCAGACGCGCATTGACAAAATAACCGACGCTAGGGGAGTAGAGCACTATGCAACACTGGAGCAGGTGGAGCAGTTCTGATCCTTCTATGCTGAAATGTACCAATCGGGCGGGACCACAACCAAAGCCAATATAGCGGAATATTTAGCAGATGTTGCATGCGCATGGCTAGCAGACGGCCATAGAGAATATCTATCCAAACCGATTGGAATATCCGATATTAAAGCGGCCATACGAGACCTTCCCAGTGGAAAAGCACCAGGGCCGGACGGCCTTACGGCTGAGTTTTATAAGGAATTCGCGGATCTTTTAGCACCACACTTGTTAGCTGTCTACGCGGATGCTCACGAAGTGGGCATCTTGCCACCTTCCCTACGGCAGGCACTGATCATAACGCTACTTAAAAAAGACAAACCTGCTGACCGATGCGACTCGTATCGACCGCTGTCACTGATTAATTTAGATGCTAAAGTACTGGCAAAAATACTGGCGATGAGATTGCAACCCCTGACGCCTTTGCTGGTTCTCCCGGACCAATCCGGTTTTATACCGGAGAGATCCACGTCCCACAATCTTAGAACTATATTTGCGATGATGCACATTCTTGATCCAAGCTTACATGCTGCAGCAGTTATGCATGACGCGGCGAAAGCCTTCGACTCTATAGAATGGAGATATATGTTTGTCATCCTACAGAGAATGGGATTCCCTCCGATGTACCTGGGCTGGGTGCGGCTGCTTTACAATGACCCGACAGCACGGGTGAGGGTGGAGGGACTGACGTCAGAGCCATTCTCGATAAGACGTGGCACCAGACAAGGGTGCCCATTATCCCCCTTACTGTTCGCGCTAGCGCTTGAGCCCCTGGCATGTGTGATACGCCAAAGACATCGGGAGACAGCCCTTAATTTTCTACATCGCCCGGTAAGCATATCCCTATATGCGGACGACATGGTCCTATTTGTGCGGGAGCCGGATTGTAACTTAGCGCCTCTACTGAGAGAATACACTAGATTTGGCCTATTCTCAGGACTAACTATTAACTGGGACAAATCTGTCATTATACCTCTGACAGCCATTACTCCCCCTCCACCGAGAGACTACCCCTTGGTGTGGACTTCAGATCCAGTTAAATACCTGGGAATCTGGATACATCGAGATCCGGCGGTGGTTCGGCAAGAAAACTATGGGCGCGCTAGTGCCACCCTTGATCAGCAAATCGATCGATGGACTACTCTACCGCTCTCCCTATCTGATCGCATAGCCATTATAAAGATGGTGGTCCTCCCGAGATTTTTATATCTTTTTTCTAATATCCCCATCACTATGCCACTGCACTTTTTTAAAACCTTGCGTACGGCTTTGCTCCGATTGATTTGGGGAGGCAAACAGGCACGAGTGGGCTGGGCTACCCTGACACTTGACTACGCCCAGGGTGGATTTGGTGCCCCGGATTTGTACGCGTACTACCTGAGTGCTCAGGCGCAGTATGCATTTTACTGGTTCAACCCACATGCCTATACTCCACATGTTGCCGTGGAGGATGGTGACGCTAGTCCGACTCCCTGTCGGGTATCATTACACATACATCTAGAAACACCCCGAAAGATGAAATTAATCCCATAGGCACCACAATTACAGCATGGCAAGATATTGGCAGGCTCACCTCCAAAATACCCATATACGCCCCGGCATTGCCCATTGCACACCATGCGGCCATCTCAGTATTGCAGGAGAAGGGCCCGT
This sequence comes from Calotriton arnoldi, assembly GCA_963921515.1. Taxonomy (NCBI): domain Eukaryota; kingdom Metazoa; phylum Chordata; class Amphibia; order Caudata; family Salamandridae; genus Calotriton; species Calotriton arnoldi. The sequence goes on from CAWUFW010004841.1 coordinate 1,306,865, forward strand.
TGAAGGTACTCAGAGAAGCTGGACTGAATACAATGCAGGATTTATACCCAAACGGTAAACTCCTCAAGACGGCGGACCTACAATACATTACTAACCCCACACCCCTTTTCACATTCACGATACACAGGCTTAGGCATGCCATAAAGTCACATTATTCGAAATATTCAGACGAACCATCCACTTTACAATCTCTGCAGGTCTTATTGACTACACCTACACGGAAAAAGCTGGTCACAAAGCTCTACAGAGCAATACGAGCCGACATCCCTAGGGCCCCAGACAGGAGTCTAGCCCGGTGGAATGATAGGCTTTCCACCCCCCTAACATTATCAGAGTGGGAAAGTGTATGTAACCTAACCAGTCAACTCATACCCAATGGCAACCTTCGTATCATACACTTCAACTACATTCATCAATTGTATTACACGCCGTCCAAGATATACAAATATGGCCTACGGGACTCTAGTCGCTGCACGCGTTGCCGCCACTTGGAGGCGGACTTTTGGCATTTGGCGTGGGAGTGTGCACGTGTTGCAGATTTCTGGGTGCGAGTCGTGCGGCATCTACGCCAGATGACTGGGATAGATTTACAGGGTACGCCGGTGGAATGCTTGCTGGGTTTGCTGCCACAAGTGAAGGGCACTATGGGTAAATTTGTAAGAGTATCACTGCTGATGGCCAAAAGGCGGGTTGCCATAACATGGGGAGGTAAACATGCACCGCGGGACACTCACTGGCTCAAAGACCTAGTATATTGTAAAGAAAAACTGGAGTTATACGCAGAGGAACTGCCGACGACATCGAAACCCAGGGACATTTGGGAGCCACTGCGCCAAATCCTTCACCAACGGGACATAACTGATTCACCTATACAAGATGCTTAGGGGTATTGTAAGGCGGAGTGGGCACAGAAGATTTTAGAGAAATGATAAACTTGAAATATGTAAACTATAATCGCACTGTACCGATGAGTCACGAGTTGTGACAGTTGTTTGTAATGTTGCGTAGTAACGCATGACACCTATGTTGGTGAAATTTGTTTTTGAAATGCAATAAACAAAGTAAAAAAAAAAAAAAACTCTGAGAATAACTGAAACATGCACGACTGAGCTGAGTGCAATGGTTATCTATTGTTTCTACGACTCTGGGACACATCCTGATTCTGTAAGGGAAACACAGTGGTCATGTTTTGCGGCAGCCAGAAACTAATCCCTTCTTGTCGTCAAGAAGTTTCTAGTGGCCTCTGAGCTAGCTGGCACAAGTAATTAAGTTTAATATACTCGATAGGGACATACCGACCTTAGTCCTATGTCAAACCTATAGGATATATTATTCCAATGCGCAGAGCCTATAAGGGAAATAGGAGCTACACTACAGTATGTACTTATTGGTATTGGAGTGTGTATGGTTTTTAGAATGCCAGTCTGTAATTTAGAGTGGGTGTATCAAAAGTTATATTAGGGTGTGAGAAGATGCATTAAATTCTCACATGGATGATGTAATCAGTGATGTCATTTGAGATGTCATCAGTGATGTCATCAGTGATGTCACTGACCATGTCATGAGTGATGTAATATGTGACGTCATCAGCAGTGCATTGCGGGGGCACGAGTTATAGTTAGCTGAACTAACTATAACAGGGGAATTTCATGGGTTTTGTACGAGTGCAATGTCCAAGTAACTATAACTGTCCCTAAAACCTATGGTTTTTTCAGTGAATTTGTAAGGTTTTTTAAATGCTAATTTCTAACTATAACGTGCCTGAAACCTATGGTTTTTTCAGTGAATTTCAAAGGTTTTTTAAATGCTAATTTCTAACTATAACATGTCTGAAACCTATGGTTTTTTCAGTGAATTTCAAAGGTTTTTTAAATGCTAATTCCTAACTATAACATGTCTGAAACCTACGTTTTTTTAAGTGAATTTCAAAGGTTTTGTAAATGACAATTTTTAAATGTATTAATTGTTATATTTATTTTTTTCATACTGATTTACTACATTTTTAGAAACCATTTTTTTTACATATTTTATTTTTTAAATTACATTGTAATTACATTATACATTACATTACAAAAAATACTTTCTCAGAATGAATTACTTTAGTTTAAATACTTTGCACATAGGCAATAGACTTTTAAGTACAGTAGTTACAGTTGTTGCAATGGGCAACACATTTTCAAACACAATGCAACATTCAGCTCAATGTGAATTTCTAGTTAAATGCAATTAGTTACTTTATGGATTACTTTTTCTAACCACAGGACTGGATCCTAGATTCAGTCCTGGGACATCTCCTGTAAACAGTTGAGTAAAAGCGTTTTGGTTACAGTAGTGATTTTTAAGGAATATTATTGTATTTTAAAAGTTGACACTTAGAAACTTTTTCTCATAGAATCACCAATGTTATCCTATGGAAGGAAATTCACTTAGCAGGTAAAAAATGTTATCGTTACTTTTTCTTACTCAGTGTTGGATCCTGGATCCAGCACTGGTGCATCTCCTGTAAACAGTTGAAAGAATGCGTTTAAATCATACAGGCGATTTTTAAGGAATATTTGTAGTTTGTGAAAATCGACACTTTGAAACTTTTCTGCTGAAAACCAGACAATGGATTCCTATGGAAGAAAATATAAGTTACTGGTAAGTACGGTTAAAATTACTTTTTAGGGTCAGTGCTGGGCTAAAAGATGCAGCACTGGGTTCTCTCCTGATAACAGGTGAGTAAATTGGAATTCGTACTTTGGTTGATTTTAGAGGAATATTATAAAGTTCCAAAACTCCACACTTAGAAGAATTTCCAAGTGAAACCAGTCAATGTTAGCCTATGAAGGAAATTCAAGTTACCGGTAAGTACGGTTAAAATTACTTTTCAGGACCAGTACTGGGCTGAAAGATGCAGCACTAAGGTCTCTCCTGATAACAGGTGAGTAAATCGGAATTCGGATTTCGGCTGATTTTAGAGGAATATTTGTATGTTTCAAAAATCAACACTTAGAAACTTTTTCAGCAAAAAGCAGGCAATGATATCCTATGGAAGGAAATTCAAGTTACTGGTAAGTACGGTTAAAATTACTTTTGAGGATCAGTACTGGGCTGAAAGATGCAGCACTGAGGTCTCTCCTGATAACAGGTGAGTAAATCGGAATTCGTATTTCGGCTGATTTTAGAGGAATATTTTAAAGTTCCAAAACTCCACACTTAGAAGAATTTCCAAGTGAAACCAGTCAATGTTAGCCTATGGAAGGAAATTCAAGTTACTGGTAAGTACGGTTAAAATTACTTTTCAGGACCAGTACTGGGCTGAAAGATACAGCACTGAGGTCTCTCCTGATAACAGGTGAGTAAATCGGAATTCGTATTTCGGCTGATTTTAGAGGAATATTTGTATGTTTCAAAAATCAACACTTAGCAACTTTTTCAGCAAAAGCAGGCAATGATATCCTATGGAAGGAAATTCAAGTTACTGGTAAGTACGGTTAAAATTACTTTTCAGGATTAGTACTGGGCTGAAAGATGCAGCACTGAGGTCTCTCCTGATAACAGGTGAGTAAATCAGAATTCGTAGTTCGGCAGATTTTAGAGGAATATTTGCACAATGGTGAAGGGAGGGGCGGGGCCTGAGGTGACATCTGTGCAAACGCGCCTCGTGGCGCGTTTTAAGTTGGGGGATTAAGTCCCCTTGAATCATGAGGGTCCCTAGGGCCAACTAGCCCACCAGGAACCTCCAGTATGCGCCAGGGGCTGCGTTGCAGAGACGTGTAGAGAGGCCACACCCTTTTACACCTCTCTGCAACGCAGCTCTGTGGCGCTTTCTGGATGTACCTGTTGGGCTCGTTGGCCCCAGGGACCCTCAGGATTGAAGGGGATTTAATTCCCCATCTTAAAACAAGCCACGGCGCCTGTTTGCACACATGTCACCTCAGGCCCCGCCCCCTCCCTTCACCACTGTGCGAACGCGCCCCATGGCGCGTTTTAAGTCGGGGGATTAACTCCCCTTGAATACTGAGGGTCCCTGGGGTGCAACTAGCCCACCAGCTACCTCCATTAAGCGCCACAGAGCTGCGTTGCAGAGAGGTGTAAAAAGGGGCGTGGCCTCTGTACACCTCTCTGCAAGGCAGCCCCCTGGTGCATACTGGAGGTTCCTGGTGGGCTAGTTGGCCCCCAGGGACCCCCAGTATTCAAGGGGAATTACTTCCCCTTCTTAAAACGCGCCAGGGGGCGCGTTTGCAGAGTACTGCAGGGAGGGGGCGGGGCCTCCGGCACGATGCCGTTTTTTTTATTTTTATGGGAGGGGGCTGCATGGCCCCCCTTCCCTCGGCCACTTTTGGCCCCGGGGACCCCATCCCCGGGGCCTGAGCATTTTTTTTTGTTTTATTTAAAAAAAAACGGGAAGGAGGGCCGCGTGGCCCCCTTTCCCTGGGCCTCTATTGGCCCCGGGGACCCCATCCCCCGGGGCATGCCCTCTTTTTTAAATTAAAAATATGGAGGGGGGCTGTGGGGCCCCCCTCCTCAGGCCATTTAAGGCCCCGGGGCCTGAGCATTTTTTTTGTTTTATTTAAAAAAAAAAACGGGAAGGGGGCCGCGTGGCCCCCTTCCCTGGGCCTCTATTGGCCCCGGGGACCCCATCCCCCGGGCATGCCCTCTTTTTAAATTAAAAATATGGAGGGGGCTGTGGGGCCCCCTCCTCAGGCCATTTAAGGCCCCGGGGACCCCATCCCCGGGGCCGGCCTTGCCCTTATTTTTATTTTATTTTTATTTGGGGAGGGGGGCTGCATGGCCCCCTCCCGGAGCCACTTATGGCCCCGGGGACCCCATCCCCTGGGGCCTGGCCTCTGGTTGGGGACTGTGGGGGGGTCCCCTAACCCCCCACAGTCCCGGCGGCTCCCCGTGTCCTACGGGAGCCGGCATTGCTTTTCCACATGGGGAGCAGCTAACATGCTGCTCCCCGTGTGGAAAAGCAATTGGTTTGCATTTTGAAAGAGAGAGCAGGTTTCCTGCTCTCTCTTTCAAAATGCAAACCAAGTTTGCTATGACAGGAGCCGCGAGGCTCCCGTCCTGTCATAGCAAACAGCAGTGTCCCAGGGGTAGGCACCCCGGGACACTGCAGGAGCAAGCCCCGGGGAGGTGGTGGTCCCCGGGGCTTGGGGGTCCAAAACGGACCCCCATTTTCAATTTTCTTAGTCCCCCGGGGAGGTGGTGGTCCCGGGGTGTGTGGGGGCTGGAGCCCCCCACACAGGTTTAAAAAAAAGCCCCGGGGAGGTGGTGGTCCCCGGGGCTGCGGGAGGGCTCAGAGCCCTCCCTCACCATTTATGATAAAGCCCCGGGGAGTGGTGGTCCCCGGGGCTTTGGGGGCCCCTAGAGGCCCCCCATACATAAAATAAACCCCCCCCCAGCATGCCCCCGGGACTTGGCCCACCCGGGGGCAAATTTACATCGAAGCGCGGGAGACCGCGCTTCGATTTTTTTTTTTTCGGCAGGATTCGCGCTCCCTGAGCGCATCCTGCCGATTTAAAAAAAAAAAAATGCTTTTTTCTGCCCAGGGGGTCCTTGTGGGACCCCCTGAGCAGACCTAGGGGGTCGGGGTGTTTCTACCCTGCCCCCTTTGTGCGTTTTGCACACTTTTTTTACTGCTTTCTTGTTCCTCGGTTCTACCGAGGAACAAGATGGCTGCCAACACTTCCTGGTTTGGAGTGTTGACAGCCAATTAGCAGACAGCTCGTGATCGGGAGGGTGCGCGAATCCGACGCGGCCATAGATATATATGTACTTTTACTTTTGATTTTCTCAGCAACTACTGAACGGATTTACACCATTTAACAAAAAGGGTTCTTTCTGAACCAAGAACTACCTCTTTGCCAAATTTGGTGTAATTCCGTTCAGCAGTTCGGGCTGTAGCCGTGTCTAAAGTTTCCTATGGGAAAATGAATGGGGAAAACACGTTTTGGGACCCCCCTTTTTTCTCGGCCACCGCTTAACGAATCACCCCGAGACTTTCAGGGTAGGAGCGGACCGGAGCGCCCCAACAAGTTGGAAACTTTCGTGAAGATTCGTCAACCGGCGCCAACGTTATTTCAAATAGAATGTCGCGGATTTCCTATGGATACTAGGTCCTAACTATAACTATCTACTGGCGACCGCCAGTAGATAATATATATATATCCCTTTCACAAAGGACGCGGCACTCCAAAGCTGGATTCGCTTAATTTATTTGAACACAACACCACTCAACCAACGCGTTTCAGCCTTCACACGGCTTTCTTCACGGTTAGTGAGTCCTTCTTTGATTATGCCTTATATACCCATCTCTGCCATAATGAGGCATTCTGGGATACGTAGTGCAATTTGTTTTTTTAAATAACTTTATACATATATACAAATAGGACAATCGCGCTTATGTCAGGATTTTGCATTACAGTGCTTTCATTGATTATTATGCTTAGTGCGCATTGCTTATAAGCGATCTTTATCATGCATCAAAATTATTACATCATTATTATTATGAATCATGTTCGGTATAGTACCTCTTAAATTACATTTCAGGGCATTTTGTTGTTTTTTTAACTTATGTCAACAATTCGATTTTTTGACATTCATCATTCATTATGAATATTCTTGATTTGGGTATAGTACCCCTACTTCACTTTTTGAGACCAACGTAATGTCCAGCTGTTACTAACACTGTTCAAAATCATTTCGGTAATTTATTCTACTCCAAATGTACAAAAAGTTCCTCATCGTTATTTATTCCTCTAGGAGTCTTAGTTCTGAGCCTGATGATATATCTTGATTCCATCTGTCGCAGTTTTTTCACTCTGTCCCCACCACGTTCTTCCGGGGATATCATATGAATGCCATAGTAGTTCATCGCCCTCCAATCTCCTTTCTGGCATTGTGACATATGTTTCGCTGTGGCGTAAGTCATATTTCCATTCTTTACTGCGCGAATGTGTTCAAGAATACGTTTCTTAAGCATACATGTAGTGCTTCCAATATATTTCATTCCGCAGTTACATTCTATAATATAGATGACAAACTGTGATGTACAGGAAATATTTTGCTCAATTTGGATTGGCTTGCCATTCGGTTCCACAATTGTTCTCATGTTCTTCCCAATTTTGCAAGCCTTGCATACATTACATTTCTTGAACCCCCTTTGTTGATCTAATAACCAGTTTGTATGTGGGTTTTCCTGAAAGTGGCTTTTCACTAGCATGTCCTTTAAAGATTTAGGGTCCGATTCCGATCTCGGCCGGTAGTGCTCCGAATCGGATTCGGATTCACCGGATCCGATTCGGAGCCCTGTTTCCCGACCGAATCGTACGCGGGCCCGGACGAGCGAGTACGATGCAAGCACCCGCAAAATCGCCGACCGACTCGAACGCGGCTTCAACACGCTCCGACCGACTCGCATGGACACGACTCGCACCGCGCTATGGAGACGTTTCCCGGCCGGGTAAGTACGATGCGCGCCGCGAGCAGTCCGACCGACTCGCGCCGTCCGGCTCGAAAATGCTGTCGGAGCCGGACTTTGGGGGTCCGCGTCGGACCCCCTGTACGCGTAGGCGCACGAGTCGCACACAGGGGGACCCATGGGTCCCCCTACCTGTGCATGTACGCCGCGATGCGCATGGACGCGTACACGCTGTAGGGGGCGCCCTTGTCCGCCTCGCACCCATTGAGTCAATGGGAGCCCGCGTACGCGTTGTACGACAGGCTCCCATTGACTTCAATGGGAGTCCGACCGACTCGAGTCCGATAGCATGCGTGCGCATCGTACTCGTTCGGTCGGACTGCTAGGGTCCGATTCGGTCAGAATTCTCTCCGGGTCCGGCTCGGTCGGAGAGATTTCCGGCCGGGATCGGAATCGGCCCCTAAGTCTTCCTGTAGGTAACAATTGGTTTTGGGCCTAAAAATTTTCCAATGTCTGGATCTCCTGCGATTAGGTGCCAATATTTTTTAATTCTGTTAGTTATTATGCCACTTTCTTTACTGTATGTTGTGATAAATCTTGGTGGTCCATGTTCTTTGGTTTCCTCGATATTAATTCTTGGGATCAATGTATCTTCCCTTGGTTTCTGATCGGCACGTTGTTTACATTTTCTTAATGTTGTTTCATGATAGCCTCTCGTTTTGAGTCTCTGTATAGTTTCCTGAATTTTCTCTTCTGCATCTTCCTTTTTGGAACAATTACGTTTCATGCGTATAAATTCCCCATAGGGGATATTTTCCAGCAGTGGTTTGGGGTGGAAACTAGTCCCGTGCAGAATACTGTTGGTTGCAGTCTTTTTCCTGAATAGCGTAGATTGAATTTGATCATTCTCAATGAAAATTTTGGTGTCCAAGAATTCAATTTCTTTCCTACTCTTAGCACATGTGAATGATAAACCAATCTGGTTGTTGTTCAATTTCAAAAGTATTCATTAAAATCCTGCTCAGTGCCATTCCATATTAAAAACAAGTCATCAATGAATCGGACCCATAGCACAATCCGCTCGAGTTCTTCTTGGTTATCTGAATTCCATGCTATTTCTCTCTCCCACCAGCCCATGGTTATATTCGCAAAATTCGGAGAAAAGGAAATCCCCATGGCTGTACCACAAGATTGTTTAAAAGTTCCTTATTGAAGAGAAAGATGTTGTTTGTGAGGCATATCTCAATCATTTTAAGCAACATTTCAGTGTGTTTTAATTCCGTAATACTTCGCTGTTTTAAGAAAAATGTACATGCCTCCAAGCCTATTTCATGCCGTATTGATGTGTATAAAGACACAACGTCTATTGTCACCAAGAGGTATTGGTTACTCCATGTGATTCCTGTTAGAATCCTAAGAAAATCCCCCGTATCTTTAATATAGGAGCTCATGCTTTGTGCAATTGGGGCCAGAAACGTATCCACATACTGCGAGACGTTTTCATAGAGGGAGTCACATGAAGAGACTATAGGTCTCCCCGGTGGATTTTGTAGTGTTTTATGGATTTTAGGCAAGAAGTATATCGTTGGTATAACAGTCTGCTACACCGACTATCACAATAGATCAAATGTCTGACTTAAGGAACATGTTTGACTTACTATATGATTTAAATGATGATCAGATGTCAGAAGAACAAGTGCTGGAATCTTTGGATATTCAAACTGATAAAAGAATTGAAAGTGGACTAAGGAAAAAATCTAGATATTGTCCGGTTCTATCACCTGGAAATAGATTTGACTTGTTCTCAGATGCCATCGTTGAGGAACTGGAAAAGTTGTCAAAAAAACGAAATCAAAAACAAAGAGAAAATCTAACTAGCAAAGAAAGGGAAGCAATAAAGAACTTAATGGAAAACAAAGAAATTACGGTGAAACCGCCGAACAAAGGGGGGAACATCGTCCTGATGGACACAAAGGATTATGTAAAAGAAGCGATGAGGCAATTGAATGACAACGCTAACTATTGCAGAATTAAAAATAATCCTATAAACAAAATGGTCTCAGAATTGAATCAAAACCTGCAGAAATGGCATTCAAATAATTTGATCAGTGATGATGAATTGAAATTTCTTACTAAAGACTTCCCTGTTATACCAACGATATACTTCTTGCCTAAAATCCATAAAACACTACAAAATCCACTGGGGAGACCTATAGTCTCTTCATGTGACTCCCTCTATGAAAACCTCTCGCAGTATGTGGATAAGTTTCTGGCCCCAATTGCACAAAGTATGAGCTCCTATATTAAAGATACGCAGATTTCTTAGGATTCTAACAGGAATCACATGGAGTAACCAATACCTCTTGGTGACAATAGACGTTGTGTCTTTATACACATCAATACGGCATGAAATAGGCTTGGAGGCATGTACATTTTTCTTAAAACAGCGAAGTATTACGGAATTAAAACACACTGAAATGTTGCTTAAAATGATTGAGATATGCCTCACAAACAACATCTTTCTCTTCAATAAGGAACTTTTTAAACAATCTTGTGGTACAGCCATGGGGATTTCCTTTTCTCCGAATTTTGCGAATATAACCATGGGCTGGTGGGAGAGAGAAATAGCATGGAATTCAGATAACCAAGAAGAACTCGAGCGGATTGTGCTATGGGTCCGATTCATTGATGACTTGTTTTTAATATGGAATGGCACTGAGCAGGATTTTAATGAATACTTTTTGAAATTGAACAACAACCAGATTGGTTTATCATTCACATGTGCTAAGAGTAGGAAAGAAATTGAATTCTTGGACACCAAAATTTCATTGAGAATGATCAAATTCAATCTACGCTATTCAGGAAAAAGACTGCAACCAACAGTATTCTGCACGGGAATAGTTTCCACCCCAAACCACTGCTGGAAAATATCCCCTATGGGGAATTTATACGCATGAAACGTAAGTGTTCCAAAAAGGAAGATGCAGAAGAGAAAATTCAGGAAACTATACAGAGACTCAAAACGAGAGGCTATCATGAAACAACATTAAGAAAATGTAAACAACGTGCCGATCAGAAACCAAGGGAAGGTACATTGATCCCAAGAATTAATATCGAGGAAACCAAAGAACATGGACCACCAAGATTTATCACAACATACAGTAAAGAAAGTGGCATAATAACAAACAAAATTAAAAAATATTGGCACCTAATCGCAGGAGATCCAGACATTGGAAAATTTTTAGGCCCAAAACCAATTGTTACCTACAGGAAGACTAAGGGGCCGATTCCGATCTCGGCCGGTAGTGCTCCGAATCGGATTCGGATTTACCGGATCCGATTCGGAGCCCTGTTTCCCGACCGAATCGTACGCGGGTCCGGCCGAGCGAGTACGATGCAAGCTCCCGCGAAATCGCCGACCGACTCGTACGCGGCTTCAACACGCTCCGACCGACTCGCACGGACACGACTCGCACCGCGCTATGGAGACGTTTCCCGGCCAGGTAAGTACGATGCGCGCCACGAGCAGTCCGACCGACTCGCGCCGTCCGGCTCGAAAGAGCTGTCGGAGCCGGACTTTGGGGGGTCCGCGTCGGACCCCCCTGTACGCGTAGGCGCGAGAGTCGCACATGGGTCCCCCCTACCTGTGCATGTACGCTGCGATGCGCATGGACGCGTTCCCGCTGTAGGGGGCGCCCTTGTTCGCCTTGCACCCATTGAGTCAATGGGAGCCCGCGTACGCGTTGTACGACCGGCTCCCATTGACTTCAATGGGAGTCCGACCGAATCGAGTCCGATAGCATGCGAATGCATCGTACTCGTCCGGTCGGACTGCTAGGGTCCGATTCGGTCGGAATTCTCTCCGGGTCCGGCTCGGTCGGAGAGATTTCCGGCCGGAATCGGAATCGGCCCATAAATCTTTAAAGGACATGCTAGTGAAAAGCCACTTTCAGGAAAACCCACATACAAACTGGTTATTAGATCAACAAAGGGGGTTCAAGAAATGTAATGTATGCAGGCTTGCAAAATTGGGAAGAACATGAGAACAATTGTGGAACCGAATGGCAAGCCAATCCAAATTGAGCAAAATATTTCCTGTACATCACAGTTTGTCATCTATATTATAGAATGTAACTGCGGAATGAAATATATTGGAAGCACTACATGTATGCTTAAGAAACGTATTCTTGAACACATTCGTGCAGTAAAGAATGGAAATATGACTTACGCCACAGCGAAACATATGTCACAATGCCAGAAAGGAGGTTGGAGGGCGATGAACTACTATGGCATTCATATGATACCCCCAGAAGAACGTGGTGGGGACAGAGTGAAAAAACTGCGACAGATGGAATCAAGATATATCATCAGGCTCAGAACTAAGGGGGTCATTACGATGGCGGGCGGAAGCACAACCGCCGTGCTGGCGGATGCAAAAACCACCAGTTACCGCCGGCACGCAGCAGTCCACACGCCCGCCCAATTACGATGCGAAAAGTAGGCCAAACACCGCCGGCAAGCCAGCAACACCGTCCGCCATCTAAGTGCGTCCGTACACGTAGCGGCGCAGCACAATTGACACACACCGCCCGACGAAATCACGTCCCGCCCGGCGCATAAATTACGATGCCGCAAACAAACGGCTCCCACGGCTAAGAGATACCGTACGACAAACCAAGCAGTAACACGGACGCCGAGCACGGACAACGAAGAAGCGGCTCCCCCGAGCATGAATCCAGCACTGCAGGCCCTCCCCATGCTCTTGCTGATGCACCACCAAGGACGCAACGTACCGCGGAGACGCAGGTAGGCACACACACAACAAGTGCACGCAAACAGCGCACACAGTGCAAGGGCGGAAAAAGCGGACAACCCCCACCAGCGCGTGTACACTACACATCCACCATTGCATCCACATATGACACACAGGCCAAATCGTAACATCGCGTAACACATGTGTACACACCACCTGGGACTAGGAACCAACCACCCCGTCACGGCCCCAAAGCGGCGATGACGCCGCCACACATGCGCACAACGCAGAGGCCAACCGCAGCGCCATGCATGCGTCGCACGCAGACACAGGGACACAACCAAGCAGCACACACATCAGCCCCACCCCGAACGCACATGACACGTGACAGGCCTGCCACAGACATGTCCCCAACGCCCAATTCACGGACAACACCCAACGCCACACAACCGACGCACACATGTCAGTGAAGTCACGCAACAGCAGGACACACCCCAGTGTAACAAACATGGCGTAGCACACAGCGGCGGCAACACCAACTAGGAGAAGCAGGGCCCCTTCGGGAAGAGGAATGCCAGTACCACACTGAAACACCCATACCACCCTGCACATATGAACAAGACATATAAAACGGAACACCAAAGAGCCCGGGGACCGACAACAGGTGGCCCAAGAATAACATTCACACACAAGGCCCAACGCAGAGCGGAAAGGCAGCCTGCCGCCCACACAAGGGAGAGCAGACAGCACTGAATGACCTTCCATTCCAACTCCGAAACCACAGCCATTCGACAGAAGCCGGTGAATACAGCCATTGTCCAAGAAAAGACCAACACAGGCATGCCGAGGAGACCGACCACAGGGCAGATAGCGCATATCACAGAAGCACACAACGGACGGGGAGGAAAAAAATAACACTCCCCATGTCGGCCACATGCAAGTTAATTGGAAGGAGTCACACATCACTGACCTTGAACTGTCTGAGAAGCATGTGGGATGAGGGCCCGTGTCCTCCGCACAAGCCAACAGAACACAAGTCCTGTCTCCCTACGACTACACAGAGCTCACAGCAACCTCGGAGCGTGCACATTGCAGACTGCACACACAGCCGGAGCACGCCACCACAACGCACCGCTGCGAAATGGCAACCGCAACACACCTACCCAACTACGCCGGACAGCTCAAGCTGTACAAAACCAACCTGATACATACATTGGGATGCGATCTCCTGTCCCTGCTGAACGTAAGTTACCGACTGACTTACCGCATCACATTGTTCAGCTGCGTCATGCCCGTCTTCTACTGTCGGAGGTGTCCCTACCAGCATCCCGTGGAGATGGGCCTCTCCAACCCGGCATGTCTAAAGGCGGACCTGCTACCACTACTCCTCCCTCTGGACGCACACGACAGGGCCTGCTCTGCCTATGGGGGCATGGCGTATGTGGCCAACATCGCACCCGCACTGAAATGGGACCACTGTGCCTCCACACGACGGATCATCGAGAACAGCTACATCGAATGTCACCCAGCATGCCCCATCATGGTCCTCCAAGGGACAACTTACGAACAACACCTTGACAGCCACCATCCGCTACATTGGCTGGCAAACATGTACACCACCAATGACATGGAAGCCCTGCTGGGCGGCATCGCATACCTGACAACCTGTAAATTCGTCGGACCACAACGCAGGTTCCCCGATTGACCTATGATGTCCAACACCGCACCCATGCTTAGCTTCCGCACGGACTGGCCAGTCACCACCACAACAGCCATACCAAACGACCGGCAACTGTAACCACACCATCAACGACATCGCCATGACATCGGATATGACCGGGACATGCACACTGTTCCTCATCACATCCAGGAACACCGCATGCATCGTGGGAGGCAGTGGCATGGGGTCTGTGTATCGCACCCACATGGACGGAACTGCACGAACAACCAGGACACGACATGGATCCAGCGCCCATGGACACACACACCGCTCAGTGGACATGAATAGGTCGCCTGGAGTCTGTGGGTGCTGCACCCCTCCCACCCCCGCCCCGGGAATCCCATACCAGGACCTTTGCATGGACGACAAGTGCATACAACTACAACACGACCCCAGTGACTGTGACATGGCCAGTAACCACCACATTGCAACAACAAGTGGCACGCCGCTGCATGCACGCAAGCACATGCCCTGATGTCATCTCACATGCACGCGTGCATGAGGAACAACCGCAGCAAACCTGTCACATGGAACTGAGATGGACTGTGCCCATGATGCCAAGCGGTCTGGTAGGCTACATGTATACCGTCTGTGTCAAAGTCCGCAGCTCCGCAGCTATACGTAAATGTACATTAGCACAGCCTTGGCCAAGCAGATGTAACTCTGAAGCCCACATCCCACATGCAACAGCCAATCACATGTAACCCCACACCCTATCCCATTTGCAATCATGCTCAGTATATCCTCAACATGTATTCCGCTGCCAGTAGTGTCCACTATACTGCATCACAGAGGACAGAAGACTCAATATAATGTTTGAAACCAAAACTGTCTCCGCTGACTCATTTCACAAGTACGAATGAGAGAGGATGAGAGTATGTGAAGTACACGGCAGTCGTGACATGACCATGTAGTCCACTGGTATTGGATGTCAACGCAAATGAGTAGCACAACTGTGGAAGACACACATGTGTCATGTGAAGTCGTATGGACGCAGTGCTCAGGTGGGTGGGTGTGACGGGTAGATGCGCACATGCCAAGTTGGAGCACGCCGTGTTGGGAGGGGTCATGAACAGTACACCACCGCTTCCCTGGGCATTGTGAGAGGACACCTGTCGGGGGGAGTGAACACGTGTGTGCACAGCAGCCGGGCACACGTACAAAGCGGTACCAGGCGCACCTCAGCCCACCCTCTGTGGACAAGCTGGATCCTGTTATGCGCCCGCCATGCCCCTTGACAAGGCACACACAGCCCCAGTCGACCAGGTGTAACCCCAACATAGTCAATCCGCACAGGCGATACAGGGCACGGGATGGCAGTGGAGCATGGTGTGTGAGAGGTCTCCTCGCGCTCCTCCTGGTCATATCACACAGGCAATAGAACCTCAACGTCTAGCATGGCACAAGTCAGATGGAAGTGTAGGGGGGACGCACCCCAGCACGAGCAGCACTGACGTCACGGGAGGTGGCTCGCACCATCCCATCCATTGCCCATCATACCAACCACGACACATGCCATTGCGACTAAGTGCAAGCGCGTGCGCCACCACCCCGAGCCCTCCCCAGAGAGGCCAAAGAGTGAATGTGTGGGCCATCAGTCACAGACGGACGCGGCATGGCTGCAAGGGCAGCCACAGCCACTGGGTGTCGCAGGTGGCGGATCCGGAAGGCGAAGACTGTGATGCATAGTCCATGCAGGCCGGGTCTCCATTTGGGGCACCACGCAGGTGGACGGCGTCCCGTAACACATCATACCCTGAGACAGCCCACTTGTGCAACTGGACCCACACATACACTCCTTGCCCTCTCTGGTGCGAGCTCGGGGCTGCCTGTGCAAGCGCTAGCCTCGCAGGTGCACATGCATATTGGGGGAGCGAGGGGAGGACATGAGGGCTGGGGCGAAGATGACTGTATCACTGTCAGTGAGTACAAGGGATGACCCAGATGTGGAAAGGAAGAGACGTGTCCCGTGTGTACTGCAACTAGTCGCCAATCCAACTACCCCCCCATGTCCGGAATGTAAGCCCACACCTAGGCCCGCCCATCCGCCACATCGAATATACCACCAGCACGACAACCTTCCCATTCGAAACACTGACTGGGGGTGGCGACCAGTGAACAATCATGTGTAGCCTACCCACGCGTACATGTGGGCCCTCCATGATCCATGTCACCTGCGGCAAAGTCATGACATGCGCAATGTGGGAAGTGAGGAGAGCTGTCCGCCCCACGCACAGAAGGTGCATCAGCTCCACAGACCCAGCAGCGAGTCCAGCAGGGGTCACATGTGCAGGGGCAGCTGTGCCTGGTGTGAAGGCACATGCATATAGACAGCACATCGACCAATGTGTAGTCTGCCCACATCTACAGTCCATCATCATGCGGACATAGGAATTGAACACAGGGCAACACATCTTAGTGGGTGCACCCACCGTGACCAACAATGCGCAATCATCGACGTACCCGCCCTGTGCATGGCCCCCACCCAACGGAGGCACATCCAGTGCCACCATCCCACACACACAAGCCTTCCACGGAACATGCTGTGTCCAATGCTCAGTACAGAGTCAGCGCCCATCTGGTGGATCCTGAACAGGAGACACATGCACACACATGCCAGCTCCCACTATGTACGTCTGCCACCTGGCACGTGCAATGTAACCTCTCACCTGTGACGTGTGACTGCAAGCACACAGCCGTCTTGGCATGGGGCTGTCAATGTGGACACCTGTCAATGTTTCGGGAGGTGTGATCCGTACAGTGCTGTACATAGGGTGCAGTGCTGACACCTACTACTGTCTCATATCCCCTCGTGCCACAGGTCCCACTTGTTTTGGCCGCTCAGCCTGTGCCCACATCGTCGTCGTCGTGTGCCATACTCATCCAGCCTCGGAAGCAGTTCCATGCTCAGCAGACATTCATGTTGCCGTGGCGTTGCCGCTTGACGAATATGCAGTCAGTCCCCATCAGCACGCCCCGCAAGTCATTGGGGCCTAGATCCCCATGTGCATGCACATGGCAGTGGTTTGTATCACTAGCCATTGCCATTGTTGGGAGACCTGTGTAAGTGTATTGTGGCCGTGCCGTCCCAGCTTGACAGCTGGGCTGTGGCTCATGTGCCTGCTCAGTCATGTCAGTGATGTGTATGCGAAATTGCTATGTGTTGTGTTGCTTTGACATGTGTCTACTGCCATTTTCCCTAGGCGGAGACCGAACATTGACCGCCCATACCAATTGCTGGCGGACATGGACGATACAGAGGTCATTAGGAAGTTTCGGCTGGACAGGCCAACCCTGCATCGACTGTGTGCCATGTTGGAACCCCATCTCCGTCCCCGCAGGGTGTATCCGACAGCTGTCACCCCACGGCTAAGGTGATGGCCGCCATGCATTTCTTCGCCACTGGGTCATTCCAGCACACAGTGGGCAGTGGAGGAGGGATGTCCCAGCCCATGTTCAGCAAGGTGCTGAGGGATGTACTGGCAGCCATGATGCTGTGCCGAAACAGGTACATCCGCTTCCCCAGGGCTCGTGAATTGGCGGCAGTGAAGGGTGCATTCTATGCCCTTGGCAGAATCCCACACGTCGTTGGAGCCATTGACTGCACACATGTTGGCCTTGTTCCACCACAGGCCACTGAGCACCTGTACCGCAACAGGAAGCACACGCACTCCCTGAATGTGCAAGTGGTGTGCCTTGCGGACATGGTGATCACCCACGTGTGTGCAAAGTTCCCAGGCTCGGCCCATGACGCACACATAATGCGCAACAGCATCTTGCCACGACTGATGTCCAATCTGCAACAGGATCGTGGCTGTATTGTCGGTGAGTATGTGGAGTGGTGTAGCGTGCTGGCTGTGCGATGCTGTCCCCTGTCCAGTTGGAATAGCAATGGTTCTCTGTGTCCCTCACACCCAGGTGACTATGCGTACCCGAATGGGGCATGGCTGCTCAGTCCATTGAGGAATCCTCGCACCCCAGCAGACGATCGCTACAATGAGGCACATGGGAGGACCAGACGTGTGGTCGAGCGTACCTTTGGCCTCCTCAAGTCCAGGTTCAGGTGCCTGGACCGCACCGAGGGTGCGCTGGCGTACTCCCCACAGAAGGTGTGCCAGATAGTGGTGGCGTGCTGCATGCTGCACAATCTGGCCATTCGGAAGCAGATCCCCCTCATCGTGGATGACGGAGATCAACCAGGGCCCCAGCCCGCAGACCAGGACAGCTCGAGTGAGGAGGACAGCGGAGAGGAGGAAGCTGGTAATGTGCGGCAGCAGCTCATCGCCCACTACTTCACTTGACGGTGAGTGTCCATGTACGCCGGCTGATGTGGCTGTATCTGTGCAGGTGTGTGTGTGCTGTGTCAGGGTGGCCGTTTGTTCACTGCGTGCTGTGTGTCAACGCTCCATGGCCAGGGTAGTATGCCACTGTTGGTGGCTGTGGCATTTTGCCCTATTGCTCTGTGCGATGTGTGTACATTGCTTGTAGTTGTTGACATGTACTGTGTGATGGGTGTGTGACACACTCATTGAATGTGCTCCTGTTCTGTCTCCCACCCCTAGGTCCCTACAGGCTCCTCCGGTTCCATTGCCATGCCACGCATCAGGTGCCTTTCCGCCCAAGGTGGCCGTTGTATTCCGTACAAATAAAACACAGGGCACAAACAGCAGTTTGTGTAAGAGGTGCATTTATTTCAAACTGTGACATGTGATTGTGTGTAAGGTGATGACAAAAGTGGTGCGTGCAGTGACAATGAGCTGTCGGTCATGGCTGCGAGATGCCCAGGGTGTACCCACTGGTTCTATGTCCATAGTCCAACACACACATGCCATCCAGATGGCAGTGTGGAGTGGGATCGTAGTCCAAGTCAATGCAGTGGGTGGTCAAGGAAGGCTGGCTGGCTGCCTCACTTGCGTTTGGAGCGTGCGTAGTCCTCCCGGGAGATCTGTTTCCACTTCGGACGGCCCCTTCCACGTTTGCGAGGGGGGGTGCCTGCTTGCGACCTGCTGGTGGCTGAGGTGTGCTCACTGGCTGTGGACGCAGGGGAACTGGACACTGCTGCTCGACCCTGCGCCCCGGCAGGTGGTGGCGGTGGTGGAGCTGCTGTCCCTGGCTGTGACCTCACCACCAGCTGGCCCATGAGGTCCACGAATTGGCCCATACGGGCGTCCATGGACCTCAGCACCCCCAGCACCTCCCGCGTGTCTGAAGCAGACCTGGCCCATTGTCCTTGGGCCTCTTCATAGGCCCCAAGGACTCTGGCCATTTGAGGCAGGGCATGGCTCCCAGGGGAGACTTGCGTTTCCCTGACCCTGCTCCTCCTACCGGTACTGCTGCCACCGGCCCTGCCCACTAGCCACATTGCTCACCACGGTCCTCGCTGTGGCTCCCAGGGTGGATCCAGTCGGCCGGGCCACCACCTGCGCTGGGGCTGGTGCCAGCGAAGACGTGGTGGTGGTGGCGGCGGTGGTGGTCGGTGCGGCGATGGTGGCGGTTGCGGCAGTGGTAGTGGCCGCAATGACCGTGGGTGTGGCCGCAATGACCGTGGGTGTGGCCGCAATGTCCGTGGGTGTGGCCGCAACGACAGTGGCAGCAGGGGGCTGGGAATGTTCAGCAGCCCTGGATGATGGGTTGGTGGGTAGGAGGGGTCCTGGGGGCGGCTGGGCCCTGCCACACCAGATGGGCCTGCTTGGTGGTCCGTGTCCGAAGACTAGGACAGATCCTCCACATCCGTGTGTCCTCGTTGGGGGCTTGTAGGCTGGCTGTGCTGGCTGCTGTCTCCATCCCCAGCATCCAGCAGTTCGTCACCTGTGGAGAGAATGAGATTTGTTATTGTGTTGCACCTTGCGAAGTATGTATTTGTCGTCTGACATTAACAGTTCGTGCAATCTCGTACATGGGTTTCCCGGAGGCGTGTGTGTGGCTGTACCATTTGTAGTTGTGTGTGCTTGGCAATGGGACTGTGTGCTGTGCACATGTGGCATGGGACGGATTGGCCATGCCGATGGGTGTGTTGCTGTGCCCCTACTTATTGTGACTCTGGTGTATGCGGGCTCCTGGCCCATCCTGGGTCTGGTTTGTACTTTGCTTTTGGGGTTCAAATGGAACGCTTAGGAACGCATATGGCAACATGGGGGCCATGCCCCAGATTCGCATTTGGGAGGGAATATGCTTTTGGGGTTCAAATGGAACGCTTAGGAACGCATATGGCAACATGGGGGCCATGCCCCAGATTCGCATTTGGGAGGGAATATGCTTTTGGGGTACATGCTGTGAGCCATGGGTGCCGAACGTGACATGTGTTGTGGCAGCATGACAGTGCATGGTCTGAGGTGTGTGCATGCCTGACATGGCCTGCATATTTGCTGTCTGTTGTGATTACTGGACATGGCATTGGACGCATCGTTATGAGTGAGTGATGGTTGTGTGCCAGCCAACGTATTGCAGTTGTCCCATCTCCTTGGTGTGCGTGCTGCCCTGTGCCATGTGCATCACTGCAGTGCTCGGGGGGTGTGGCCCATGTTGTGTGTTGTTGCTCACAGTGTGGCGTGCGCTTCATTGACTTCTGGCACATGGTTGGTCATGGGCATGTATCTTAGCGTGACTGCTGTATGTGTGGCAGCTGTGCGGATGACATGCCTTTCATGAGACTGGGGCTGACGGATGGGATGGATGGTATGTTGTATGTGCATGGTGTGTCTGTGTGTTTGATGGGTTCAGTGGTGTTCGTGTGCATTTATGTTGTTCCGCTCTGTTGCGTCTAGTGTTGTTTGTCTTACATAGGCGTAGTTGTGGGGTGTGTGGTTGACAGGCAGTAGGGGCTACATGGACAGGACTTCAATGGTGTTTCGGTTGTGTGTGATGAGTTGCACAGTGGCTGCCGTGTGGTACTATATTCAGTGTGGCTTGTGCATGCAGACGTGGCTCCTTGGGTGTTGCTGTGTCTGTGATGGGTCATGTGAGGTGTGAGTCTGTGGTTCATGTCCGTGTGCACATTGTTCACTTGTTCGTGACGGTGGGCTGTGCTGCGTGTTCGTCTGCTACGTGACATGTCCCATGTGTTGGTCGTGTTACGGTCCTCATGCCTCCAGTAATCCAGCCCTGTCCAGTTTCCCACCTGCAGGTTGTTCGGGCGTGCACTGTACTGGATGCCACATGGTTCTAAGCGGGGGGTGCTCCATGTTGCAGGTCTGTGGGGGTGGGGGGGTGTTGTGGGTCGTGGTGGTGGCTGGACACCGATTGTTGTGGACCGTGATGTCTCCCTTTCGGCTGTCGGTGTGCACTGCGGTGGCTGACACGTGGCTGTGGGGTGTGGGGGATGCTCCTCCTTGCTGTGCTGTGGGACTAGGGGCCTGGTGTGTGTTGTACTTGGGCTGTCCACCCTCCCACCCACTGCACTTTGTGTTCCTGCCACTTACCTGTTACTTGTCGGTTAGTGCAGCTATGGCGGACACATGGGTGTGGTGGGTGCTCGTTGTGGCGCTTCTGGCATACTTGGGGACCTGTTGGTGGTTACGTGGCTGGCTGAGTGTACACATGTCCCCACGTATCTTACAGTTGTTCGGTTTGGGCTGTGTGTGGTGGTGTCTGTTGCATGTGTGTGTGATGTGTTGTGTATTGTGTGCTGGACATGGGGGTGTTTGTCCCTGGGAGCTGTGGCATGGTGGTAGTGCATGTGAGTACATAGCGGTGTGCTGGTATACATTAGTTTGTACTTACCAGCCTCCACTCCCCTGCTAATCCAGCGAGGATCTCCGGATGTATTATGACTCGCACCTTCTCCTCCCACGCTTTGAAGGTCTTGAAGAGCGCGGGATTCCCTCCGCCAGTGACGGCAGCCAGCTCTCTGTTCTTGTTCTCCTTCTTCTTGACCAGGCTCTTGACGTCATTCCACCGTTTGTTGATTTCAACTTTGTTCCTGGGCAGGGTCCCGACTGCATTGACCTGGTCTACGATCCGGTTCCACATTCTGTTTCTGGTGGCTAGTGGTGTGTGCTGGACCAGGTTCCCATAGATTTGTGGGTGCACCTTGATAATCTCGTCGACCATGACCGTCAGCTCCATGGGCGTGAACTTGGGCATTCTTTGTGGTGCCATGGTGTTTGTGGTGCTGGTGCGGTGTGTGTTGTGTAATGTGCAGGGGGTTTGTGGTGCCGGTGTTTGGTGGTGGTGGTGGTGGTGGTGGTGGTTGTGATGTGTGCGTTTCTGTGGTGTGCTGCTGTCCTTGCTGTGTCACTGTGTCCTCTCCTCTCTAGTTTGCAATGTTGCAAGGGGTTGTGGTCTGTGGGAGTGCTGCTTTTGTACTTACCTATGTGGGTGTGTCCTCATGGTCTGTTGTTTTCAGGTGTGTTGTGTCTGGGGTTCTGGCCTTTGTAGTTTTTGTTTGTCCAGGGGGGTGTTTTCGGGATGTGTACTGTGCTTGTGTATTTGTGCGTGCCTTGCTGTGTGGACTTGTTGGCCATGTTGTGTGCGATTGTTTTTGTCAGCGGATGGTTTCTGTGCAGGGACGTGGGCGCCATGGCTTCTGCCGTGTCGATTCTCCTCGGCGTTGTTTGCGCTGGCGGGCGGTATATTTGTAGTTTTCCCGCGCTCATGGCGGTGCGATCGTAATCTCACGTGCGGTGTGTCGGCCGTGAGGGCGGGCGGTTTTGTGTTGTCGTGCGTGTTTCCGTCCGTGGCGGGCGGTTTGACTCCGACTCGGACGATGGCGGGCGGTATCTTGTGTGATTTTTCCGCCGATGGTGGTTTTCGGTTTGTGTAATCGTAATGGCGTGGTCGGTGTTCAGACGGTGTGTGCGGGCGGATTTTTGCCGCTTCCATGCCTGGCGGATTTTTTTACGCCGGGTATCGTAATGGGCCCCTAAGATTCCTAGAGGAATAAATACTGATGAGGAACTTTTTGTACATTTGGAGTAGAATAAATTACCGAAATGATTTTGAACAGTGTTAGTAACAGCTGGACATTACGTTGGTCTCAAAAAGTGAAGTAGGGGTACTATACCCAAATCAAGAATATTCATAATGAATGATGAATGTCAAAAAATCGAATTGTTGACATAAGTTACAAAAACAACAAAATGCCCTGAAATGTAATTTAAGAGGTACTATACCGAACATGATTCATAATAATAATGATGTAATAATTTTGATGCATGATGAAGATCGCTTATAAGCAATGCGCACTAAGCATAATAATCAATGAAAGCACCGTAATGCAAAATCCTGACATAAGCGCGATTGTCCTATTTGTATATATGTATAAAGTTATTTAAAAAAACAAATCGCACTACGTATCCCAGAATGCCCCATTATGGCAGAGATGGGTATATAAGGCGTAATCAAAGAAGGACTCACTAACCGTGAAAAAAGCTGTGTGAAGGCTGAAACGCGTTGGTTGAGTGGTGTTGTGTTCAAATAAATTAAGCTGATCCAGCTTTGGAGCCCTGCGTCCTTTGTGAAAGAAATTGATTTGGGGCCAGGATCCGGCCCATACGCTGAGCACCCGCTGTGGAGCGCCTTGAGCTGAAAGGATCACATTGTGAGACAATATATATATATATATATATATATATATATATATATATATATATATATATGTACCAATAACATAAAATCTAATTAAAAAAACATTCTATTATAAATTAAAACATTAAACTATTTAAAAATCTTCAAACTTAAATTTCCCACTCCAGTGAGTGCAACAATTGGGAAAGTGTTGGATAGCGGAGGGATAAAAATTACTATTCCCACTGTTGTGAGTGTAACAGTAGGGAAAGTGTTGGATAGCGGAGAGGTAAAAATTACTATTCCCACTCCAGTGAGTGTAAGAGTAGGGACAGTGTTGGATAGCGGAGGGGTAAAAATTACTATTCCCACTCCAGTGAGTGCAACAGTAGGGAAAGTGTTGGATAGCGGAGGGTAAGAATTTCTATTCCCACTCCAGCGGGTGCAACAGTAGGGAAAGTGTTGGATAGCAGAGGGGTAAAAATTGATATTCCCACTCCAGTGAGTGCAACAGTAGGCAGAAGTGTAGGATAGCAGAGGGGTACAAAATTACTATTCCCACTCCAGTGAGTGCAACAGTAGGGAAAGTGTTGGATAGCGGAGGGGTAACAATTACTATTCCCACACAAGTCAGTGCAACAGTAGGGAAAGTGTTGGATAGCGGAGGGGTAGAAATTACTATTCCTGCTCGTGTGAGTGCAACAGTAGGGAAAGTGTTGGATAGTGGCAGGATAAAATTTACTATTCCCACTCCAATAATTGTAAAAGTAGGGAAAGTGTTGGATAGCGGAGGGGTAAAAATTACTATTCCCACTCCAGTGAGTGCAACAGTAGGGAAAGTGTTGGATTGCAGAGGAGTAACAATTAATATTCTCACTCCAGTAAGTTCAAAATTAAAAACAAACAATATTTTAACAACATAAATATTTTTAAAAAACTAAATAAATTAAAAAATATATAAATATGTAAAAAATTAAAATACAAATATATTTATTATTAAAACGATTTTAAAATGTTAAATACATATGACAAATACCTACAAATATTATATTAAATGAAATTTAAAAAAAATCCCAAACAAATAAATATTTTTTTATTAGAAATTATTTAGAAACAAAAACATTAATTATTACATAAATTTACTTTTTTTATTTCCTACCCTATAACACCACAAAATTACCAATTAAAGAAAAATGATTAATTAAAAAACAAATTAAAGCTCATAAAAATTATTTAACTTCCCACACTTTAACCCTATAATCCCCACAACCCACAGCTAAAATTAAACTGTAAAAAAATTAATTACACAATTAAAACTTATTTTCAATTAAAAAATACTAATACTATTTAACAACTAACTATAAAGTAAGTACAATTAATTTACTCCCCACACTGCACCCTTATAACAATAAAACGAATATTCAAAAAAATATAAACAAATACCCAAACTAAATATAAATTAATTAATTAATATTATTAATCAACAAATTGTAACCCCTATAAACCCCACAACCTGCACCTAAAATTAATTACACAATTTCCATAATTAATTTTCATTTAATTAATATCAATTAAGAACTAATTATTAATGAATTAAAAATAAATTACTTCCCACCCTTTACCCCATAAACCCCACAACCCACACCTGACAAAAAACACACAATTACCATCATTAATTATCAATTAATTAGTTAATATAAATTAACAACTAATTATTAATTAATTAAACATAAATTACTTTCCACCCTTTACCCCTATAAACCCAACAACCTGCACCTAAAATTAATTACACAATTTTCATAATTAATTTTCAATCAATTAATTAATATAAATTAACAACTGATTATTAATTAATCAAAAAGAAATTACTTTCCACCCTTTACCCCTATAAACCCCACAACCCGCACCTAAAAAAAATTACACAATTACCATAAATAATGATCAATTAATTAATATGAATTAACAACCAATTATTAATTAATTACAAATACATTTCTTCCCACAATTAACACTAATAAATAAATGAAAAATAATATTAATTTATTATAATTAAATTACTTTCCACCCTAGTCCCCTATAAACCCACAACACACTACAGAACTAAAAAATGCAAAAGTGAATTAAAATAAAATTCATAACTACTAAAAATGTAAGACATATATTAAAAAACATACGCAATACTTATACAAAAAAAATGCATCACATACATTTAAAATATAAACTAAAATACATAACACTAATTAAAAAATCGATATTTTAAACAACTATATTAATGACTTCTATATTTTTTAAAACAATATTCTTTACTTTAAATCCAATATTCTTGACCACGATATTCTTGCTTTCGATATTTCTGACCCACGATATTTCTAACTCGATATTTGTGTAAGTCGACATTTCCAACTCGATATTCTGTCTCAACACCTTCTAAACCATTAAGTGAGGGGGCTGGTTCTTTACTAGGGGTTTCTTGGCTACAGGTACACATAGCTACACGCATATACACCTACACATCCAGGCTAGGCTAGGTACACTTAGGCAAATTACTTAGGGCGCGCATTTTAGGAATATGCAAGTGCTACTGTTTTTATCTGAACTGCTTCTGTTCATCTTATTAGCACTATGGTAAAAATGTATCTTCTGTTTACTATATTGGTACTAGCAATCTCTTTCTTATGGTTCTGTCTCCTGATTGTTGCAGCGCATGTTTTACACAAGGCTGTCACTGGACCAATAAATATTTATTGAAATGTCCTAACCGCCATCCTGTATATTTTGTAAGAGAAAGCAATCGCGAGTGTCTGAGAGAAATGTACTGTACTGTTTTCCACGATCCCTGAGGAATCAGGGTTGTCATGTTTAGTGGTTGCCAGAGACTACTTACACCACTGTTGAACACAGGAGGGTGGTAGTGGCACTGTAGAGCTAGCTGGTCTAATGGCTGATATATCCTGTTGGGGTGTCCTGAAGCAGTTGGAACACCAAGCCCTCAGTTTAGGTCATCCAAAACACGCAGGTACTGGGGGACTCCTAGGAACTACATGACACAAGGTAATCAACACCTCCCTCGGTAGCCAATCCATTCCTCAATCCTCCTAAGAATCACCCTTATGTCTTTCAATAACTTTCCTCACACTTGGAAGCAAATGGCCTTTTCAGTGACTTCTAATAATTTTTCAGAGACTGCATGGGCACTTCAATATGATAGCACACCATTTCTGTGTGGACTTCACGATGATAACACAGAATCCTCAGAGGACCTCAGGTTATTCATATATCATGCCTGTGAGAGTTTCACCCATCATCCTTATGGGGTCTTTATTATGATAAGCCACCACTGTGCGGACTTCAAAAGAATAACTCATCATATATGTGAGGACTACAGTAGGTTCACACAACAACCCAATGACAATGAGGTCTTAGAGTAATTTTAATTACTCCTCAGTAATGAGAGTAATTTTGGTAATTCTGTGTTACTCTTTGACTTGAAATTAGTAATAATTATGTAATTAAGAGAAACATCATGGGGAACATAAGCACACAAAAAACTAATTTAGCAAACATAAGTGGCTGCTTGCGTTGTTGTTCATGTTCGTTTGCTTTTTGCACAAAGAAAAAAACGGTTAAGGGCCTGATTATGATGCCTGTTGTACTGACCATCGGACCGCCACGGCCGCTATCTGATTCTGACTGCTGAGGCTGGGAAAGTTGCCAATGCCATATTACGACCGCTGCTACCATGCAGTCTCATCTACGGTGGTGCACATACCCCCAAATATGTTGCTGCTTGCGAAATCACAGGAAACATGTGATATGTACACACATGCATGACGTGTGGAGATATGCCTTGTGCACCACGCACCCAATTGCTAGAGTGTGGCAATCTGTGCGTAGTCCAGTCAATGGGGATACATGCCACCTACAAATGTACCTAAATTCCAGCACCCACAGGGTTGTAGTTTTCAGGGTTCAGCTGCCGCAGTGTAGGGAGGACCTGGAG
The DNA here is from genome assembly GCA_963921515.1 of Calotriton arnoldi. Lineage (NCBI taxonomy): Eukaryota > Metazoa > Chordata > Amphibia > Caudata > Salamandridae > Calotriton > Calotriton arnoldi. The sequence continues at coordinate 1,334,253 of CAWUFW010004841.1, forward strand.
AAAGGGATCCACACCAGAGACTGTCGGGGAGAAGCTGATTTGATTGAGTATGCACCCCAAATCCATTGTTTCTGACGACTCGAGGCAGGTGGTCAGACTGCCACGGTCGGGTCATGGGAAACCCACATCATAATCTGGACGGCGGTCATAGATCCCTGTACTGCCCTATGGATGCTGCTTTTCTCCAGACCACTGAAAGTCTGTCTGAGTCGGCGGTCTTTCAAAAGTCAGTTGGAGTACAGGAGGCAAGCATTGTGATTCGGCGGTCGGACCGACCACTTACGATGAGACCTCAGCAGTCAGATTACCTCCAACAGGATTGCAGGAGCCGGTCCAACTGGCATCGTAATCATGCCCTAAGTACTGAAAGTAAGTTGGGGAACAATCTCACTGCTATTCTTGTTCTGTTGCATTTAGCATTATTTCTTAGAGCAAAATGCTTCCTTGGGTCCATTTTGGTCATGGGGGACATTGTTGCACTAAAAAATAGTGCAAAATGCTGAATTACTCTTATTGCTCAATTACACAGAATCAAAGATGATAACATAGAAACCCATGAGCACTTCAGTATTACCGGACACTATGCCTGAGAGTGCTTCAGTATGATCACACACCATCCCTGCACCCAGGTGGATACTTCAATATGTTTAAATACCATGTATCTGAGGACTTCAATTCAATCACACACCATCCCTGTGAAGGTTTTAGTATGATCACACAACATCAATGTGACAATTTTAGTATGCTCATACACCATGCCTATGAGGCTGTCATTATGATCACACACCATCACCATCAAGGTTATAACACAGAACCTTATGAGAACTATACTATGATCACACACCATTCATTTGTAGACTACAATACAATTTAGCCCCATCCCTGTGAAGACTTCAATGTGATCACACAACATCACAGTGAATACCTCAAAATTATCAGTCTTGGTCCCTGTGCACCTTATTATGGTCACACAACATCTTGTGAGTATTTAAATATGGTCACACATCTTCCCTGTGAGGACTTCAATATTATCTCACAATACCCCTGTGGCAAACTCTATTTGATCACACATCATCTGTTTAGGAACTTTAAAGGTTTAATACACTATCCCTGTGAGGACTTCAATGTGATCACAGATCATCCCTATGGGAACTTTTGCATGATCACACATCATCCCTGTGGGGACCTCTCTATGATCACTCACCATCCTTGGGGGGCATGATATGCTTAAGTGTTCTGTCAATTATTGATAATTAAAAGAAAATCTAATTGTTTAATATTGTATGTTTAACCTAGTTAAATTTAACACATAAAATGCAAAGCAGTTGGTATGCTCATAGAATTTATACCTTATTTTCAAAACAGAGGAAGGGTCTCTTGGCTCTAAAGCAACCTCATTTTTCAGTATAAAATATACTGATAGGTATACTTTTCCATTGAAATGGTTCATTTTTCTGCTGATAGCATAACGTGTGTTAAAATTCCTTGGTGTGTTTAGGGCTGCAGTACCACCTCCTGTCTATGGCAGCAGAGCTGAGCAAAAAAAAAACACAACGAAACACGAGTGCCTACAAGGCCAATTTTTAGACAGTTGCAAAAATTGGCTCACATATCTTGTGTAATTTTGTTATCATTTAGAAGACATTACTTTGTGTGGGATTGGGTCCAGGTCCCCACAGTGGAATCAATTCCCCACAGGAGTGTGTTATCACATCCAAGTCCCCACAAGGATAGTAACATACACACACCTGACTTTAGTCTGTTACAGGGATTCTGCACATACACAGAACTATGCACAGGATTATGGGACCTCGGTATATAGGGGCTAAGCCTTCCTACCGCCTTAGTGCCCACGAGCCCAGGACCGACTAGCTATAGTGTCTCACTCGCTCTCCTACTCACAAATGGAGAAACCAATGATTAGACACCCCAGAAGACAACACTCCCGGATCTCTCAGGAATCGCGGTAACAAGATACACCTTTCCACTCACATTCTCGTACTTGTATACGATAAGATCTGACAGAAACACGAAAATAGTTGAAAATATTTATTTTAACTATCGTGCTCTAAAATGCAGTATACGAGCCACCACCAGCAGCAAAATGCATAATATCAATACAGTTAGCATTGCAGCAAGGCCATATATCACAAAGGGAGATATCATTTTATAAAGACAGTAGATAAAGGACTATGAGGCCTAACCACCCTCCCCTTGGTAAGCAGAAGTATTAATATATAATAGAAGATCTCTGGGCTTTGTCAGCAGACCCCATACCTCAGGACATAGATCATATTTCTTCATCACAGGTGCACTTTGCTCTTCTCCCTGGAAAGGTCCCTCTCCAAGTGTGTGTTACCCAAACATGCATCCTCATAATATCAAAGTACGATTCTCCAGCAGAAACAGCTGCATTAGTATGTTATGTCTAAGTGCTAGGGCCTGATCAGAACAGAATAACAAGAGTCAGTGTTTATCAACCTTGTTCACTCTGTTCAGACTAAACTCTAGGAACAGGCAGAAAACGAGCACAGCAGAGAGTTCTCATGTGAAAGGCATAAACAAAGTCGTGCAAAATAAAGACATGCAGTGTTGTGCGCAAAAGCAGCATCATGGCTACCGGGCTCATGCTAACTTAAAGATGTCGATAATGTCTCTAGTAACCACGTGACAAACCTACATGCAGCTTTGATTGCATTGTGCCACCATGCCTTAATGACAGTTGCCTCTGTCACCTTTTTCATGTTGGTGCATTACAAGTCCAACATACCATACCATTTGCTCCCGAACATACTTGATTTGTCAAAAATTTAATGCTAAGAAAATGCAATTAATCTTCATATTCTTCAGCAATACAGCAAAGGCTTCAAACTGCAAACTAACAACACGGAACAACTTCTAAAATTTCAAGTGTATATAAAGGTTGCGTGGGTGTGTGTTTACCATGAACATTTGAAAATAAGCCAGTTTTCTAACTTAAATCATACTCACACAAGAGATATAATTCTCGGACGCCCATGACTGAAACATAATTCAGTATATCACTCCCACTTAAAGGCCAATAATATTCCGTTTGACATGAAAAAACAAGGTAAATCTTCTGTCTATGTTTAATGATTAATGCACTTGACTGCACGCTACAAACAGATATTCTTCAATTTCTTTATCTTTATTTTCCTATATTTAAGAGTTTGGTAATGACTTGCTGAACAATCTCTACATTATTTGTTTGTTCAGACAGGTGTGACATACAGTCATTAGTCCTGACATTGAAATGCGATTAGTAATTGTGTGAATGTTAAAAATAAAATGCATGGGCAAGAATGGCAATCAAAGGCTGCTCTGACGAAAAAATCACCAGAGCCATAAATTATAATAAATTAGAGGGACTATTGGAAAATGACCCTTCCTGAAGTGTAACCCAAACTTTGTTGCCTTCCCCTGCTCTTTTTCTAACCTCGATTTTGTTGGCTTTAGGACTCTGAGTACTTTATTTCTGCTAAACAGTGCTAAAGTGCATGTGCTATCTCCTCCAAACATGGTAACATTGGCTCACACCCAATTGCCATATTTAATTTACTTATAAGTCCATAGTAAAGTGCACTACATGTGCCCTGAGCCTGTAAATTAAATGCTACTAGTGGGCCTGCAGCATTGATGGTGCCATCGACTTAAGTAGCCCTTTAACCATGTCTCAGGCCTGCCACTGCAGAGCCTGTGTGTTGCAGCTTCAAACTGCCACGTCAACCTGGAAATTTAAACCTTTTGCCAGGCCTAAATCTTCCTTTTTAGTACATTTAAGTCATAATCCAGGTAGGCTGGACAATCCAAGGGCAGAGTGTAGGGTATTTAAAAAGAAGGGCATGTACTTTTGAGTTTTACTTATCCGGGTAGTGAAATACTCTTAAATTTGTTTTTCATTACTGCAAGGCCTATCAATTCTATAGGATAGCATTGGTATTACCTTATCACATTTTATAAACTTAGGGGCACATTACGATACACGGCGTAAATAATTCCGCCAGGCATGGAAGCGGCAAAAATCCGCCCGCACACACCGCCTGAACACCGACCACGCCATTACGATTACACAAACCGAATACCGCCATCGGCGGAAAAAGCACACAAAATACCGCCCGCCAACGTCCGAGTCGGAGACAAACCGCCCGCCACGGACGGAAACACGCACGACAACACAAAACCGCCCGCCCTCACGGCCGACACACCGCACGTGAAATTACGATCGCACCGACATGAGCGCGGAAAAACCACAAATATACCGCCCGCCAGCGCAAACAACGCCGATGAGAATCGACACGGCAGAAGCCATGGCGCCAACGTACCTGCACAGAAACCATCCGCACACAAAACCAATAGCACACAACATGGCCAACAAGTCCACACAGCAAGGCACGCACAAATACACAAGCACAGTACACATCCCGAAAACACCCCCCGGACAAACAAAAAATACAAAGGCCAGAACCCCAGACACAACACACCTGAAAACAACAGACCATGAGGACACACCCACATAGGTGAGTACAAAAGCAGCACTCCCACAGACCACAACCCCTTGCTACATTGCAAACCAGAGAGGAGAGGAGAGGACACAGTGACACAGCAAGGACAGCAGCACACCACAGAAACGCACACATCACTACCACCACTACCACCACCACCACCACCAAACACCACCACCACCACCACCACCACCACCACCACCACCACCACCAAACACCGGCACCACAAACCCCCTGCACATTACACAACACACACCGCACCAGCACCACAAACATCATGGCACCACAAAGAATGCCCAAGTTCACGCCCATGGAGCTGACGGTCATGGTCGACGAGATCATCAAGGTGTACCCACAAATCTATGGGAACATGGTCCAGCACACACCACTAGCCACCAGAAACAGAATGTGGAACCGGATCGTAGACCAGGTCAATGCAGTCGGGACCCTGCCCAGGAACAGAGTCGAGATCAACAAACGTTGGAATGACGTAAAGAGCCTGGTCAAGAAGAAGGAGGGCAAAAACAGAGAGCTGGCTGCCGTCACTGGCGGAGGGAATCCCGCGCTCTTTAAGACCTTCAAAGCATGGGAGGAGAAGGTGCGAGTCGTAATCCATCCGGAGATCCTCGCCGGATTAGCAGGGGGAGTGGAGGCTGGTAAGTACAAACTAATGTATACCAGCACACCGCTATGTACTCACATGCACTACCACCATGCCACAGCTCCCAGGGACAAACACCCCCATGTCCAGCACACAATACACAACACATCACACACACATGCAACAGACACTACCACACACAGCCCAAACAGAACAACTGTAAGATGCGTGGGGACATGTGTACACTAAGCCAGCCACGTAACCACCAACAGGTCCCCAAATATGCCAGAAGCGCCACAACGAGCACCCACCACACCCATGTGTCCGCCACAGCTGCACTAACCGACAAGTAACAGGTAAGTGGCAGGAACACAAAGTGCAGTGGGTGGGACGGTGGACAGCCCAAGTACAACACACACCAGGCCCCAGTCCCACAGCACAGCAAGGAGGAGCATCCCCCACACCCCACAGCCACGTGTCAGCCACCGCAGTGCCACAACGACAGCCGAAAGGCAGACATCACGGTCCACAGCAATCGGTGTCAGTGGGTATCCAGCCACCCCCACGACCCACAACACCCTCCCACCCCCACAGACCTGCAACATGGAGCACCCCCCGCTTAGAGCCATGTGGCATCCAGTACAGTGCACGCACGAACAACTTGCAGGTGGGAAACTGGACAGGGCTGGATTACTGGAGGCATGAGGACCATAACACGACCAACACATGGGACATGTCACGTAGCAGACGAACACGCAGCACCGCCCACCGTCACGAACAAGTGAACAATGTGCACACGGACATGAACAACAGACTCACACCCCACATGACCCATCACAGACATAGCAACACCCAAGGAGCCACGTCTGCATGCACAAGCCACACTGAATATAGTACCACACGGCAGCCACTGTGCAACTCATCACACACAACCGAAACACCATTGAAGTCCTGTCCATGTAGCCCCAACTGCCTGTCAACCACACACCCCACAACTACGCCTATGTAAGACAAACAACACTAGACGCAACAGAGCGGAACAACATAAATGCACACGAACACCACTGAACCCATCAAACACACAGACACACCATGCACAAACAACATACCATCCATCCCATCCGTCAGCCCCAGTCTCATGAAAGGCATGTCATCCGCACAGCTGCCACACATACAGCAGTCACGCTAAGATACATGCCCATGACCAACCATGTGCCAGAAGTCAATGAAGTGCACGACACACTGTGAGCAACAACACACAACATGGGCCACACCCCCCCCGAGCACTGCAGTGATGCACATGGCACAGGGCAGCACGCACACCAAGGAGATGGGACAACTGCAATACGTTGGCTGGCACACAACCATCACTCACTCATAACGATGCGTCCAATGCCATGTCCAGTAATCACAACAGACAGCAAATATGCAGGCCATGTCAAGCATGCACACACCTCAAACCATGCACTGTCATGCTGCCACAACACATGTCACGTTCGGCACCCATGGCTCACAGCATGTACCCCAAAAGCATATTCCCTCCCAAATGCGAATCAGGGGCATGGCCCCCATGTTGCCATATGCGTTCCTAAGCGTTCCATTTGAACCCCAAAAGCATATTCCATCCCAAATGCGAATCTGGGGCATGGCCCCCATGTTGCCATATGCGTTCCTAAGCGTTCCATTTGAACCCCAAAAGCATATTCCATCCCAAATGCGAATCTGGGGCATGGCCCCCATGTTGCCATATGCGTTCCTAAGCGTTCCATTTGAACCCCAAAAGCATATTCCATCCCAAATGCGAATCAGGGGCATGGCCCCCATGTTGCCATATGCGTTCCTAAGCGTTCCATTTGAACCCCAAAAGCATATTCCATCCCAAATGCGAATCTGGGGCATGGCCCCCATGTTGCCATATGCGTTCCTAAGCGTTCCATTTGAACCCCAAAAGCATATTCCCTCCCAAATGCGAATCTGGGGCATGGCCCCCATGTTGCCATATGCGTTCCTAAGCGTTCCATTTGAACCCCAAAAGCATATTCCATCCCAAATGCGAATCTGGGGCATGGCCCCCATGTTGCCATATGCGTTCCTAAGCGTTCCATTTGAACCCCAAAAGCAAAGTACAAATCAGACCCAGGATGGGCCAGGAGCCCGCATACACCAGAGTCACAATAAGTAGGGGCACAGCAACACACCCATCGGCATGGCCAATCCGTCCCATGCCACATGTGCACAGCACACAGTCCCATTGCCAAGCACACACAACTACAGATGCTACAGCCACACACACGCCTCCGGGAAACCCATGTACGAGATTGCACGAACTGTCAATGTCAGACGACAAATACATACTTCTCCAGGTGCAACACAATAACAAATCTCATTCTCTCCACAGGTGACGAACTGCTGGATGCTGGGGATGGAGCCAGCAGCCAGCACAGCCAGCCTACAAGCCCCCAACGAGGACACACGGATCTGGAGGATCTGTCCTCCTCTTCGGACACGGACAACCAAGCAGGCCCATCTGGTGTGGCAGGGCCCAGCCGCTCCCCAGGACCCCTCCTAACCACCAACCCATCATCCAGGGCTGCTGAACATTCACAGCCCCCTGCTGCCACTGTCGTTGCGGCCACACCCACGGTCATTGTGGCCACTACCACTGCCGCAACCGCCACCATCGCCGCACCGACCACCACCGCCGCCACCACCGCCACGTCTTCGCTGGCACCAGCCCCAGCGCAGGTGGTGGCCCGGATGACTGGATCCACCCTGGGAGCCACAGCGAGGACCGTGGTGAGCAATGTGGCTAGTGGGCAGGCCGGTGGCAGCAGGACTGGTAGGAGGAGCAGGGTCAGGGAAACGCCAGCCTCCCCTGGGAGCCATGCCCTGCCTCACATGGCCAGAGTCCTTGGGGCCTATGAAGAGGCCCAAGGACAATGGGTCCGGTCTGCCTCAGACACGCGTGAGGTGCTGGGGGTGCTGAGGTCCATGGACGCCCGTATGGGCCAAATCGTGGACCTCATGGGACAGCTGGTGGTGGCGGTGAGGTCACAGCCAGGGACAGCAGCTCCCCTCCTCCACCACCTGCCGGGGCGCAGGGTGGAGCAGCAGTGTCCAGTTCCCCTGCGTCCACAGCCAGTGATCACACCTCAACCACCAGCATGTCGCAAGCAGGCACCCCCTCGCAAACGTGGAAGGGGCCGTCCGAAGAGGAAACAGATCTCCCGGGAGGACTTCGCACGCTCCAGTCGCAAGTGAGGCAGCCAGCCAGCCTTCCGCCAGCCTTCCTTGACCAGCCACTGCATTGACTTGGACTACGATCCCACTCCACACAGCCATCTGGATGGCATGTGTGTGTTGGACTATGGACATAGAACCAGTGGGTACACCCTGATCATCACGCAGCCATGACCGACAGCTCATTGTCACTGCACGCACCACTTTTGTCATCACCTTACACACAATCACATGTCACAGTTTGTAATAAATGCACCTTTTTCACTAACTGCTGTTTGTGCCCTGTGTCTTATTTGTACGGAATACAACGGCCACCTTGGGCGGAAAGGCACCTGATGCGTGGCATGGCATTTGAATCCGGAGGGCCTGTAGGGACCTAGGGGTGGGAGACAGAACAGGAGCACATTCAATGAGTGTGTCACACACCCATCACACAGTACATGTCAACAACTACAAGCAATGTACACACATCGCACAGAGCAATAGGGCACAATGCCACAGCCACCAACAGTGGCATACTACCCTGGCCATGGAGCGTTGACACACAGCACGCAGTGAACAAACGGCCACCCTGACACAGCACACACACACCTGCACAGATACAGCCACATCAGCCGTCGTACATGGACACTCACCGTCAAGTGAAGTAGCGGGCGATGAGCTGCTGCCGCACATTACCAGCTTCCTCCTCTCCGCTGTCCTCCTCACTCGAGCTGTCCTGGTCTGCGGGCTGGGGCCCTGGTTGATCTCCGTCATCCACGATGAGGGGGATCTGCTTCCGAATGGCCAGATTGTGCAGCATGCAGCACGCCACCACTATCCGGCACACCTTCTGTGGGGAGTACGCCAGCGCACCCCCGGTGCGGTCCAGGCACCTGAACCTGGACTTGAGGAGGCCAAAGGTACGCTCGACCACACGTCTGGTCCTCCCATGTGCCTCATTGTAGCGATCGTCTGCTGGGGTGCGAGGATTCCTCAATGGACTGAGCAGCCATGCCCCATTCGGATACGCAGAGTCACCTGGGTGTGAGGGACACAGTGAACCGTTGCTAATCCAACTGGACAGGGGACAGCATCGCACAGCCAGCACGCTACACCACTGCACATACTCACCGACAATACAGGCACGATCCTGTTGCATATTGGACATCAGTCGTGGCAAGATGCTGTTGCGCATTATGTGTGCGTCATGGGCCGAGCCTGGGAACTTTGCACACACGTGGGTGATCACCATGTCCGCAAGGCACACCACTTGCACATTCAGGGAGTGCGTGTGCTTCCTGTTGTGGTACAGGTGCTCAGTGGCCTGTGGTGGAACAAGGCCGACATGTGTGCAGTCAATGGCTCCAACGACGTGTGGGATTCTGCCAAGGGCATAGAATGCACCCTTCACTGCCGCCAATTCACGAGCCCTGGGGAAGCGGATGTACCTGTTCCGGTACAGCATCATGGCTGCCAGTACATCCCTCAGCACCTTGCTGAACATGGGCTGGGACATCCCTCCTCCAATGCCCACTGTGTGCTGGAATGACCCAGTGGCGAAGAAATGCATGGCGGCCATCACCTTAGCCGTGGGGGTGACAGCAGTCGGATACACCCTGCGGGGACGGAGATGGGGTTCTAACATGGCACACAGTCGATGCAGGGTTGGCCTGTCCAGCCGAAACTTCCTAATAACCTCTGTATCGTCCATGTCCGCCAGCAATTGGTATGGGCGGTCAATGTTCGGTCTCCGCCTAGGGACAATGGCAGAGGACACATGTCAAAGCAACACGACACATAGCAATTTCGCATACACATCACTGACATGACTGAGTAAGCACAGGAGCCACAGCCCAGCTGTCAAGCTGGGACGGCACGGCCACAATACACTTACACAGGTCTCCCAACAATGGCAATGGCTAGTGATACAAACCACTGCCATGTGCATGCACATGGGGATCCAGGCCCCAATGACTTGCGGGGCGTGCTGATGGGGACTGACTGCATATCCGTCAAGCGGCAACGCCACGGCAACATGAATGTCTGCTGAGCATGGAACTGCTTCCGCGGCTGGATGAGTATGGCACACGACGACGACGATGTGGGCACAGGCTGAGCGGCCAAAACAAGTGGGACCTGTGGCACGAGGGGATATGAGACAGTAGTAGGTGTCAGCACTGCACCCTATGTACAGCACTGTACGGATCACACCTCCCGAAACATTGACAGGTGTCCACATTGACAGCCCCATGCCAAGACGGCTGTGTGCTTGCAGTCACACGTCACAGGTGAGAGGTTACATTGCACGTGCCAGGTGGCAGTCGTACATAGTGGGAGCTGGCATGTGTGTGCATGTGTCTCCTGTTCAGGATCCACCAGATGGGCGCTGACTCTGTACTGACCATTGGACACAGCATGTTCCGTGGAAGGCTTGTGTGTGTGGGATGGTGGCACTGGATGTGCCGCCGTTGGGTGGGGGCCATGCACAGGGCGGGTACGTCGATGATTGCGCATTGTTGGTCACGGTGGGTGCACCCACTAAGATGTGTTGCCCTGTGTTCAATTCCTATGTCCGCAAGATGATGGACTGTAGATGTGGGCAGACTACACATTGGTCGATGTGCTGTCTATATGCATGTGCCTTCACACCAGGCACAGCTGCCCCTGCACATGTGACCCCTGCTGGACTCGCTGCTGGGTCTGTGGAGCTGATGCACCTTCTGCGCGTGGGGCGGGCAGCTCTCCTCACTTCCCTCATTGCGCATGTCATGACTTTGCCGCAGGTGACATGGATCATGGAGGGCCCACATGTACGCGTGGGTAGGCTACACATGATTGTACACTGGTCGCCACCCCCAGTCAGTGTTTCGAATGGGAAGGTTGTCGTGCTGGTGGTATGTTCGATGTGGCGGATGGGCGGGCCTAGGTGCGGGCTTACATTCCGGACATGGGGGGTAGTTGTATTGGCGACTAGTTGCAGTACACACGGGACACGTCTCTTCCTTTCCACATCTGGGTCATCCCTTGTACTAACTGACAGTGATACAGTCATCTTCGCCCCAGCCCTCATGTCCTCCCCTCGCTCCCCCAATATGCATGCTCACCTGCGAGGCTAGCGCTTGCACAGGCAGCCCCAAGCTCGCACCAGAGAGGGCAAGGAGTGTATGTGTGGGTCCAGTTGCACGAGTGGGCTGTCTCAGGGTATGATGTGTCGCGGGACGCCGTCCACCTGCGTGGTTGCCCAAATGGTGACCCGGCCTGCATGGACTATGCATCACAGTCTTCGCCTTCCGGATCCACCACCTGCGACACCCAGTGGCTGTGGCTGCCCTTGCGGCCAGGCCGCGTCCGTCTGTGGCTGATGGCCCACACATTCACTCTTTGGCCTCTCTGGGGAGGGCTCGGGGGTGGTGGCGCACGCGCTTGCACTTAGTCGCAATGGCATGTGGCGTGGTTGGTATGATGGGCAATGGATGGGATGGTGCGAGCCACCTCCCGTGACGTCAGTGCTGCTCGTGCTGTGGTGCGTCCCCCTACACTTCCATCTGACTTGTGCCATGCTAGACGTTGAGGTTCTATTGCCTGCGTGATATGACCAGGAGGAGCGCGAGGAGACCTCTCACACACCATGCTCCACTGCCATCCCGTGCCCTGTATCGCCTGTGCGGATTGACTATGTTGGGGTTACACCTGGTCGACTGGGGCTGTGTGTGCCTTGTCAGGGGCATGGCGGGCGCACAACAGGATCCAGCTTGTCCACAGAGGGTGGGCTGAGGTGCGCCTGGTACCGCTTTGTACGTGTGCCTGGCTGCTGTGCACACACGTGTTCACTCCCCCCGACAGGTGTCCTCTCACAATGCCCAGGGAAGCGGTGGTGTACTGTTCATGACCCCTCCCAACACGGCGTGCTCCAACTTGGCATGTGCGCATCTACCCGTCGCACCCACCCACCTGAGCACTGCGTCCATACGACTTCACACGACACATGTGTGTCTTCCACAGTAGTGCTACTCATTTGCGTTGACATCCAATACCAGTGGACTACATGGTCATGTCACGACTGCCGTGTACTTCACATACTCTCATCCTCTCTCATTCGTACTTGTGAAATGAGTCAGCGGAGACAGTTTTGGTTTCAAACATTATATTGAGTCTTCTGTCCTCTGTGATGCAGTATAGTGGACACTACTGGCAGCGGGATACATGTTGAGGATATACTGAGCATGATTGCAAATGGGATAGGGTGTGGGGTTACATGTGATTGGCTGTTGCATGTGGGATGTGGGCTTCAGAGTGACATCTGCTTGGCCAAGGCTGTGCTAATGTACATTTACGTATAGCTGCGGAGCTGCGGACTTTGACACAGACGGTATACATGTAGCCTACCAGACCGCTTGGCATCATGGGCACAGTCCATCTCAGTTCCATGTGACAGGTTTGCTGCAGTTGTTCCTCATGCACGCGTGCATGTGAGATGACATCAGGGCATGTGCTTGCGTGCATGCAGCGGCGTGCCACTTGTTGTTGCACTGTGGTGGTTACTGGACATGTCACAGTCACTGGGGTCGTGTTGTTGTTGTATGCACTTGTCGTCCATGCAAAGGTCCTGGTATGGGATTCCCGGGGCGGGGGTGGGAGGGGTGCAGCACCCACAGACTCCAGGCGACCTATTCATGTCCACTGAGCGGTGTGTGTGTCCATGTGCACTGGATCCATGTCGTGTCCTGGTTGTTCGTGCAGTTCCGTCCATGTGGGTGCGATACACAGAGCCCATGCCACTGCCTCCCACGATGCATGCGGTGTTCCTGGATGTGATGGGGAACAGTGTGCATGTCCCGGTCATATCCGATGTCATGGCGATGTCGTTGATGGTGTGGTTACAGTTGCCGGTCGTTTGGTATGGCTGTTGTGGTGGTGACTGGCCAGTCCGTGCGGAAGCTAAGCATGGGTGCGGGGTTGGACATCATAGGTCACTCGGGGAACCTGCGTTGTGGTCCGACGTATTTACAGGTTGTCAGGTATGCGATGCCGTCCAGCAGGGCTTCCATGTCATTGGTGGTGTACATGTTTGCCAGCCAATGAAGCGGATGGTGGCTGTCAAGGTGTTGTTCGTAGGTTGTCCCTTGGAGGACCATGATGGGGCATGCTGGGTGACATTCGATGTAGCTGTTATCGATGATCCGTCGTGTGGAGGCACAGTGGTCCCATTTCAGTGCGGGTGCGATGTTGGCCACATACGCCATGCCCCCATAGGCAGAGCAGGCCCTGTCGTGTGCGTCCAGAGTGAGGAGTAGTGGTAGCAGGTCCGCCTTCAGACATGCCGGGTTGGAGAGGCATATCTCGACGGGATGCTGGTAGGGACACCTCCGACAGTAGAAGACGGGCATGACGCAGCTGAACAATGTGATGCGGTAAGTCAGTCGGTAACTTACGTTCAGAAAGGGCCAGGAGATCGCATCCCAATGTATGGCACAGGTTGGTTTTGTACAGCTTGAGCTGTTCGGCGTAGTTGGGTAGGTGTGTTGCGGTTGCCATTTCGCAGCGGTTCGTTGAGGTGGCGTGCTCCGGCTGTGTGTGCAGTCTGCAATGTGCACGCTCTGGGGTTGCTGTGAGCTCTGTGTAGTCGTAGGGAGACAGGACTTGTGTTCTGTTGGCTTGTTTGGAGGACACGGGCCCTCTTCCCACATGCTTCTCAGACAGTTCAAGGTCAGTGCTGTGTGACTCCTTCCAATTAACTTGCATGTGGCCGACATGGGGGAGTGTTTTCTTCTTTCTTCCCCGTCCGTTGTGTGCTTCTGTGATATGCGCTATCTGCCCTGTGGTCGGTCTCCTCGGCATGCCTGTGTTGGTCTATTCTTGGACAATGGCTGTATTCACCGGCTTCTGTCGTAGGGCTGTGGTTTCGGAGTTGGAATGGAAGGTCATTCAGTGCTGTCTGCTCTCCCTTGTGTGGGCGGCAGGCTGCCTTTCCGCTCTGCGTTGGGCCTTGTGTGTGAATGTTATTCTTGGGCCACCTGTTGTCGGTCCCCGGGCTCTTTGGTGTTCCGTTTTATATGTCTTGTTCATATGTGCAGGGTGGTATGGGTGTTTCTGTGTGGTACTGGCGTTCCTCTTCCCGAAGGGGCCCTGCTTCTCCTAGTTGGTGTTGCCGCCGCTGTGTGCTACGCCATGTTTGTTACACTGGGGTGTGTCCTGCTGTTGCATGTCTTCACTGATATGTGTGCGTCGGTTGTGTGGCGTTGGGTGTTGTCCGTGAATTGGGCGTTGAGGACATGTCTGTGGCCGGCCTGTCACGTGTCATGTGCGTTCGGGGTGGGGCTGATGTGTGTGCTGCTTGGTTGTGTCCCTGTGTCTGTGTGCGACGCATGCATGGCACTGCGGTTGGCCTCTGCGTTGTGCGCATGTGTGGCGGCGTCATCGGCGCTTTGGGGCCGTGACGGGGTGGTTGGTTCCTAGTCCCAGGTGGTGTGTACACATGTGTTCTGCGATGTTACGATTTGGCCTGTGTGTCATATGTGGATGCGATGGTGGATGTGTAGTGTACACGCGCTGGTGGGGGGTTGTCCGCTTTTTCCGCCCTTGCACTGTGTGCGCTGTTTGCGTGCACTTGTTGTGTGTGTGCCTACCTGCGTCTCCGCGGTACGTTGCGTCCTTGGTGGTGCATCAGCAGGAGCATGGGGACGGCCTGCAGTGCTGGATTCATGCTCGGGGGAGCCGCTTCTTCGTTGTCCGTGCTCGGCATCCGTGTTACCGCTTCGGTTTGTCGTACGGTATCTCTTGGCCGTGGGAGCCGTTTGTTTGCGGCATCGTAATTTATGCGCCGGGCGGGACGTGTTTCGTCGGACGGTGTGTGTCAGTTAGGCTGCGCCGCTACATGTACGGGCGCACTTTGATGGCGGACGGTGTTGCTGGCTTGCCGGCGGTGTTTGGCCTACTTTTCGCATCGTAATTGGGCGGGCGTGTGGACTGCTGCGTGCCGGCGGTAACTGGTGGTTTTTGCATCCGCCAGCACGGCGGTTGTGCTTCCGCCCGCCATCGTAATGGGCCCCTTAATTTCCAATTGGGAAGAGATAAGACCTCCAAATCTGGTGTCTCTGGAATCACATTTTTAAATCGCATCTGATGATGGAATCAGATTTTAAATTGCAATTCTGAAAAATGACACTTTTAGAAATTTGGAATTTTCTCACTTTAGCCATCTGGATCCATATGTACGAAGTATTTTTGCGTTCGGAAACGGCAATTGGGCCATTTCCAACCACAAAAATGCTTTTAAATATGTACAATATACAAACTGCGATTTGGTAACTCGTTACTGGATTGCAATTTGTGTTTGCGATTCGGTATTTGGAAGGGGCGATTTCAGGGCATCCCTGCCAAATTCCGAATATGAATGGGATGTGCGAATGTTTTGGAACCGACTTACCATCACAACACATTCATATTTTACTGACTCCTTGAAGGAGGTGGTAACTCATTCGCAAATGGAAAGGGGTCCCCAGGAGACCCTTTCCCCTTTGAGAATGGAAAACAAATATTTTTTAAGACCAGGCAGTCGCCTACTCTTGAACAATTAAACTGCAAAGGGTCATTTTTCTTTTTAAATGCATCCTATTTTCCTTTAAGAAAAATGGGCAACATTTAAAAAAAAATATACATTGCTTTATTAAAAAGCAATCACAGACATGGTGGTCTGCTGACCTCAGCAGGCTACCATCCCTGTGATGGCTGCGATTTCTAATGGGTGGCAGACTGCGATCTACCTCATTAATATGCACAAGGTAGTTTTATTTGCAACTCACTAGGAATTGCTAATGATACTCAAAAGAGTTTCATTCATTAGGAATACCAATTTCCTAATTGCGATTCAGAGAGAATCGCAAATAGGAAATCTGCATTTCTAATGTTAGTACATCGGGCCCTTGTTGACTGCTGTCTGTCTCTGTTCAATCCGTGTTGTGTGACAGCTGGACTTTGTGTATCTCCTCTAGACAAACACACACAAAGGGAGTTTAGGTGTGTCTTGATGTGTCTTCCTGGGAGATGGGAGGGAGGAGCTGGGCACAGCCTTACACGTACACCTAAATAGGCTGTGTCCTGTCCACACACAAAGGGCTGCATACCCCCCTGTAGTGAGCCTGGAACCAGGGCAGGAAGGGAGGACCTATGTGCACTTCAAAGCTTTCTTTGAAGTTTCCCCCACTTCAAAGGCACAACTGGGTATAAGTTCTGGACCCCACCATGACTTAAGTACACTTCTGGACCTGCAAAGACTATGCCAGGAAGAAGAACTGCTCTGCTGCTGAAAACAATGCCACTCTGCTGGACTACTGCTTTGCTGGACTCGTGCCTTGCTGAGCTGCCCTGCTGCCTACTGTTCTCCTGCCTGGGTGAGAAGGACTGGACCTGATTCACTTGAAACCAGAGTGACTACAAGGGCTTGCTGGCTTGCCTCTGGACTAAGTCTCAGGGGAATCAAAGACTTCAACCCATCCTTCTACAGCACCTGGACTTTGCTTGCTTCAAGTCTTGCCCTGCCAAGTGGTTCCAACCCAGTCCTGGGCCCTTGGAAGTGAGTATAAAGTGCTGCTTCAACCAGAACCCAGGCATCCTCATCAGAACTGGTGCATCTTCACCTTTGCATGAGTTGGAATGAGCGCATCCTTGGCATTGCATGGAGCGGACCTGGTGCATCGCATTTGGGACTAGCGCATCACCTACTGCTGGAGCAGCAGTCACGCATCACATTCAGAACCAGTGCATCACACTCGGAGATGGCACAACATCATAGTTTTGTATAGAAAATTGACACATCACATCCTCGACTTTGACACAAACCAAGGTACTGTTTCAGCAGGCTAATGTTGGTCCTTGTGTCTGATCTGCGTTCCATCGCAGTCAACATGAACCTTTGGATTTGACATGGTCTAACTCAACCAGATTGCCCTAGTTGGTGATTTATGCTTTTAAGCACTACATTTCAGTTTAATCATTAAAAATTCATAACTCCAGTTCTACTAATTGAATTTCTTATGTGTTGGTCTCATTTTGTTAAATAAATGAAGCTCTATTTTTCAAACCAGGTGATGTATCTTTTTGCGTGCTGTTTTCAATGTTTTACTGTTTGAAGTGTTGTACAAATTCTTTACAAATTGCTAAAAAGTTTAGCAACTGCTCTGTGCCAAGCTACCAAAGGGTGAGCACAGGTTAATTTAGGGTGTGTATCTGACTTACCCTGACTAGTATTGTGGTTCCTGCTTGGACAGGGTGCATACCTCTGCCAACCAGAAACCCAATTTCTAACTGGGACCAAGAATAATCCACGCCTCCTCATTAAAAAAGCAAGTTTTTGCCCTATTGCAGATATTTTACTTTGACAATTCTATTCCTTTATTCAGGACTACAGGTTCACCATCTCCAAACACATTGGATAAAAAGTCATAGGTTTGAAGGCAGTTCAAAGAATACCTAGGGCTATAGCTAAAGGCTCTGTAGTCTGTCATAGTTACGAGCATAAGGGAATATTGCACCATCAACTGAACAGCCCCGGTCTGGTTTCTCATCGGGAATGTCCTAGTTGGGTAATTAGGAAGTGGAAGAGAGCTTAGCATCTATTGGTTGCCCTTAGCTCTCCCCAATTCTTTATATATCTATGTTTGTGTCATTCAATACTGACACCAATAGAGCTAGACAATATTGAAATACACCCATTTATGCCTACAGGTTAATATTTATTCCATGTGATGCAGAGTGCATTTTCCTTTAATGATTTAGTACATAAACAGAAAAAAGCTGACATAAAAAAAATATGGGGTAGGATGCATGGAACTTCATTTTGCAAAAAATGGTCACTAATTGTTCACCAACTTTTTATGAATGGGAAAGGATTTTCCAAACCAACCTATGTATGCATGGGTCAGTTCACAACATTCTGAACCATAGTGTGTTGCAGTCTGACCTACCGCATCCATATTCATGAGGAAGGTTGCCAACATATGTGTATGTATGAATGTGGTATTTCTATACTGTGAACATAGCCAAAAGGCAGGAGAGCACTGTACAGGATTTGAAGACAAGCATAAAATCAACAAGTAATAGGAGGGGTAGTTGTTTTTTACATTGCTATGTAATGCAATGTTCTTTAAAGAGGTGCCTCTAGAACTCTTTACTAAAATTGGAGGAACATTGGGGCAGTCCTGAT
Source organism: Calotriton arnoldi (assembly GCA_963921515.1). Lineage (NCBI taxonomy): Eukaryota > Metazoa > Chordata > Amphibia > Caudata > Salamandridae > Calotriton > Calotriton arnoldi. The sequence goes on from CAWUFW010004841.1 coordinate 1,352,800, forward strand.
GGATATGGGATGTTTATTTTCAAATCCTTAGTGCATAGAAGAAAAAGCTTGCTGTCTTGTTTTTCTTTTTTAAACAATTTTGTCTCTAGTCTGTCCTAGCTGTGCCGTGCTGAGAACCACTAGAAATGGTGAGCTTGTCTCCAAGTTAAGCTTGGGAGCTCATTATGATGGGTTTGTAAATGCTGCTGTTGTTTTGAAGATGGTGTCAATCAATCAATCAAGCATTTGTATAGCGCGCTACTCACCCGGAGGGTCTCAAGGCGCTAGGGGGAGGGGGGTCCGCTACTGTTCGAACAGCCAGGTCTTGAGTTGCTTCCTGAAGGAGAGGTGGTCTTGGGTCAGGCGGAGGTGGATGGGTAGGGAGTTCCACGTCTTGGCAGCCAGGTAGGAGAAGGATCTTCCTCCCGTTGTGGCTCTTCGGATGCGGGGGACGGCGGCGAGGGCGTGGTTGGTCGATCGTAGCTGGCGGGTGGGAGTGTAGAAGGTCAGACGGTCGTTGAGGTATCTGGGGCCTTGGTTGTGGAGAGCTTTGTGTGCGTGGGTGAGGAGTCGGAACGTGATTCTCTTGCTGACGGGGAGCCAGTGCAGGTCTCTCAGGTGTCCGGCGATGTGGCTGTGTCGGGGGATGTCCAGGATGAGTCGAGCTGAGGCGTTCTGGATGCGTTGGAGTCTTTTCTGAAGTTTGGCTGTGGTTCCGGCGTAGAGGGAGTTGCCGTAGTCCAGTCGGCTGGTGACGAGGGCCTGGGTGACCGTCTTCCTGGTTTCGGTGGGGATCCACCGGAAGATCTTCCGCAGCATGCGTAGGATGTTGAAGCAAGACGAGGAGATGGCGTTGACTTGTCTGGTCATTGAGAGGGAGGAGTCCAGGATGAAGCCCAGGTTGCGTGCGTGGTCCGTTGGTTTGGGTCCGTTGCCCAGGGCAGGGGGCCACCAGGAGTCGTCCCAGGCGGAGGGTGATGATCCTAGGATGAAGACTTCCGTCTTATCTGAGTTCAGTTTCAGGCGGCTGTTCCTCATCCACTCGGCTACGTCCTTCATCCCTTCATGTAGGTTGGTTTTGGCTGTTGTGGGGTCGTTGGTGAGGGAGAGGATCAGCTGGGTGTCGTCGGCGTAGGAGATGATGTTGAGGTTGTGTTGGCGTGCGATGGCTGCGAGGGGGCTCATGTAGACGTTGAAGAGGGTGGGGCTGAGTGATGATCCTTGTGGTACGCCGCAGATGACTTCGGTGGCCTCGGAACTGAACGGGGGAGGCGGACTCTCTGGGTTCTTCCGGCGAGGAAGGAGATGATCCACTCCAGTGCCTTCTCTTGGATTCCGACGTTGTTCAGGCGTTGCACTAGGGTGTGGTGGCAGACTGTGTCGAACGCTGCGGAGAGGTCCAGGAGGATGAGGGCCGCTGTTTCCCCGTTGTCGAGCAGGGCTCGGATGTCGTCGGTGGCTGCGATGAGGGCGGTCTCGGTGCTGTGGTTGGCCCGGAAGCCGGACTGTGAGTGGTCGAGGGATCCATTCGTCTCGATGAAGGCGGCCAGTTGTCTGTTGACGGTCTTCTCGATGACTTTGGCAGGAAAAGGAAGGAGCGAGATGGGGCGGTAGTTTTTGAGGTCGGTGGGGTCCGCTGACGGTTTCTTCAGTAGGGCGCAGAGTTCGGCGTGCTTCCAGCTCTCTGGGAAGGTGGCGGTGTCGAAGGAGGTGTTGATGATGTCCCGGAGGTGGGGTGCGATGACGGCGTCGGCCTTGTTGAAGATGTGGTGAGGGCAGGGGTCGGTTGGTGATCCGGAGTGGATGGAGTTCATCGTGCGGATAGTGTCTTCGGTGTTGATCGGGGTCCAGGCTCGGAGGGTGGAGGTGGGGGACGTTGGAACGGTTGTAGGGTACGTCGGCTGTGTGCTGAAACTGTTGTGTATGTCTGCGATCTTGCTGTGGAAGAACGAGGCGAGCGAGTTGCAGAGGTCTTCCGAGGGGGTGATGTCATTGTTTCCGGCGCTGGGGTTCGAGAGCTCTTTGACGATGATGAAGAGTTCCTTGCTGTTGTGGGCGTTGTTGTCCAGTCGTTCCTTGAATGCGGTTTTCTTGGTGGTGTGGATCAGCTGGTGGTGTTTTCGGGTGGCGTGTTTGAGGGTGGTCATGTTGTCTGCAGTCGGGTCTCTGTGCCATGCTTTCTCGAGGGCCCGGCAGTTCTTCTTGGATTTCTTGAGTTCGTCGGTGAACCAGGGTGCTTTCTTGTTGCCGGGTCTGATTGGGGGGTCTTCAATGGGGCGAGGATGTCAGCGCAGTTGGTGATCCATCTTGTGAGGTTGCTGGCGGCTTGGTTGGGGTTCGTTGAGCTGGCGGGAGGGTTCTGGCTCAGGGATGTGGTGAGTTGGTCGGTGGTGATCTTGTTCCAGCTTCTGCGCGGGAGCTGTTGCGGGTGGTGGTGCGTGGTGGTCCTGCTGAAGCTGAAGTGGACGCAGCTGTGGTCTGTCCAGTGGAGTCCGGTGGTGTGGCTGAAGGAGATGTCCTTGCTGGAGGAGAAGACGGGGTCAAGCGTGTGGCCGGCGTGGTGTGTGGGGGTGGTCACCAGTTGCTTGAGTCCGAGGTTGGCGAGGTTGTCCAGCAGGGTGGTGGTGTTGCGATCGTTGTTGTTCTCTAGGTGGAAGTTGAGGTCCCCAAGGAGGATGTAGTCGGCCGAGAGGAGGGCGTGCGGGCTGATGAGGTCGGCGATGTCTTCGCTGAATTGTGTGCGTGGTCCTGGAGGTCTGTAGATGAGGGTGCCTCTGAGGGTGGTCTTGGGGTCGGTGTTGGTAGGCAATTGGAGCCAATGAAGTTCCATCAGGATTGGGTTGATATGATCATATTTTTTCAGTTCCAGGATGGGACATACTGTGACATATAGAATATCTTTAAGGGATACCAGTGTGTTAAGGGATGCCAGTGTGGATTATGGGAGGACATGGAGCAGGCCTTTACCTCCACCCAGATTCAGGAGTACAAGACTTTTAACAGCAGTTCTGAAGTCACTTTCTGGAAGGGAATGTTTCACTTTTTTGAAGAGAGCTGGTTCCAGGCCATCTTTGCTTTTTTGGTTCCTTCAGTGCGAGGTTGGTGTCCAGGGTGAAACCAAGTGAGCTGGCATTCAATGATAGTTGGCACAATGCAGTCAAAGTTCATGCCATTGAACCAGGATGTTATATTGTTTGTTGTTCTTGGCAAATAGTTATCCTGTCTTGGTTAGGTTGAGCTTCAAATAGGCTCTGGTCATCCAAGTCATCTGGACGATGTGAAGGCCGTGTTTGAGATGGTGGATTTCTGAATTAGAAGAGACTTTCAAATAGAGTTATGCATAATCGGCATATTGTTGAATCTTGATGCTGTTGTCTGTAAGCAGACCACCAAACGGTTCCATGTAGAGGTTGAAGATGACAGGCGATAATATGGAACTCTGGGGACTCTGCGGTTGTTAGGGATATTTTGGCACCTCATAGTGCTTTTGTGAACAAATTGGTGTTGGTTGGAAAGGTTGGAGGAGTACCAGTGAAGGACATTGCCAGTAACTCCCATTTGAGACTCCAGGGTGCGTGTAGAGTGCGATGGTTGGCTCTGTTGACGGCAATGGAGAGGTTCAGCAATACCAGAAGACAGGGGCCTTCTTCAACTGTGGTCAGAAGGCATTGTCTGTAAAGTGTAAGGTAATGGTCTTCATGCTGCAGACTGATATGATGCCAGTCTGGTTGACATGCAGGAGATGGTTAGCATTAATGTGATTTTGGAGTTTAACATAGACTGTTTTTTCAATGATCTTGCCAATTAATTAGAGGTGAGTGATCAGCCAGTAGTTTTTGAGGTGATCAGGTCTGGTGTAGGATTCTTTAGCAGTGTCAGGGTGTGGCTGTCTTGAGAGCTTCTGGGAAGTCGTGTTGAGCTACGGAATCATTGACAATGGTCAGAAGAGGTGAAACAGCATCTCTAGTTAGAGCTTTGATGAAAGACGAGGGTAAGACATCATCTTCATAGGAAATAGCTTTGAGGGAGTTGAGTATATTGGTGAGATCTGTAAGAGATGAAGCTTTGAAGGCTGACCAGCGTGGGGTGAAGATGTGGACATTAATGATGATGCAGACTTGGTGTTGTTGATGTGCTGTTATATCTTCTGAATATTTTCACTGACATTTATCATAGTGAGACCTCCTCCCTTATGTGCGATTCATGTTTCTATGATGAAGAGAGGTGTCAAGCTTGTAATAGGTGATGAGGTCTGTGTTGTCTGGTTTGTGGAGTACTGCAGAGCTTGCATTAATGAGCATGAGTTTGAATGTGCGTTCTGTAGTTTGAGAGTGTGTGGTGGTTAGTGGGATGTGTACTAGGTTGTTTCTGTGTGTTATGTGAATACTATGTGAGTATTTGGGTCATCTAGTTCTGGGTGCAAGTGTGAGGATTGGCATTGCATTTTGGTGTATTGGGTGAGGCATATAATTCGATTTTACGATCTACATTTCAGTAGAAGAGGGCTGCTGGTCCATGGCCTTTCCTGTCCCTAACAGGCCCAAACAGGTGATACCCTTATCTGTGTCCGGCCTCTACTGGGGATGCCCAGTTAATGCAATGGCCTCGAAGAGTTGACTTAAGTAGGGAGAAGGTAGGAAGTGATGTCACTACCTGTGCAGATGGATCAAGTGAACTGTGGTGATGCCACTACCTGTGCAGATGGATTATTGGACATACAGTGATGTTGCATCCTGTGGAGAAAGAAATTGTGACTCACTACTATTGGATGCCATCACAGGGATGTTGGCCTGCTAGGGTCTGCAGACCACCATGTCTTTAATGACATTTAAATAAAGTAAACTGTATTATTTTGATGCAGTTTCTTTTCTTTAAAGGAGGCTGCATTTGAAAAAAAAGGTTTTTAAGTTTGTTTGAGAGTTGGCAGTGGTCACCTGGACCACTACCAAGGGACCAGCAAAATGTTTGAACATTCACAAAGGGGAATGGGTTCCAAGGGGACCGCTTTGGAGAATGTGTTCCCACCCCAATTCTTAAGTCAGTAAACAGATTTAAAACTAGATTTTGTTCTCAAAACATTGATACCATATATGTTTGCTAATTTGAAGGGATGTCCTAAACATGAACTTCCCAAATAGCGATCCGTTATGCCTTTCTAAACCCAATTGGTGCTTTGGTAACATGTTACTAAATTGCATAATAGGTCTAGTACCTCAAAAACACCATTTTGCAGCTGTCTGGGCCATGGTCTCCAAAAGGCTGTAGGGTATAGGATAAACTCCCTACTCATAAAGTGTAAGCACACATATGTGACATTAGTTAATATAAAAGTATTTACATAACTACCCCCAGTTGTTAAGTTGGTACATTTTCAAAGTTAGTTGCTACTTGGGAGAATTCTGCAAACACTCACTTCTTCATGCTCAGCACATGTACGCACCTCAAATTGTATTGATCTATGGCTTTTAGGCAGCTCTACCAAGGCATCTCCATTCCTGAGTCAAGTGGAGTTCTGTCAATCCACCGCTGTCCTCAAAGCAACAGCCACACAGAACACTACCAGCCAGGGAAAATCTATAGCGACATCCTATAGACAGCGCAGCCATGTCCATCAACCTTTCCCAGTGTTCCTCCACCGACAACATTAGATTTACCCATACATTCACATATGAACATCACCCTAGTTCCTTTTGCTTCTGAAATATTTTTTGAAGCTAGGTGCTTATCAAAGGAACTTCTTTTCCATGCTTACACAATCAAAAAATGTTTAGAATAAAAACAGTCATCTCTAATCCAATACACATTATAAGGGATAAACTACCCCCTGCAGTACATTATAAGGATATTGCAAGTAACAGAGGAGTTCCAAAACCACATAAAGGAATGAAGCTGAAGGCCAAGTTCCTTTATAAGTGTATGGAGCTCCGAGGTGACTTGTAATGTCCTCATCATGTACGCCAGGGAGTACTTTATCCCATATAATACATAGTCACACCATCATCCTTCCCACAAACCACTTAAATCCTTGGTGTGTAGCTCTTCCCTATTTAAGAGAGAGCATATTTGCAAACATGAAGAATAAAAATAAAATCTCTAGTGAAAAATCCTGTTAGATATTTGTTGCAAGCAGATATTAGAAACAGTTCAATACAAGCCAGTTTTTAAAAACAAGCTGCAGTAGCTCAGAATATGTAGAAACATGCAGAAAAATTCTAGTTTTTCTCTAACTAAGGAATGCAAAACACAAACATGTTCTCTCTGCTTGCCATTGTAAGTTAGAAAAATAGAGCAGAAGTAAGAAAAGCAATTTTCAGTTTTCGTTGCTAAACAGCTGCTTCAATTATGCTCTGTGATCTGGACTAACATAGTAGAAACAAATGTATTTCCTGAGCACTGAAGTGGATTTGTAGGTGAAACCCTCACAAAATAAATTGATGGAAACGTCAAATAAATGTGTAACTAACTGTCTTTTGCTAGGTCTTGATATAAGCTATGGCTCCAGTCCCATAGTCTTACAAAAGCTGGTGAATATTTGAAAGCAGATTTCAGTAAGCTATACTGGGTTTTCACCCTGATATCTTTGTTGAAGTTGTGACATTCTCCCCAGCGTGGGTACCCACCAATGACTACGCTACACACGGGGCTTGGTATTATACATCTTTATTCATCTGCGTGCAACTTTGAACTCCACCTTCTAAATATGCCTTCATTGCATTCTACTCCAAAACTTACATCACAGCTCTACGGAGTCCATCCGGAGCCAGAAGGGTTCTGTCATTGCTAACACAACATCTTCTCTGTTCAATAGATTTTTTTACAATCTTTATAAATATGTACAATAATAGCTCTTCAGTCAGTCTTCGTGATGCTCGAACTGTCTGACCTGATCATTGGAAACTAGGAACTGTCACCATGAATATCCAAGATCTCCATTGACTATGTAGGGGAAACAGCAGTTACAAAGGTTTCAGGGCCCGTCTCTGCTCTGACATCTGGCGAACTAGGAGTCAAATGTCAATAATGAGAAGAGTGTCTTGTGATAGACTTCCCAGGGCATCGGGAAGTCACCATATGTCCCTTTGTATACACCACTTGAAAAGGCTTAGCATCAAATGGAGTATCAGACTGTCTTATCCGTATCTGGCGGGTGAGCACTCCATCTCCTTTTTCAAAGACGAGGTTTTTTGCATGTTGTCTTCTATCAGCGTACGCTTTTATTTTGTGTTTGGGAACCAAATCCTTTTCATAGTTCTTGTCTTTGTTGCTTTCTTTCTGATTGGTCAATTGAGGCAACTTGGCTGCCACTGCTCGCCCGAACATCAATGTTGCAGGGCTTTCACCCGTGGTCGAGTGAGGTGTTGAATGATTAGCTCTTAAAGTGGAATTTAACAACGTTTTTAGAAAAGGTTTCTCTAGGGTAGCATGCTGCACTGCTTTTTTTAGTGAACTCATAAAAAAGCCATTGGCTTGTGACCATAGAGGTGTGCTCTTCTGATGTTTTACATTCAGGTGCTCTAAAAAGTCTCTGAACTCTCGACTTTTGGACAGTGGGCCATTCTCAGATTTCAATTTAGCTGGAACAGCCCATATCCCAAAGATGCCATCTAATCTCTCAATAACTCGATCTTGAGCGTTAGACAAGAGATCTTCAATTAATGGGAATCATGAATATTTGTCCACAATCACCATCAGGTGAAGTCTGTAGTTGAGTGTACCGAAAAGATCAATGGCTACTCTCTCCCATGCATGCTTCAGGAGTTCTGACATGTTCAAGGTGTGTTGAGAAGTTTTTGTAGAAAGACATTTGCATAGATGACAGGCCTTTAATTCTTTTTCAACCCTCTCATCAAGATAAGGAAACCAGACTCGGAGAGCTCGTTTTGTGGCAACGATTCCACGATGTCCTTCATGGGCCACTTCGATTATTTTCTATTGCAGATTCTTCAGAAACATGAGCCTCAAACCTCTTTGTATAACTTCTTGAGTTATAGACAGTTGATTTTTAATATTTTTGGATTTTTGGTATTCATCACTGGTGAGCGGTTGAGTGTGTTGGTTCCAGAACTGATGTGTGATGATATCCTTCAACTTTAGCATGTCACTGTCATGGCTTGTGGCAGTGACAATCTGGTGTGTTTTGCTTTACTATATAGATATTATGGGCTTCAGCCGTCTTGGATGGAGTACCATGACCTTGTATAGGTACTCTGGAAAAGTAATCGGCAGGGTCCTGATCCTTCCCTGGAAGATGCACAGTGACATAACTGTACTCCTGTAATCGTAGTCGCCATCGTTCAATGCGAGGAGGAATCTTGGCGTTTGGATTGCCAAATATAGTCAGTAGGGCATGATGATCTTTACCAGTATAAAAGGGTTTCCCTACAGAAATATCTGGAAATGTTCACAAGCTCACCTCATGGCCACACTTTCTTTCTCAAGTTGTGAATAAGCATGGTTTTTTGGGGACAAATTTCTGCTGGCATATACCACAAAATATCTTAGATCATTTGAGTCTCCGCTGTGCTGTTGAAGGACAGCTCCTAACTCAAATGGGCTAGCGTCAACAATAACTTTTGTATGAAGCTTCAAATTGAAGTATGCCATTTCATTAGCATTCTCATTTGCTTGTTTGATTCTTTTAAATTTTTTCTCACATTCATGTGACTGATGAAATGGAACTTTCTTTTTGTCAAGTCTCTCAATGGAGAACTTACAGTGGCAAAGTCTTAAATATATATGGAACAGGAAACTGCCCATGTCAAGTAATGAACGTACCATGGAAACATGTTGTGGGGGATCAGCACTTGACAGCACTTGTACTTTAGCAGTACCGGATGTCATACCCATACCTCCATCAGATAAGATATGGCCAAAGATGTTTAGCTTTGTCTTATGGAACTCACACTTGTCCACATTCAAAGTCCCCCCTGCATCAGCAAGAAAACAACATACCTGTGTGAGAGCTTTATCGTGCTCTCTTTTGGAATCTCCAGAAAAAAATGTCATTGCTATAATTGAACGCATTCATGACAGGATGTATGATACGTTGAATAACTTCTTGAAAATGTTTGGCAGCTGATGACACACCAAAACTTAGGGCCATATGTATCAAACTCCCCTTTTGCGAATCGCAAATTGCGATTCATAGCAAATCGCAATTAGAGATTCGCTAAACGGTATGTAACCAAAAAATCGCAAAATATTTGTGAATCGTTAAATATCGCTATTTTAATAGCGAGTAACCAAATAGCGATTCCTCATTAGCGAATCCGCAAATTAGCGAAATCGCAAAATAGCGAATCCGCAAGTTAGCGAATTCGCAAATAGCAAATCGGGGACTCAGGTGCAGCTTGATGACTTCACAACCAGGAAGTGTGACTACCCATGCTGCACCTGAGTCTCAGAATCAGAGTGAGAGACTAGGAGTTGAGGTGAGGCATCACTGCAGTGCTCCACTGAATTTCAGAGATTGGAGACATGGCCAGCAAGGACCAGCAGCAGGGGGAGACCAGCAGAAAAAGAAAACAAAAGTGAGCAGGAGGTCCTGATAAAGGAGATGGTTGTGAGCCATGAGCTCCTCTTTGGAAAGAAGTCCCTGCGTGTGCCAGAGACACGCAAGAGAAGGATATGGGCAGACATCCAGCGCAAAGTCAACGCAATTGGCGTCACACATCGAAGCGTCAAAGACCTACAGAAGCGCTGGTATGATATGCGAGCGCTCAAAGGAGAAGGTTGCTGCCAGGTTGGAGGAGGCTAACAAGACCGGTGGTGGGACCTCCACTGCCACCGCTTCAACACCACTCGAGGAAATGGTTGAGGGGACCCTGCTTCCGGAGAGTGTAATGGGCGTGGCAGACCTGGACAGCTCAGACCACCCACAACCAAGACAAGGTAAGAAGCATGCCATCACACCCCTGATACCTCCCTACTTCCCCCACACACCCAGGAGAGACCATGGGGCACAACAAAACTATAAGTCCAGTGCAGGTACACAAGCACACACAGCAATGCATTATGGGAGATGTAGTTACATGCACCTAACAGTGGAGCATTGACACCCAGCCAGGTTCAAACAGTATGTGTGCATCATGAAAGGCAAAATACAGACAGACAGGACTCATGTAACTCCAAACAGTGAAATTTAATGCTTCACAAATGCAAGGCAGGACAGTAAATCAATGTGTGCATTTATGTCCACAGCACCAGCAGAAACACAGGGAACAATCAGTGGAGGGGACGATGAATCCCCCAGCCCAGAGGCAACAGGGCAAGAGGAGGAGGAGGAAGAGGAAGACGAGGGCAGCCCAGTTATCCTTCCAATACGCCGCAGGCGGATTGCAGTGCCACCATTGCCCCCGCTGGAGGATGAAGGCCAGGACACCGATGTCGATGTCCAACCAGTCCAGGGACAGTCGGAGCCACAACCCCGTGCTCGAGCACGTGCCGATCCAATACCACCAATCCCATCCAGGCGCAGGGCACCACGTGCATCCAACAGTGCAGCAGTCACAGGAGACAACACAGTCTTCCAAGGGCTGGAGGGCCACATGTTAGAAGTCCAGCGCCTGCAGGCAAGAAACATACGGTCAATCCAGAGGCAAATCAGGGTTGGCTTCATGGGCCTGACGGGTGCCCTGGAGGCACTCTGTGCTGAACTAAGGGCGGACCGTGCTGCTAGGCGCAGGGAGAGGCAGCGCCTACACACCCGCCTGGACCTCTACACCAGGGCGGTCAACCGCCTTTCCTCAGCGACCTCTGTGCTGTCAAGGCACAGCATCAGTATGCAGTACGAGGTGGCACACTGCAGCCAGGACGTGGCCAGGGGTCTGGTACAGGTGACATGTGCTGTGGATCAGCTGCGGGCAGCTGCCACTGCTGGCCCAGGAGTCCTCACTCCAACAGACGAGGACGCCCAATCTAGCAGGAGCTGCATTACACCACCGCCCCCACCGGACAGGCGCCGTAGTGTGCGTCACAGCAGGGCTGCTGAGGCAGGTGAAGAGGGCACTGTGCACCCACAGCGAGGTGCTACAGGCCGTCAGCGCCACAGTTGAGGTGGTCAGACTTAGGCATGGATATGGGTGCATCAACCCAGTGCACACAGACACTTGGTCAAGATAGTTATTTTGCACTATGAATCACACATGTGCGGGACATTGAACAATACATTGTGTGCCACACAGGCTGTGTGCCGATATATATCCTGTACTAAAGGAAATTAAACACAGTCTCGTAATAGATATATAGCATTGTGTCATCTTCTCTTACCTAGAAATAGTTGTGTGTGATCTCATCTCGCCTCTGGCGCCCAGCAGCTGCACCAATTACACCGGCTGGCATGCGTCCTGGAGCTGGCCCCTCCTCATCTGATGATTCCGATTCGGTGAGCTCCACTGGTGTGCCTTTCCTGGTGGCGATGTTGTGCAGCATGGCACACACTACCACTATCTTGCAACAGGTCTGGGGGCTGTACTGAAGTGCCCCTCCACTCTTATGTAGGCAGCGGAAACGGCTCTTGAGTATTCCGAAGGTCCGCTCAATGGTACATCTGGTTGCTATGTGGGCACTCTTGATCCTCCGCTCCCCAGCGTTGGCAGGATTCAGGTAAGGAGTAAGGATGTAGTCCCGGACCGCATACGCACTGTCACTTGTGGGGCGAGAGGAATATGGTTGAACACTGCCCTGCCACTGCTGTGCATTACTAGTGTGTCCTTCTTTCACATGCAATTACCTAGTAGGTATCCCTCACCAAACTCCCCACTTGTGAGTCAACGGTGTATCCCACTGTGGCGGAAGATGAATGAGTCGTGGGTGCTGCCTGGGTATTTAGCGACGATGTTGGTGATGATGTGCTTGGCATCACACACCACCTGTATGTTCAGGGAATGGTAGGACTTGCGATTCCTGAACACATACTCGTTCTGGGAGGGGGGGATATGGCGACATGTGTCCCATCTATGCATCCAATGACGTGGGGAAATTGTGCAATTTGATAGAACTCCTGCTTGGTCTGGTCTAGTGCCTGTGGTGTGCTGGGGAAGTGGATGTGGTTGTGCAGCCTCTGTACCATGGCATCAAGGAACGCGTGGAAGAAGCGCGACAATGCACTCTGTGAGACCCCTCCTGCTGTGGCTATCACCCCCTGAAAGCTCCCTGACGCCAAGAGGTGCAGTGAGCACAGGACCTGTATATGGGTGGGGATGGTGTGTGTCCTGCGTGTGGGGTGTTCAAGTATAGGTTTGAGCTCTGCTATTAATTCCAGGATGCTCTCTTCGTCCAGCCTGTAGTTTGTATGGATCTCCTCCTCAGTCCGCTGGAACAGGGTTATGCGCGCTCTAAAGATCCTTTCCTGGCGTCGCCTTCTCTGTGCAGCAGCTCTGAGTCGCAGCCTCCTGGCTATCACGTACAGCCCAGACATTGTGGCAAACATCAGTTGCATTGTGGGCCTCTTTATATAGCTTGCACCTGGTTACCACCTGTTCAGACTTGGTGGTAATTGCGATTCTCTAATTTGCGAATTTTGTGAATTCGCAATTTGCGAATTGTTCATGCATTCCGTTTAGCGAATTCGCTAATTGCGAGCTCTACAATTGCGAGTTTTGCTATTGGTGTGTCACAATTTGCAAATTCGCTAAAAGTTCGCAAATAAGTACGATTCGCTAATTTGCTAATCTCTATTTTAGCGATTCGCAGATTAGCGAACGGAATTTGACTCATACATAGCGAAGCTGTGTTTTGCGATCGCAAACACCGTTTTTTTGCGAATCGCAGTGTTTGCGATCGCAAAACAGCTTCATACATATGGCCCTTAGTCTTTTATATCAAAATAGACCAACATATGTAGAAAAGGTTGCAATGTACCTGCAATTTTCTTTAAGTTCCACCTTATGATATACTTTATTTAAATCAAGGAGAGAGAAGACTTTTGCACCATTTAGATGCGTTATCATATCCGCAATATGTGGACCTGGATGTGGTTCTCGCTCGATTGCCTTGTTTGCCTGACACATTTCAACCCATGTGTGTACAGCTCCTTCACTGTACCTTTAGGGCACTATCACTATGGGAGAAACCCATGGAGTTGGACCAGTAGAACGCTCAATGATATCATGTTTGCGTAATGATTCAACTCTTTTTCAACAGCTTCTTGCAAATGAAAAGCAATTCGCCTATGTCTTTGAGTGGCAGGACGGATGTCCTCATTAATATTCAACTTTGCTTTCATAGTTTTAAGCATCCCCAACCCATGAAACAACAAAGGGAACTGAGTTACTATTTTGTGATGAGCCTTCATGTTGTAGTTCACTGAAATCCGTCCCATATCAGCAGCGGTGCTGAAACTGAGTAGACAGCTTGACGCTGTAACTTGAAGCACATGGATAGGTGCTTGCACCTTCGTTTTCTTGTGTTTCATTGTCACTACAAACAAACCTTTACTTTTGAATGTCATCGTTAAAGCCCATGTATATACTTTAGATTTTGAAGCTGCAAGTTGTGGTAACGGAGACAATTCATTGTGTTTCTGCTCAGGCATGTTCATTGATGCACCACTGTCAATAATGAAAGGTACCGAACAGCCATTTACCTCAAGTGTAATTATCAGACAATGTTTGAATGACTTTGGTGTTTTGGCATATCGACTTTTCTTTGACTGACATTTTTCTTCACAGGCAGCCAGTCCAACATTCACACGCTTTTCTGAGGTAAACAGCGACATGGCACAACCATATTCTTCATTTTCACTTTATACTAACACAGAAGAACTGTTTGACCATGATTTAGATGACGATTAACTTCGTTGAGTGTCAATTCGCCTAAACTAATGTCACCACTTGTCCTTGTGAGCATGCATCGAACATTGCTTCTGGAACATTCAGGTGGCCATTTTGTCTTCACGTCATGATGCACTTACTTTTTCCTTCACTTTCAAACCATCACAAAATGGTTTTCCTTCCCACAGCCTTTACAAATATGTCCAATGGCAAGTCCTTTACCTTCGTGTGGATATGAAAATCCACACCTGAAACACAACTTCTTTTTACATGTAGAAATCACTTTGTGTCCTTCAGTCTTTTGCTGCGGCTTACTTTTCACACTCATGACTGATTCACTCTGGGCACATCCAGTCTCCATGTCATCAGCTTGTCAATCAGTATGCTCTTCAGCTTTGACAGCCATTAACACTCGCTCCAGACTAAGAGTTTCTCTCAGCATTCGTCTTCTAAATGAATCTGACAAGCATTTATCAATAACTGTGAGACATATAGCTTCTTCATCATTAAATTAATTGAACTTACAGTGTTTGATTAGGGTATCAAGTTTTTCTACAAATTCATTGATGGTTTCACCAACTTTCTGGCGTTTGTGACTGAAAATATATCCTTCGTAATCAACATATGGTATTGGATTGAACTTGAGACTAAAAGCTTCTTTCATCTGACGGTATGTGACTTTGTCAGTTCGCAGGATTTTCATTATGACTTCTTTTACACCTTCTCCAACAAGACTTTTGAGATACTTGAAAATCTTTTTTTATTAGTTTCTTCAAGTGCATCAAAGAAATCATCAAATGTCTCTATCCAGGCAATCCATATATCACCAATGTTTTGACTTGTTATGATGGTAGTGGTTTCAGGAAAACAGCAGCATTGTAACTATTAAAAGGAGTGAATGGCATTGAGATGCTGTCTGCTTTCTGCTGGGCCCCGCGTTATCTGCGCCATCTCTAAGGTCCTGTGATGTATAATCCCCTGGGTCGTCCTGGACAGTCTGGGGGAATGTGACCTCCTTCTTGATCTCCATCAGAGCCCCTCACTTTCAGGAGACCTCTGGACTTGTTCTGAACTAACACCTGGCAGCTTTGGTGGTGTGCTGCTTCAGTTATTGGACAGCTCAGTAAGCACAACCCGTGCTTCTTCTTGGGTCTCCTCGCCCGCCACTGAGGTCATAGAGCGCTGCTTATCGAGGCTCTGGTAAGTGCAACAACAGTATATTTTCTTATCAATCGTTCTGTCAGCCAGCGCTTTATTTATCAGTGTTAACACTCCCTATGACTTATAACTTTATATTGCATTGCATCGCGGTACTTTCTTTATGGTCTGACCAGCAGGTTCCTAGCCAATGAAGTGTTGATTTCTCTGCGATACTTTCGTTATCTTCAACTGCTTTATAGTAGCTGGAGCTGCGTTTTGACCCCACATCAACTAAGCATCAATCCGTAATTTGATGAAAGCACATAAGGCATGCACAAGCAGTTTGCTTGGACCACGGCAAACTCTGTGAGAAAGAAGTGTCGATCTTCGGTTTACTTATCCCCTATCTCATCGCCAGTTGTAGTCTGGGTACATGCCAATGACTTTGCCACACAAGGAGCATGGTATTACACGTCTTTATTCGCCTAGGTATAACTGAGAACTCTAGATTCTAAACTTGCTTTATAGCAATCCACTCTAACACTTATGTCAAGGTTCTACTGAGTCCATTAGGAGCCAAAAGGGTTCTGTCATTCTATCTCACACAACCCAACAGAAGTGACAGACTTCTGTCACAGAACCTCTGTGTGTAATGAGTACAAACTATTTTGTCAGTACCTAAACAATTATAAAGTCAAATAAAACAGATACAATTCCAAAATCAACGTATTAAAGATAAAAGCACAATGGCAGGCAACAAAATAACACTCCTTCCACATTGTCCGGTGCACACATGCCCTAGTGCCAGCCGTTGAGTGATACTACTGCTAAGCAGATACATATAAGAAAAACAAGGTGAGAAGGTGCACCTAAAGATAAACAGTCCAAAGGGTCCAGTTTTTTAAGAATCTTCTTTATTTTTCTTGTTTAATCCATAGTCATAAAGACAGCATTTAACCAAAGAGCAAAATAATAATGCAGCTAAATGCGCTGTCTTGCATTATTTTTGTTTCACAAAGCCACACAAATCGGGCTTTGCGTTACTTTGTAAATTCCATAACAGGGGCTGTGTCAAACAAGTGATGTAACCTCAATGCAAAATATCAGTAAATCTGGGCCTGGTGGTGGAAAAAACTAATTATCAGGCGGAACAAAATTAATGCATGAAAGCATACATTAATGTCATTCCACCAGTTTCATATTAGAGCCATAAAATTCTACATTTTAAGAAACAGGGATCTCAAAATTCAAAATTGACCTTTGGGGCATTGGTGACAAATACTATGCACCTTTTCAGGCCAATCGCAATGGAGGAAGGGTCAGGCAAACTGTGGCACTTCAACCCGGTAAGCTTCTTTATTTTCTGGCTCCTTTCCAGAAGTCAAAAACCTCCAGCAGGGCATGGTGGAATGCGTTTACTAATGTGCACTTAAGGTTCAGTTTGTCAAATTTACAGTCTAAGTAAGAAAACATGAAAATTGTAACCTCTGAGGTAACTTAGCTGCTGGGATCGGAACTTGCAGTTCTTTAGAGGGACGAGGTTGGCAGTCATGGCTGTGCAGGGCTTCATAAGGTTGAATTCCTGGTTTCCTGATCGTGCAGAAGCCTCAAACTTTTCTACAAATGTCTCTGAGGGTTTGTCTTCTTCCTGTAGCTGTGGAACTTTCTCCTGTCCCCCAAAAGTCAAACGTTTTCACAGTTACCATTTATAAAAGACTGAAAATCTTTTCCATGGTCACTCTTAAGTTTCAAATGTTAGGCAAGAGCTCCATCAGCACCAGTCATAAATAATGGTAGGAGACATTCTCTTCAGCATGGGGTCTAGCTAAAATTCAGGTCTGCTGGCTCGTCCTCAAACATGCCTTTAGAGTTCTTCTTGTTGTGGACATACAGTAGGTAAGGTCTCCCGACTCACAGAATGGTTTTCAGCTTTGGCTTTTCGAGAGGAAGCAGGCTTACCCTAACATTTTTCTCATGTAACAGTAGTCTTGAAGTTCAAGCAGCAATGTAGTTTCAAACCTTATTCAAAATAATAACCCAGCAGTGCTATGTGGTGACCCGTAAACCATCATTAAAATCTTCTCACACAATAACCACCTCTCTTTCTCGGTACTTGCTGCATTGTTAGGCAGGAGCTGTCCTGCAATCATTATTTCACGATAACACAATGGAGGTTTAGGCCTGTTTAGGTTCCCTAAGCTTCCACCGGACTTACCCATTCTACGCATGTACCGCTCTCTCTCAATTGGAGAGAAACCCACTCAAACTGTTCTTGCACCTATTATTCCCTCAGCGGTGTGAGGTGACATTGTGTCTATGGGCAGAACTTAAAAGGCCTTTTCACACTGTGTTGTTTCTTTGAAATGTGAATGAAACTTCAAGAAGTCACTGTCAGTCTTTGTGTAGAACAGCTGACACACTTCCCATCTCATAGCTATCAGTAAGTGCATCTAACCATCTTTTTTGTCTTATAGATACTGTGGTGATTGCAGGGGGGCTTCTTAGCCAAAAGAATTTTCAGGCAGAGTGATTTGGTATAGCATTTTACAACTTTCTCGGAAAGCTCTTGGCTTGGAGAAATCTGATTACAAATACTATTGGGGGTTCCTGGACTTATTGAATTATTTTCCACTCCATTCCAGTGAAAACAAACAAAATTGACAACCTTTCTAGAAATCATATTGAAACATTTGTACTAACAATCTAACTTCACCTCTAAATTCGATTTTCACTGATTAGTAAAATATTTTCTGAATCCTAGTCCAAAATACAGAACTATGGGCCAAATGTATAAAGATTTGGATTGTCGTATCACACTTTGGGATTAATACCGAATCACAACTTGTGGTTCTGTTTTTCGTATGTATAGTAGGCCTCAAGAAATATTTAGAAACTCAGTTGGATTGACCAAATCGCAACTACCAATTCCGAATTTTGCGAATGCATTCGCAAACTGCAAATGTTGCACTCTGGTACTGGGTAATGACCTCAGAGTTAGGGAGTGCTTCACCACCTGCTCTTTAGAGGCCAGGGAAACTCAGAAGAAGGCAAGAAATCTGAGAAGGGTTTTGGAGGGGAGGAGAAGAAATCTGAAATTTAGTGAGGAGTTGGAAATTCTAACAGAAGAATGTGTGTCTCATATTGATGAGCTTTTTGGCAGATCTTCTCTAATGTGCCTGATTCTCCCCCAAAAATCTGGCTCAGTATTCAGGAGAAAAAAAATATAATAACACTGGATAATTCCATTTTTGGAGCAGGTAGAGAAATACTTCTTCCACTCATTTGAATTTGTTTTTTTACAATCCTCTTTATTAGTAAAGCCAGATTTTAAGTTACTATTCTAAAATGCCAGATGTGCCTTTCTGCCATTGTCCAGGTTCACCTGACTGTTAATGGATCTCTTGTGATTAGATGTGCATTCCTTCCAGACAGGACAAAATACGAACCTTGGGTGTTGTGCTGGGTGTTTCTCTCCTGCGCAGGATGCCCTGAGCTTCAGAGGATACCCTGAGGGCTCTCCCCACCTGCTTCCTGATTTCTGAAGCTGCCAGCCTTGTCACTGGCAAATGAATGCAGCCCACATCTGGGCCTGCCTGTCCTTTGTTACCCCTTCACAAATTGAATCCAAACCCATGGAAAATGAAGGATTGGATTAAGGGAGTGACCCCCACACACAGGCTGGTGATGGGGGTAACAGTGGCACCCTCAGAACATCTCATAAGAACACTCCTGGGCCTGTGGAGACTTGGAAGAAGGACTACCCTGCTGTCTGAAGCCTGAAGGAAGACTAGACCTGCCTGCTTTGAACCCAGGACCCCATAAGTGAGTCTAAGGGTCGGTTGGCTGATCTCCAGTTTGAGCTGTCAGACACAACAAGCTTCCAGAGGCCTTCTCTGCAACTGCCCAGATCACCAGCATTAGCTGGGCCCATCTGTATCCTGCAGCAGGCCTCTGCTTCAGTGAGTTCTGACCTCCAAGAGGTGCCACCATTGGTCCTGGACCCTTGTCTGGTGTTAGATTGTACTCCTACCACCTTAAAACTGCTAGAGCTGGACTCTTCACATTGTTAAGAAACAATCCCCTTCAGCTAGCAAATGAGAACGAACTTCACTGAGACCAGTGTGGACCTGTATCCCACCCCCAATACAACCTTGCTGGCCGCAGGCTTCATAAGCTCTGAAGGTAAGGATTTCAAAAGTCATTAAACTTTTTTCTGGTGCACAAACAACTACAGGAGTATGCTTCTAAAGTCCCCCATACCTCTGGCTCTCGGGGTCTCACGCAGAGTTAAAAATTTAGGTCTAGTCGAGGTCCAGTTGCCATTGGTCAGATGGGCATTTCTGGGAAAAGGCCTCTTACAGCTTGTTGTGTCCCTGTAGCCACATGGGAGGTCAGCCAACTAACTCTTGAAGTCCACATCTTTGCCCAGGGTGCAAGAGGGAGCGCAGGTCAAGTCCTTTAGAGCTCCCCTCAAGCCACAGACAGCAGGTCTAGCTTTGGCATGTCACATTCCATGATTGACACTAGCTAGTGGGTGTGGATGACTCATGGGCACTTCCTAACCAATTGGATGAAGGTGGTTTCCAGGCCCTGGTCTACCTACATTTTCAGTAGTTCCTGTCTGCTTTATTGCAAACAGGAGTAAATTGCAATATAGCAGGGCAATTCTCCTGAATGTGTACCTGATCTCTGATGAGTTATCCTTTCTCATTGAGGTTGACTTGTCAAGCAAAGTGGTCTATTGTGTAGCTTCTGGAAGTAATTTCACACCTCATTAGGGCTAAGCACTTGATTGAGAGATACTGGAGAGCTAATGTAAATCATCATCTAAGCTATTTTTACTTAATAGTGAATAAAAATCCAACTTCACCATTGATTTGGGCTAATAAGACATATTAAAAAGAGTGGCTGAATTATTTTTCCAGCTGGTCTCAAACCTGAGATACAAATTAATATTTTAAACTGTATTTTGGTTTACGCATTAGGCAACCAGGCCTGCAACAATGAAAATGGCTTTTGGGACTTTTTCACTGTAGGGACATGACAACATTGGTTTTTAACAGGTCCCACTTTCGAATATTGTGAACCGTACAGTGTGGGCTACAAGACCTATATGGGGTGACTTATTAATATTTGAAAGGAGGTCCTCGCCTGTTATTTTGACAGGTCACACTGCAGGTTTTACACTGCAGCAGTCAGGCTTCAATGATAGGCATGAAGCCATGTTATGTAGGCTCACTCTATGGATGGCATAATAGGTGCTGCAGTGCACATGTGGCAAATAACTTCCAGGTCCTGAGTGCCTTTCCTAAACTATATACTAGGGACTTATAGGCAAGATAAATGTGTCAATTAGGAATAAGCCAATTTAACCATGTTTAAACTGGGGAACACAGACATTTTACTCCTGGTGATCAAGGCTAAAGGGCAGAGAGTGCTAAAGGTAGTAAAAATAGGGTCATGAAAAAAGCAGAAAAATATGGGGTGACCATGCAAAAAAGGCACATTGCTAACATGCTGAATCATAAGCTTACCATGAAAGTATTCTACCTAGCTTTATGTAACTGAAATGTTGTTTATAGGGAAAATAATGTTTGGACCCAAACAAAGTGAGGTTCCCTAAATACCACTAACACTGGTGAAACGTGTCAACATCTTAGTGGGGTTATTTACTCGCCCTGCCCTTTTGTTCTGGTACAGGAAATCTATTTTGTGCTAAATTAAAACTAAATGTTTCCTGATACAATATAAAAAACATTTTCACCTCCTCATGTATGTGTTCATGTGTGCTAGGCTTCTTTTCCCAAGACATGTGAGGCAGAACCAGAAGTGGGCATGGAGCAAAGCACAGTGTGTGTATTTCTTTAGCAGAAGAAGACCAGGTGAACACAACTTTCTTCCTTTTTATCATTTTATTAACCCAAAGTGTAAGGTGGCCCGATTATGAAAAATTAGCGAACAATACATTATTTACCTCTCTTCTAGAACGCTTTACAGTAGCAAATTATACAGCCCCACACACTTTCAGCTGTCTTTCTCACTATTTGCACAAACATTTCTACAGGTTCCAGACCTGAGAGAGTGGGAATTGAGGGGCAGATTTATCAAACTTTCACTCAGCGCAGCAAGCTACCTTGCTGTACTGAGCTACATAAAAGAGAAAGGGCAGGAATGATTTGTATTTAACATTATAAGGTGCATTACTGTCCTCATCTTGCTCCGGCACCCTTTTGGCTGCCTAGCGCCAATGCATGCACCTGTCCACCATGGTGCAAGGGTGCCTGCGTTGTAGGCAGGATTGTTTTTGTGGAGGATGGGGCATCTACCTGCATAAAACTAATCCTTAGAGGCATTTTCCTCTATGTGTGCTTCAGAATGCAGCTCACTTAGAAAGAGAAAATGACAAGGAGAAAAGAAGATATTTCTCCGCGTTGCATCTTCCCTGGGGAGGTGTAGCATTTTGACACATTCGCAGGATTACCAGCGTTGGCACATCTGGGAATGCACCAAAATCCATGGGTGGATGCGTTGGACCACCCACGCTCCACCCATGGAACGCCTCCCTGGGGCAGAGTAATGCAATGCAGTGATTTGCTCTGTGTTGCCTTACTCCAGGTTTATCAAGCCATTCAGGGCCTCGCAAGGTGGCCTTGCGTGGCTTGAAAAATCTTACATTAGTGTTGGTTTGCTCTTGTGCCCCCCTTGCGTGGAGCCAGGGCAATGCAACACATTGACAAATATGGCCCTTAATCCTTACTGTGAATGATGGTGACATCACTCTAGGAATAACTCTGGACAGTTACTTATGGAGACTATTCTTTCATGATGTATGTCATCCAGGTGCAGTTTAGTGAGTATCTATAAATGCTGTGTCTCTTCCAGGGGCAGTTTAGTGAGTATCTATAGAAATGAAATGCTACACACCAGTGCGCATGATTTATATTAGGATCATAGATAATATCATGAGGACATGCAGAACAGTCATGGAATATATTTGACCTGTGACTTAGCAAAGGTGCAGCAGGCTCTAATGCAAGCAAAGAAATTTGGGCCATCCACGCCCATGTATTTGTCGCTGCTTTCATGCACCCACTCCTGGATTTGTTAAATCTGTCTGTGAGTGAGAGATGCACAGGGCCGGACTGGCCGGAGAGGGCATCAGGCGCTTCCCTGGGAGGCTGGAAGGGTGTGGCCTATTTTGCCGCAGAGGGGCCCATTTTTATTACAGGGGGCTGGTTTTGCAGCAGTGCTACTATATCAGCCCCCAGTAACAAAAACAGCAGGGGGGTGGTCCGTCAACAACGCCAGGGCTGCTTTGGGGATGCACATACATTTATATCTTCCACATCCCGTCCCAAGCTTCAGTCATAAATGCTGGTACTGGGTGAGATGTGTGAGAAAGAAGAAATTTATTCACAACTAATAGATATTATGAATGGCAGAAGAACATATATGCAAATATGACTTTTCCCCAACTGTACGTGTTTTCGACTGTTGCACATGAACCTTCTGTTGGGATGGCCATTCAAGCTAAATAAAATTAAATCATTTTGGGCGGTGTGCCACAATTGTAAAGATATCAATGTCAATGCAAACTGATCCTCCTACATTTAGGGAGCAACAAAAATTATGCAAAAAGAAAGACAGAACCCATGAATTTACACCTCAAAATATTATAAGCAGATTTTTCTTGTATTAGATGGTTAACATAGGTCCAGATAAACATAGGTATTTCACAATCGCAAATCCTGCGAATTGCAAAACCATAAGTTTTATGACTGTAAAATACCTTTCTGCAAGGTACAAAAGACATTTTTTAATCAAAAAAGTCTTCCGAACTCCAAAAGTGCATTTACAACCCATTCCGAAACGTAATTGGTAGGGTGCATGAAAGAACTGTTGCCCTCCTCTTTGCAATTCTGAATGCAATCTATCAATGGTTTGTGACTGCAATTGAAGTCACAAACCATTGACCAGATATGGACATCGGAGTTTTGGGACAGCTTCCCATTTGGGAATCACGGTAGGCAGCCTCTGAGGAATAGAGGCTACATACTCCTAATGATGCCTTTTCTGATTGTCACCATTATATATAACACGATTCCCTTTAAGGGACATAAGCTACTTCAAAAAAGAAGAAAAAAAACATCCATAGGATGCAAATTCAAGGAGGAAGGTCTGCTGTCCTCTGGGGCTTTCATGCTTGCATTTGCAGCCATTCATGGGGGTTTCACAAATGCATCATGTCTTATTTATTTTAACGAGGCACGCTGGTTTGTGGCTTACTGAAAATATACATTTCACCTTTTGATGTGCTCAGTAGTACATCATATGTTTCGCAAAATTAAGATTTATTTGCAAACTAGTCAGTGCGGGGTACATCAGGCCCATAAAGCCCACATTTTTACATTCACAAGATAAACTGCGAACTCCTTGGGAAAAAATCAGTCAAGATCAAATAAATATTTCTTTATGTGTTGAGGGCCAAGGAGCCAAAGAGTCAATGGAGTATCTTATCTGTTTAAAAGCAACGATGCAAGGTGTCAATAGAAATTAGTTTGCCTGATGCTGTTTGACCAGTAGCAATTCAAAATGGGCAGTGATGTAAGTTAACTACTTCACATGCTGTTAATGAGGTCCATTCTATTTAACCTTTTATGATATATTTCATATTTTCTTTACAAACGCGGCTTCGATAGAGAATTGAAAGAAAGACGCCCACATTTTTTGGATAGATTGCAAATTCTCTCCCAAAATAATACTAAACACGTTTTAAAAATATAGGGGCTTATTTATGAGCCCCTGCATCACTTTTGTGCTGCCGTTGCGTCACCGGCGGCGAAAAATATGCACCACGTTGCGCCCTATTTACATAGTGAAGCATCTATGCAGATGTGTCACTTTGTAAAGCCCTGCGCCACAATATACCTGCGTCAGGTATAATGTATGCAGGGTGGGCGTTCCCCCGCAAAAAGCCTCATAGAAGTGGCGTATTGAAATCTATGAGATTTCAGTGCGCCACTTCTAGGATGCCATTGCGTCAATATCTTACGCCTGCCTAACAGCAGGACACATTGCTGGAGTTGCATCTGTTTTAAGACACTCCCCAGCAATGCGTCACTTTTGCGCTGACAGATACGTCAGTAACACTGACGTATCTGTCATTCCTTGCGACATGATGCATTATACAGTAAATATGATGCATCCATCAGGGCGCAGTGAAAACTGTTGCATCGCTGTTTTCATGCAGCGGTGCAACCGTTTTCCTAAATGGGGCCCATAGGGCCTCATTTATGAGGCCCCTTGCGCCGTCGGAACGTCACTTTTTGTGACATTCCGTGTTGCAGGAGCCTGCTCCATATTTACGAGGCAGCACTAAGCCACTTATTTTGGCTTAATACTGCCTCGTAAATATTGTCCCCTTTAACACAGTTTTCTGTGTTAAAGGGGTGTGCAATGGGTGTTGCTGGGGGCGTTCCCAGCAACATCCACGGCAGGAGTGCTAACAGTCACAGGGGCCACAGACGGCAAAGAAACAGAAGAAAGAGGAGGAAGAGGAGCCGAAGCCACAGCCGTTGACATAACAGCGGTAGACACAGGGACAGAGACAGTGGTCACAACCGTAACAGGCTGCTGTGAGGGCACCGAAACAGTGGGATATATTCTTTGCGGGGCATATGGAGGTGGGGTTCGGGTATCCAATAATTCTTCTGCAAAAGTATCATATTCTTCCTGGACCACATACGATTTATCAATTTGTAATCCAAACCTTCTATCTTCACACTCTACACCCTTTTCCTGTTTTTCTTTGTCATATGCTACAGCTTTCTGAGTCAATGTCTGCATTTTACCTTTCTGAGACTCTTTTTCTGCCTTCAACCGCCTCTGTCTAGCTGTTTTCTGCCATGTTCTGAGGGAATCAAACATAGACTGCCTACTTCATCTCTTAAACAACTGTTCTTGTAAATACTCAATCTTTTGTTCATCAAAAGTGCCCGTCAACGGCCACTGCAACTCGGCATTGACCTTCGTATATTTGTGCCATAATGTACTAAACATATTAAGGCCAAGACCATGCTTCACATACATATCAAAATTTGGAGTGCCTTCTGGAGGCGCCGGCTGAGCTTCTGAAGTACTGGGTTTTATTGGACCCAGCGGTGCCAGGGAACACACCCAATGACCTCGAGTTCTTCCTGTCTCAGACTACAGAAACACAGAGTCTTCTTGGTGGCTTCAAAGATCAATTTATTGGCTGCAGCCAGCAACAGGTATCCTAGAAGTACAACACGGTGTATGTTCTCAGGAGACTGCTCCTTTTTCATGGAAACCAGCTATCTCTTTTATACAGAATATTATGCTTTAGGCAAACATTCCTTATTTTTACAGTGGGTCATTCACATATTTCTTACAACAAAACAAAGACAGATTCATGATGACAAGCCCATTTTCAGTTTGTCCAGCCCACAACCAAATACCCAGTGAGGCCCAACACCTGCAACAGATATAATCTGGACCCCTAATAAAATCGGGCACCTCCTCCTCGTAAAGCAGGTCATAAAGAAAGAGCAGTGACAGGTGTGGATAAGATTTAGATATAGATGTGTGCAATGAAGGGTTTATGGCATGCTGCACCTGGGCCCCTAATCTCGATCGGCCACTGGGAACTAAAACTGGCCGAACAGGTTCTGGCTCTGGACAGTGGAGTCAGCTTGCCCAGGTCACTGAAAGTGTACGTGTCCCCTAAGGCGCGTTTTGGCTTTAGTCATTGCCTTATGTGAGGGCAACCACAAAATGGCTGCCGTACACAAAATGGAACCCGAGGGTTCACAAGGGAATCGTTAATATTAGAGTGATCCCGTCACTCGAATATGACGCAAATACTCAGATATAGCATACCTGTCATTACCGGTCTGCTGATACCAAAATCGTCATGTTTACAATGATGTTAATGACACAGGTCCAGAATTTTCAGTACCACAGACCCTCCTTTTGCCCTTATATAGGCAATTTACTTACACTCATGCTCATCTGAGTCTAGGTCTATGTTCATGAATTCATTGAGATGTTGCTGTAGCATCATCCTATTACTTAGCTCGTCCCTTGATACAGGTTTCCTTACACATGATGTAACACATAGGCCGCATATGGCAGGAACACACTGTATGCACAGACAAAACAGGAAAAGGATGGCTAGAAGTATCCCAATGACCATCAGAACTTTCCATCCCCAGGTGGATAACAGTTCCCGGAACCATCCCATCAACGACCAGTCTCCTTCATCTACATGGATGGATTCAGAGATCCTATGTAGTTTGGAGATGGCCTGGTACACTGTTGGAGCGTTATCTGGAATGAAAATGCAACAACTGGATTGGATCACTCTACATACCCCACCACGGTCTGCAAGTATGATGTCTAACGCGACCCTGTTCTGCAGGGTCATAAGGCGGTCCGACTGGAGCTCAGCAGTCAAATTATTAAGGGCACCGACAGTTTCGACTATGGTGGATTTAACCACTCGCGTCAATTGCCTCACATTCCTGTTGTTAGCCATAGGTCCCCAGAACGGCAGAAAACCCCTAAAGAAGTCTCCCGCTTCTTGTCCTGCAGTGTCTTCCTTGCTGAAGACACCCCTAATTCTTCTTATCTTATGGTAATCTGCTGCAGCTGTGTAGGTGGGAGGCAACAGGAATGAAACGAAGCATGTGCCCGAGAAGTCAGGGGGCAACCACGTGTAGGCCCTATCATGGCAGATAAAGTAGGTACCCCTAGCTGCTAAGAACAAAGGGGAAGTCTGAGACGCAAAAATATACGTTTCAGTGCAGATACTCTTCTCTAACTGAGCTCTTGGATTCTTGCCATTACCTTGCAGACATAGATGACCCTGATGGGGTACAATCCAAATTGGAGCGGATCTTTTTGCTTGCTGGTTCTCGCTCAGACTCGCTCCATATCCAGTCACGTTCCATCCAATATACGCTAGTGTCTCATCTTCCGGGATAGTTTCGTAGGAACTAGTTCCCCTTATCATGTCGACTATCCCCTTAACTAGAGCACTATTCTTTGGGTTGTCTTTGACGGAACGTAGGGGGTGGATTTCGCTAGCATAGATGAACATCGTTCGGTATGCCCACACAGAACCATTGTAGCTGAATGGCAGCACTAGGTAGGGAATACCTTTCTCAGTAGTATGAGGCATAAGGCCACACACCCAACAGTTGGTTCTGTTCACTACTAGCTGGTGTTGGTGTAAGAGCTGAACAAAGGAGTTGTTCATAAACTCTAATCTTCTAACGGACTCGTGTTCAGGTAGAGGGTGAAAAGAATGTGAGGAGATAGTAGAGGAAGGCATGGGCTGTACAGTGGGTGCAGATGTCACTTGAAAAGAGAATATGATGTACCCCACTAAAGACATCATTAGACTAAGTAAAATACAAAGACACATAATTAAAAAACATTTTCTGCTCATGGTTGCACATATTTTCCTCTTGAAACTTATTCTTTCAACAGGTCTCTCCATCTGAAAAGGCTCCATCCTCTAACGTGCTGTTCGCGGCGGTTGGTTTTCTTCACTTGAGAGTGTTTCTGAATGTCCCAGGGAACGCCCTAGAACAAACCAGACCCGTAGACCTTGTGTCCGCAGGCTACACACTCAAGTCTTTTCACCACGACCCTACAGCTGAACCCGGATGGTGGTTCAAAAACAGGTTTTCGGATGGGAGGACCAAAATTTCATTTTATTTGTCCATGACTCTCGGTCGCAAGTTATAACGGCTTTTTCCAGGCAATGTCTGGTCGCAAAACAAAAGTTCAGGCTCAGTAGTGTCCAATCGAAGTGGTGATGGTATTGCTCTTTGGAGAAGATCGTCACTTTCTCGCTCAGAATTTGTCCCTGTGACGCGTGCGTCACTAAAAGGCAGAAAACGAGGCACTGTTTCAGTTTCCGAGTCAGCAATTCCCTCCTGGACCCACCGGTCATATGGTAGAGGCAAAGGGACCCTCTTACAGTGTACGCCGTGGATCCAGTTTTTCTTCCCTTGTACTCGCACTGCAGATCTTGTGGACAAAATCACCAAATAGGGCCCAATCCAGCGGGGCTGATCGTTCTTTGTCCGCTGAAAGTTCTTGATTAACACCCACGATCCGGGATTGATTGCATGCCCTGGATCTTTAGAAGCCTGAGGCAGTGTATTATGAACCTGTTGGTGTAAAACACGCAATTTAGCCGTCAAATCATGCAAGTAATCAAGCAGTACAGGGTGTTCAATCTCGCTGAATTTCGTTGGCCTTGGCACTCCCCATATGTTAGCCGGGCGACCAAACACTATCTCATGAGGACTAAGTCCTACTCGGGAATGTACGGTCATCCTAGTTGACAATAGTGCTAATGGCAACGCATCAGGCCATTTAAGGCCAGAGCTTGCTTGTATCTTGGCCAGTTTTAGTTTAAGAGTGCCATTATAGCACTCAACTAATCCAGCTGATTGGGGATGATTTGCAGCGTGAAATTTCTGCCGGATTCCTAAACCTTCACACACTCGTTTCATCACTTGACCCACAAATTCACCCCCATTATCACTCCACACCATTCTCGGCAAACCAAACCTAGGGAAGAACTCTTTGAGAAGGGCTTTCGCTGTGGACAAGGCAGTATTATCTTTCAGAGGATATGCCTCTACCCATCTTGAAAAGGCACAAACAACAACGAGTACGTATTTCAAATTGTTGCACCTCTCCATGTGGATGAAATCTAGCTGCAAAACCTCGAACGGATACGTTGGAGGCGCAAAATGACCAGCTGGAGTTGGGGTTCCCTTACCAGGATTGTATTTCAAACAAACCATACAATTTTTGACCACATTCTCTGCACATTTGGGAATTCCAGCATTTTGCCACACTGGAGCCAATAACTTACAGATTCCTTTCACACTGATGTGGGCCATCCCATGTGCCATTGTAACCACTGCAAGCACATATGTATCGGGTAACAACCATCGCTGATGCTCTGACAATTCAACCCAACAGCCATTTGCATCCAATTTACCCGTACTCTCTCTCCACGTACTTAATTCCTTCTCCGTAGCTTCAGCTTGGATGGACTTCACACTCTCTATCGTATCTTCACACATTCCAACGTCACCAATCCATCTTGCAGGGCCCGCAACATACATTCGACTCATCACATCTCTTGCTGTTTCTTTCGCAACTTCATCAGCAAACATATTACCGCGACCAACGTCGTTAGTGACCTTCTTATGTGCACTGCATTTCACAATCGCGACTTGCAATGGCAAAGTAAGTGACTCCAGGAGCTCATTCACCAATTGACCATGCTGTATTTTCGTACCGTGAGATGTGAGGAACCCACGTTCCTTCCACAAGCGTCCAAAACTATGGGCCACACCAAACGCATACTGGCTATCGGTATATATGGTCACTTTCATTCCTTTTGATAATACACACGCTCTCATAAGTGCAGTCAACTCTGCTGCTTGAGCTGAATTATGTGGGATACGTGCAGTTTCAACAATCTTATGTAAAGTCGTGACAGCATATGCCGCAGTCGTATCACCATTCGGAAGCTTGAAGCATGACCCATCCACCCATAAGGTACCATCACACTTTACAAGAGGAGTGTCCCTAAGATCTACTCTCCCTTTCGTTTCTTCTTCTGTCCTAAGAAAGCAATCATGCTGTTCCGGAACATCTGTCTTTGTTATAATTGGCAACAATGTAGCTGGGTTCAGCGTGTTGCATTTTCTTATGTGCACATGGCTCGCTAAAAGTGTCAACTCGTAACCTGACAATCGAGCACTAGTTAAGTGCTGTGTCTTGGTCCTGTTTAACAAAATATCCACTGCATGTGGGACCATCACGACCAGCGTATTATTCATCACCAAACCAGCAGACTGTCGAATAGAAACAGCTGCTGCCGCTGTGGCTCTCAAACAACTCGGCAACGCTCTAGCTACCGGGTCCAAAATCGACGAGAAATATGCACATGGACGTTGCTTGTCCCCAAAAGACTGTGTTAACACTGACAATGCACATCCTTCTCTCTCATGGACATACAGCGTAAAGGACTTGCTGTAGTCGGGGGTACCCAACACAGGAGCCGAACACAATGCATCACGCAATTCGGAAAAACTTTTCTGACAATCTTCGGACCAAGGAAGGGGATTCGGCGTGTCTTTATAGGTCAATGCTACCAAAGGTTTAGCCATCAATGAAAAATTCGGTATCCATTGTCTGCAATAGGATGTAATACCTAAGAAAGCACGCACTTCTCTCTGTGTCATTGGCACACTTAATTTTGCAATTGCCTGAATTCTTTCTGGGGTCAATCTTCTTCCTTCTTTCGATAAGAGGTGACCTAAATAGGTCACTTCTTGTCGACAATACTGTAACTTGGAAAGAGACACCTTGTGGTGTAAATCAGACAAATGACGCAACAATGACAAAGTGGCTTCTTTACAAATCTCCTTAGTATCTGCAGCAACTAACAAATCATCGACGTACTGTAGAAGGGTAGCGCCATCAGGTAACACAAGAGTGTCAAGCTGAGACTTCAGAGCCTGACTATAGATAGAAGGACTTTCACAAAAACCTTGAGGAGCTCTCTGAAATCGGAAGCTTCGGCCTCCTAAACAGAATCCAAAAATATCCCTGCTCTCTACGGCAATAGGGATGCTGAAGAAAGCATTCTTCAAGTCAATCACCGAGAACCAAGTGGCTGAGGCTGGAATCATTGTCAGTAAAGCAGTGATATCGGGAACGACTGGAAACTGTGGCACAACTATCTTGTTTACCTCTCTAAGATCAATCACAAACCTGTAAACAGGTGGCTGAGAAGAGTCAGTACGCTTCAAGACAGGTAAAACAGGACTATTGCAAACATTACCTCTTGTCTCTTCAATTACATTTTTCTCAATCAAATCATAAATGATCGCTAGCAACGCTTTTTCACCTTCATTAGAGATCTTGTATTGGGGAATGCGCGGCATTTTAACATTGGCTTTCAACGTTACAACATATGGCGGTATTTCCAAAAGACCTACATCATTGGGACCAGTAGCCCAAAGAATATCAGGGAGAAACGACAATTCTGTTGGAAGTTTGTCCTTTGACAAATATATTGGTGAAACCACTGTCTTACCCAATGTGAGTTGTACTCCCGAAGGAGAACAATACAATGTCGCATACAATCTTTTCAGCAGATCCAATCCTAACAAGTTCTCACCACAACCTGTCGTTAGAATAAGTGGTGCTTCGATTTCACAAGGTCCAACAGAAAGAGACATAGGGCTAGAAATCGGGTTCCTAACCGGGGCGCCAGAAAAACCTACTGAAACATTAGTTTCGCCAGACAAAGGTGCGCCAGGGAATTTAGAGTGCATAATAGAACTCTTTGTAGCACCAGTATCCAACAGAAAAGGCTCTGACACACCTGATGTAATCACCTCAATATAAGGTCCACTCTGATCTACTGGAACTGAAACAACTCCCTCTCTTTGTCTATGGCTGTCCTAGCAATCATCACCTTCCATACTCTCACCTTCTGCATAGTAGTCATCAGCATAGTACTGAGTCGTCCTACCAGACGCGTTATTCTGCTGATCAAAACTATTCATTGAATTTTGAGGAGGAAATGGGTGCGCGTTCTGGGTGAAATTTCCGCGTCCTCTAGCTCTAGGTGCTTGTGGAACACCTCGACCTCTTGCGCCAGAAATACCATTCATACGCTGCAACAAAATAGGGCAATTATATTTAAAATGACCTTCTTCCTTACAATATGAACATTGGTTAGGGCCTATCAGAGCACGTTGTTGAGGATACTCAAACCTTTGCGAATTCCTCTGATACTGTTGAGGTTGCTGATAGTCACGCTGATTACTACGAGGCGGATACGCTTGTTGTAAAAGAACCTTTGTTTTTAACTCTTTAGTTTTCTTGTCTGCTCTATCTTTCTCATCTTTATCTCTATTTTCGTAGTATTGTGCAGTAGCCAATATCTGTGCTGAAGAGGAAACGGCCCAAGAACTCTCTGAATCTTTCAATTTTTTTACACAATTCGGGAAGCAAATTATGCACAAACTTGTCAACAAACAACCTTTGACCACCTTCTGTACTCATATCCTGACCACTGTGGTCGATAAATGTCTCTTCAAACCTAGTGAAGAAGTCAGATACACTTTCCTCCTTCTTCTGCTTGCATGCAGACAATTTATCCCAATTTACACGCATTGCAGGCATCAAAGTCTTCATGTAAGTAACGATCCTACCAGGGAGGTCTGCTACTAAAGGCTCTGGTTTAGCACCGCCTACTTGTCTGTCATTTGCCGCATTGATATTAATCCATGTGTCCCCTAACTCCGGCGCATGATCCGTGTGACGGATCACTCTCCATAAAGGCTGTGGGACCACATTACCAAACAACATGTCTATATCAGCTAAATTCATAACACAGGAGTCTGCAGTCTGTGATAATTCCTTATAATAACCTGCAGGGTTTTTACGGGGGTCGGGTAGAGTCTGCTTAAGAGCCAGGACTTCAGTTCGCTTCCATGGAACATGTACCCACACACGTTGAAAATGAGGCTGAATAGGTGGAACAGCATTTAGGTCTCCTTCTTTCCAAACTGGGGGAACTTCTCTCATGGGATACTGTCTGACCTTCCTTTTAACAGAGGGTTCTGGCTCAAACAACAGTCGAGAAATACCCTCACTCCTAAATGATAATAATGTCGCAACTGCTTTCTCAATATCGGAACCCACAATCGTGCCTTTGGAAAACTCAAACCGTACACGACACAACTCAGGCGGATTGGCCTCCATATCACAATCTTTTAATCTTTCAAGAAGAACTTCGCACATTTTGTCAAAAACATATCTCTGTTTCGGTGCTTGCCATTGGTGGAAGACATCCATAACAGACTCTAACTCATATCTTGTAGGGTCAGTGACCCATTTATGCGCCAAATGATCCAATACTCCCTTCTCTCTAGAATCGGGCAATTGGCTACGCAATTGTTTACGCTCTAAAACGGGGGTCGTAGTCGGTGACCCAAAGAAAGGAGACAAAATACTAGTAACAGTGTTTGTCATTCTCTGTCGGACAGAAGGAGAAGTTGACAAATGAACAGGAGGAAAAACAGGAGGAGACAAAGCAAATGCAGAGGCAGTGTCAGAAGGGATAGTGTGGAGGGAAATAGATGCAGGGGGCAAAGTCATAGGAAGTAAAGATGGAACAGGTAGTAAAGGTGGCAGCCCTTGAGGGGGCTGCGCCATAGTAGTAGGTGCCAACTGAAAAACAGCTGGTGGTTGTGGAAGAACCGGAGGTACAACAACTGGGGGTTGTACAACTAAAGGTTGCGGAGGTGCTGTAGCACTCTGCGCATAAGGAGGTGGTGAATTCAACAAATGAGACATTAAAGGATCCTTCTCAAGTTCCTTCACTGTATCTTGCTGAAGAGGTGGCAAAACTGGATAACATTTATCAATTGCCAATTTACGTTGCCTGTGCAGCTGTTCACTCGCTTGTTCCTCTTCATCATCCTTATACTGCATAGCAGCTTGCATTATTGAAATACCCTTTTCTCTTTTATTCTTCTTTACTAATTTAATTTCTTTCTGTTTGGCTTCTTTTCGCCATAGGCGGAAAGAGTCAAACATCGCCGGCCGGGCTTTCTTCTTAAAAAGTCTAACCTCTAAATTATCCAGAATTTCGGTGTCAAAACTACCATATTGGGGCCACTTTAGGACACCATCTTTCCTTGTGTACCTAACCCATACGTTATTATACGTGATAGGGCCCACTCCATGCTTCACGTAGAGCTCATAGGTTGGAGTTCCAATTGGAGGAACCGGACACGAGTCCTCCAATCGGGAATCCCTATTACAACCAAGACAAAACACATTTCCAAGTCTGCTAAGACCAGGCATCTTCGCTCACTAGTCTAGCTTCAAACTTCAAAGGATTATCGAATACGACAGTCTCATGAATACACGAGTCCTTCGGCTTTGGTACTTGCAAGTTCCAAATCAAAAAGATCCTAACAAATCAAAGATCCCGTGGGATACCCAAAACTAAGAACCAAGACTAAGGACTGGGAGACGCTCCACTTATACTTAACTGAGGTATCGATGACGTCACCAGAAGACTCGTCTATTGTCTCGCTCTACAAATCATAAAAGGGTCCAAGACAGGGCGATAGTCAGGGCAGCAGTCCTTCGTAGCCGTCGGGACGCGGGGAACCTCGCAGCAAAGACTTTCGGACCACGAACGACATACAGGGGTCGATGAAGTGGTTGGCCTTCCTCCAGAATTTTACACGAAGCTCCTCACGACCTCTGGCTTGGACCGGTACCGCTGAAATCGCCCCACGTTGGGCGCCAATTGAAGTACTGGGTTTTATTGGACCCAGCGGTGCCAGGGAACACACCCAATGACCTCGAGTTCTTCCTGTCTCAGACTACAGAAACACAGAGTCTTCTTGGTGGCTTCAAAGATCAATTTATTGGCTGCAGCCAGCAACAGGTATCCTAGAAGTACAACACGGTGTATGTTCTCAGGAGACTGCTCCTTTTTCATGGAAACCAGCTATCTCTTTTATACAGAATATTATGCTTTAGGCAAACATTCCTTATTTTTACAGTGGGTCATTCACATATTTCTTACAACAAAACAAAGACAGATTCATGATGACAAGCCCATTTTCAGTTTGTCCAGCCCACAACCAAATACCCAGTGAGGCCCAACACCTGCAACAGATATAATCTGGACCCCTAATAAAATCGGGCACCTCCTCCTCGTAAAGCAGGTCATAAAGAAAGAGCAGTGACAGGTGTGGATAAGATTTAGATATAGATGTGTGCAATGAAGGGTTTATGGCATGCTGCACCTGGGCCCCTAATCTCGATCGGCCACTGGGAACTAAAACTGGCCGAACAGGTTCTGGCTCTGGACAGTGGAGTCAGCTTGCCCAGGTCACTGAAAGTGTACGTGTCCCCTAAGGCGCGTTTTGGCTTTAGTCATTGCCTTATGTGAGGGCAACCACAAAATGGCTGCCGTACACAAAATGGAACCCGAGGGTTCACAAGGGAATCGTTAATATTAGAGTGATCCCGTCACTCGAATATGACGCAAATACTCAGATATAGCATACCTGTCATTACCGGTCTGCTGATACCAAAATCGTCATGTTTACAATGATGTTAATGACACAGGTCCAGAATTTTCAGTACCACACTTCTTCCAATTGAGCATCAACAGAACAACAGCAGCAGCACAAAGAAAACAACTTACTGACACCGGGCATTTTCACCAGAACACAAATTCACTATTTTATGCCTCGCAAAGCAAATGCATATGCTTTTGTCCAAAAGACAGTCCTTAGACCGTACCAAATACAAACCAAAATGGCACCATATCCACAAAGAACCAAAACAAACTCACCTGATATATGCAGGTCAAACAAATTGATTCTCTACTGCCGACTCTTCAGACCAAACGGTCAGATCCAAGGGTTTCGCCATTTTAGGACTCCAGTCGGGATGACCACTGGGCGAGGCACCGTCCGGCAGGACAGAAGGGGCAGCTGCGAGTACCAGGAACTCTTTGTGCAGGGATCCCTGATCCGTCCATCCGACCCTACAATGGCCTCGAACTCCCCCCATCCGCAGAAGGGGATGGGTCACTCACCTGAAGGAGTTCCTGTTCAGGCGCCAACTGAAGGAAGTGACTCGATTCGGGCCACCCGGGTCACTCACGACCACCTCTCAGCCTTCCATACCAAATGAAGAGTCGGTCAGACTGTAGAGATACAAGCCAATAACAGCTTATTCAGAGTACACTCAGAGCGGAGCCCAATCTGCCCAGTCACTTAGGAGTGCTGCAGAGGGACTGGCATCAGCAAACATAACGATACATTATGTACACTTCGAAACAAATGAAAGCCCGCCCACCATGGAATTTTCCAGAGAGACAGTAAATTACAAAGGAGTAAGTTTTGATTCTAAGGCCGGGCACGCGTTATCTACTATTCAAGGTCACTCTGCCTGTACCCACCACTAGACAAGTGGGAGAAAACTTACATCTATAGGAAAGGTATGCACTAATAAGAACAGTGCATTCATTAATATAGCAAAACTCAGCTCTGAAGAAACATAACCTAGAGAAGGCCGTTTCTCGGAAATGGCAAAGGATTAGTTTTGATCATGATACAAAATGGCGCCCTTACACAAAATGTCGCAGCGAATGCTAACTTATGTAAAACAATGCTGAAACATATTTATCTATTCCAACAATGTAATCCATTATGGAAGCCATAATAAAATATATCACTTGGCCAGAAGACTGTGGCGCATGCAGAGAATGATTTTTTCAAATTTTATGGACGGCTGGGACAGTACTTAGGAAAGGGGTTATGTACTAGACTGAGTGGGCACTGGGAGGCAAGAGAAGCACACCTTGTTTTTGCATTGCCATGAACTTTATAAATGGCACACTAACTGAAGCAGACACACATTGCACAGCCAACAATGCAATGCCACTTAATTAAACCATGCAGCCGTTACGTCACCATGGGTGTCACTGGCGAAATGCCATGGGTAGGGAGGGAGGGAGGTGATTGATGATGGGAGGGTAGGATACATAATATATGTTGCACTTGAAAACTACTGTAAGACAAGGGAGTAGTAGAAATACCACCTCAACCCTTTGAATCAAATCCTTGATAAAAACCATTCCAATAAAGTAAAGTAGGTAAGAAGAAGAACACCCTGCCAGAGGAGCTCCCTAGTCCCTTGTTTCTTCTTCATTCCAAGCATTTTTCCATTCATCTTTCACTGTTCTTCTAGTATTATTATGATTCACCCCTTGGCTTTGCTACTCACAGTTTAAGTTTTACATTATCTCATGCAGCATTCACCAATGTAAACCACCCATCCATCCATCCAATCATGGCTCTCAGTCTCAACAAACCTTTCACCAACATTCATTTACCCACCTATGCATCCTTTCACCCATCAAACCCACCCGAGGATTCCTTTCACCCACCCAGGCAGGTATCCTTTCACCCGTACACCCTTTCATCCATCCTTTACCCACCCAGACATCCTATCACTCACCTATATGCATCCTTTCACTCACACATCCTTCTCTTTCACTCATATTGCATTTCACAATCCTTTTCCTTCCATCCTTCTTTCCCTTTTCCAGCAACACATCATAGTTAAAGTTCATTAAGAATCTTTGTCTGCTGAGTTGCAGATAGAAGAGGCCATTAAATACTCAACTCCTGCTGTATCTGCTAAAGAAGGGTGTGTTCAACTGTTCATAAGTCAGCAGTACACCCTTGCAGTGAGTATATCATTAATTCTCAATAAGCAGGCAATATGACTTACCACCGCCCGCCACTGCTGCTGGCTCACCTCCTTGTACCGCTGCCGCATCTGCTTGGCTGGTACTCTCACTGCTGGCCCCAGCACTGGTGGTCAGTGCAGATAGAAAAAACATTGCACATTTTTTAGATGCCAGATACATCTCCCCCTATTATTTTTTTTATATCAAACTACTACCACAAACATTACTACAATTCAGTTACAGTATTTTCTATCAAAAATATCACGTTGGGCATTTTGGTGCTGGCGAAATTATTGAAAAGTCAGGTAGTCAAGACAAACAATAACGTTTTGTAATGGAGTGGCAGAGTTATTGATGAATCTGAGTTTTTGAAAAGAAATAAAAGGGTGGACATATGGTCTTGTTTGGCAAATTCAATTGGGCCATCCTCCTTCCAGCCATGTTGCACGGTCATCACCAACTGCTAATACATACACAACTTTGGGGTATCCAAAGTGAACATGGCTACTCTCTCGTTTTACTGATTGAGCATGAGCAAGTAAAAAAATCCTTCTTCTCATCTCAAAAAACAGGTGTAGAATAGCTTACTTGGAAATGCAATCTTCACGGCAGAGTAGTAGTACGTGACCAATGGATTCTCTGAGTCTTACAGTACCACCACTAGGCAGTCCACAAAATATATAAGGGGAGAGGGAAAGCTGACTGACGAAGCAGAAAAAAGGAGAAATAGTTCAAAATAAGGAGCCG
The DNA here is from genome assembly GCA_963921515.1 of Calotriton arnoldi. Taxonomy (NCBI): domain Eukaryota; kingdom Metazoa; phylum Chordata; class Amphibia; order Caudata; family Salamandridae; genus Calotriton; species Calotriton arnoldi. Next base: position 1,390,804 of record CAWUFW010004841.1, read on the forward strand.
TAAAAGTTAGGAAAATAAATATTAATGTTAACAACAGTAGGACTTATTGGGCTAGCAGAGCCATCGGCTGCGGAACTTTGGGAGGCACCTCCAGCTTCCTCAACCACCTCAGCCCTCTTCTTGCCCATGGATGCTCATGTAAGACATATAGACAAAAAAAGATTGCTGGTAAATAAATAATCTCTCCAAAATTATTTTTGGGCAGAAAAAGGAAATCATAATAACATTGAACTTTTCTAAATCAGATCAACCAGTAGTATTGTGGACCGTCCTATTCCAAATTTCCTAAACTTTCCTAACCCTATTTCAAATTTACTAAACTAGATTTTGGAATTACCAATAAATTGCAACAAATGATGTTTGCTTCTTATCTCATTCACAATCTCTCAACCCCCTTTGACGGGCCAATTCACTAAGTCTGCATTTTTCAATGCATAGATGGATGCATGCATACACATCACTGGGAAATTACTTGACACTGTATGAGCTACAAACAAATAAAGGTCCTAAGAAGACAGAGGACGTGCTAACTCAGTAATACTAACTACCACTATCTTAGTGACAGGACAACGGAGTCTCTGCATTACTTCTTAAATAATCAGCCCAAATGAGCACCAACAAGCATGATTAGGTAGTGCCAAGCACCTATCTAGAATAACAATCACATGATATTTGTAAACTTAACTTACCTGCTTGTGACCAGAACGCTTGCTATTTGGGAAAAAAATATTAACATAGAACACAAGTACTAATATTAATAATAATTACTCACCGAGCCCCTTGACCTCAACCCCTAGCAGGTCCCCCAGCTCCTGGTCTCGGTCCAGGATGTCAGACCCCCGTGCATCAGCTGTTGCAAGGTGGGCCAGACCCAGGCCTGCCCCCTGCTACCAGGGTGGAGGGGAACCACTGAAAAAAATGCACAGGGCTGCACCCCTTCCTGGCGCCACCTTCCACAAGGAAGACAGCCGCCTTTTACCTTGATTTTTTTGGCATCCTGCTCTACCATGACACTGGGGGAGAAAGAGAGATATAAAAGAAACAGGAAAAAGAAGAAAGGAAGGTAAAAAAAGAAAGTAAAGCCAAAAATTTCAAAAGTTCAAAACGCATGCAAAAACACACAAAAAAAAGAAAAAAATTTAAAAAACCCACACACAATGAAAAAAGATATGATAATAAATACAAATGCGGGGAAAAAAAGTTTTAGAAGAGAAGTATGAAAAAGATTCAAAAAGGATTGTAAAAGTAGGTCCCAGCACCATAAACAGACTAAAAAACAAGATAGCCTTGCCCATGAGAATTGCATGGTGCAGTTTGAGAGCGATTTCCACAAAAGGACACACTCTGCGTTGACGTATGACATAAACATCATGTGAACGGGTGGGACATAGGAACTCCACGTAGCGTGGCAGAGTTTATAACCCTTTCGTGGAGTTTCACGAAGCGCGACTACGCAAACTCCTCCCGGGCCCATTTTAGTGTGGCTGTGCAAAATCAAAGGCCGTAGTTCATAACTGTGATAAAAAAGGATATGAGACAAAAGGCTCTGCTTTTTTCCTGCAGAGCTGCTATTACAGGTGAACAGTACATTTGAGTTCTTCTCCACCAATAGTAGGCGGAAGAGTGACTAGGCAGTTATGGGTTATGAGATCAGCAGAGGTGAAGAAAGATCCTTTTAAGCAACAAAATCAGAAAGACAGCAGGAATGCAGGTTTGTGGGGTTGCGCTCCCCCGTCCTAGCAGGATGGGACAGGAACGGCATGGGCAGTTGAAGCAGCAGCGGCTGTGGTGGACGCCATGGTTATCTGGAGTTGGTGATTGTGTCAAGTTATGATTCTGGTTTCTGACCTGACAGTGATGAAAATACTCCTGGCATGAGGAGGCAGGAGTTACTGGCACTGCTCTGCAGTGGCTGGCCTCTTTTCTTGCGGATAGGATGTTCCAGGTGATTGCTCCTCCCTTTACCTCCAGCATCCGTCCCATAAGTCAGGGGGTTCCACAGGGCTCCTCCCTGAGCCCTCTGCTTTTCAATCTCAATGTTCAACCTCTGGCCGGTGTAGCCAAGAGCAGAGGGTTGACCATGGTCTCCTATGCCGACGACACACAGTTGGTGGTGGCTCTCTCGGGCGACTCTAAGCAGGACGCCCTGAAATTTCAGGGTGATCTCGCGGCAGTCGCCAAGTGGATGACTGTCTCCAGCTGAATGCCAACAAGTCAGAGGTATTTTTGGTGGGCAGAGACCCTGGTCTATGGAGTGAGCTCTGGTGGCCAAAGAGCCTAGGCACTGCCCCTGTCCCTAAGCAAGCAGTGAAGAATCTAGGGGTCTGGGTGGATGCCTCACTTAATTTTCAGACTCAGAAAAAAAAGTAGCAGGTACCTGTTTCGGACTGCTGCGGGGACTCAAACCCATTCTAGGCTTCTTTGACGCCCCTACCAGGCAGATCATCATCCAGGCCCTGATTATGTCACGACTGGATTATGCGAACTCACTGTATTTGGGAGCTAATAAGTCTGAAGTTCAGAGGCTGCAGAGAGTCCAGAACGCGGCTGTAAGATCCCTTTTTGGGTTGCGCCGAGTCTGCTCAGTGACAAGCGCTATTCGCCGTTTACACTGGCTACCTGTGGCTAGGCGCATCGAGTTTAAGGCTCTTTGCATAGCCTTTAAAACTCTGAAACTGGCATCTCCTCAAATCTTGACCGACCTGCTTCTACCTTATGTCCCCTCTCGCCAGCTCCGCTCTGTGGGACAACATCTGGTGGTGGTTCCTAGAGTCAGGAGGGTTTGTGCTGGTGGTCGCTTTTTTCGGAACAGAGCAGCCATCCTCTGGAATTCATTACCGGTCCATATTCGAGGGTTCACTAACTACCTCGAATTTAGTAAATCTCTAAAAACCTTTCTTTTCCCCATTCCGTAGGTCCTGGGCCTTTTATGTTCTGTCACCCCACCGCTGGTTAGCGCCGGGACACCTCTTTGCTGGGGCAGCTGTTGCGCTTAATAAACCCGTTAACATAACATAACATATCCAATGAGATAACCTGTGTTGTCACTGCTATTTTCAGCTGGTCAACATCCACTATACCCTGACTTATGGTATATGTGGTCCCATATTCTTTAAGCTGGTTTGGATGAATCTCTGTGGGAGGCCGGTAAGGCAATGACCTGAGTGTTGCAATGGTTTGAATGTCCGCTGCCTGGCACTCCCTCTCTCTTTAGTACTAACTGGTAGGGGATCATTTGGTCAACACCAGTGGTGCAATTGCAAATCTTTCATCTGCAGGTGGATAGGTTGAATTTGTCACTCTGTCCTGGGAAGAGAACGTTGGGGGGATTTGATCCTATTTTATTAGTTGAAACTGTTTCATATTTTTTGCCCTGGAAAAGGATATACATGGTCAGAATATGTGCAGAGTTGTGGCACAGAGAGCAAGCTGCAAACTCTAATATCACAGGATAGTCACTAGCTAGCTGACTCATTCAAGGAGGATGCTTAAAGTTACTAACTTGGAATGCAAGATGCCTTAATTTCCAAGTATGAGGTATAATGTGCAGGCATATGTTAAGAGACTGGGAGCACATATTCCATTCCTCCAGGAGAGAAATCTTACAAAGGCTGAGACTCAAGTGCTGCAGAAGAGATGGAAGGGGCTAGTGTATTTTCTACTCTGATTTTGCACACTTTGCCTTGATTTGAATTAGACCTGGCATCCCGTTCCAACTTAAGATGGTTCGCATTGATAAGAAGGGGTTGTGAGAAGTTGGCCTGGTATATGCTGTCCACTAATTATAGTGGGCACCTTGCACCAGTCCAAACAACCCCTTATTGGAGATAGGTTAAAGACAACCTTTATTGAAAGCTATCCTAGTGGTAGCTATGGAGAGCAGCCTTCAGGCTAAGTCTTGAAGGAATGTAAAGCAGCTTGTTTAACCAGTCTATAATCTCTTGAGTGACCAAATGAAAGAGGACCACACCAGGTATATATTCAAAATATATGTATTTATTGCTAAACACACCCCTCTAGTCTCTTTATGAGGCTAGAGTTCGAAGTACATAAGTTATAAGTTAGTTATCAACAGTAATAGCACAAATACACGTTTGAGCCCTAGGGGCGTACCAAACCATATACCAATAAAGTGGTATAAGAACCACGACTGAACTAGACACAAGGCCTAGAGCCTGTAGAAGTGCTTGGACCACAAGGAACCACCCAAGGTAGTGACACAGGGGACCCACGGGGGACGCGTGCAGTGTGAGAACACAGCCACGAATCGCCGTTGACTTCTATGGGGAAAGTCGCGGTTGGAATTTTAAAGAAAAGGGACACTTAGAGGAGGACTTGGAGCAAACCCTTTTAGAACTGGGTTGTTCTAGAGTCTATACCCACGGGAGCACCGGAGTACTCGTGTTACCTCACCCAGGGGAGCCGGGTGCATAGGTGTCTTTCGGGGTCGGGTTTCGTCGTCGTTTTCAATGGCGATCTGCTGCAAAGTGCTGCTGGCGGCCAAGTCGAAAGTGTTCGGGTGGATCCAAAGGTGGATCGAAGATCTGAAGAACCTGAAAGCAGAGGGGACAGAGTCTGGGTCACTAGCCAGTGACCAGGAAGGCGATGAGCGGATGCCCACCGATGTTGAGTGCTTCAGGTAGGTTGACGGTCATCTTGACTCTTCAGCCACGAGGTCCAGGAGGCGTCGACGACAACCAGGAGCTGGATTCGAGCTGAACCACAATGTCTGTCGATTGCTGAGGTGTCGGCGACCAGATTGGACCCAACAAGCCTTGGCAACGGCAAGTCTCGTGGAAATAGAAGAAGGATGATGGTGCAGACCAGCAAGGTCTGAGGGACTCACCCAGCGAAGGTAAGTCAGGGCACGCCTGGAGCAACCAGAGAAGCCCAAGTAGAAGAAGATTGGCCTTCGGGAGGGCCTACTAGCCAACGGACTAGCGACCGCAAAGGAGCCTCGAGTGGACGCACTTGGAGCTGGCTCACGGGACACTCGTGGAGTAGAGGCCAGTGATCTTCGGTGCAGTCGGTGCTGGAGGCGGGGGCTACTCGGAGCCCAAAGCACAACTTCGTGGGAGCCCAGGAAGAGGATGTACTTGCAAATGTGCTCGGTGTCCAGGGGTCACGGTTCCACGTTACCCACGACAGCTATGGGCCTCAGCTTTGCTTGGGACTCAGGGCAGCCTCGGAGAAGTCTGTAAATCTACCTCTGGTGATGCAAAGACTTCGGTGTCCGGCGGGAGCTTCAGCGATGCAGACCGGACAATTGCTTCTTTGGTGCCTGCCAAGCAGGGGAGTCACTCCTTGACCCCAAGGGAGATTCTTCAGTCCTCTAATCTTAAAGTAGAGCGTCAAAGGTCCAGGATTCTGGGTCAGAGTTTCATCCAGGTAAATCTAAAGTCCTAAGGACTGAGGTCCCATACTTATACCAAGTTAGGGGGTTGGACATACTCTGGGGACCCACCTATGGGAGGGTCAGGGCAGAGGGGTGGTTACACCCCTTTCCCTTTGTCCAGTTTCGCGCCAGAGCAGGGGCTGGAAGCCCCTGAGCCGGTTTGAACTGGGGTATGCACAGGTACACCAAATGTGCCCCCAGTGCAGGACTTCAAAGCACCAGAGAGTGCTCCCGCCCAGCCCCAATACACACTATCCTGTCTGGGGAGGTGGTTACACCTCCCTGCAACAGGAAACCTATTGTCCAGGCCTCCCCTGCCGGAGTTTCGGTCAGCAGCAGGAGGCCAGACTCGTGTCTGTGGCAGCGGCATCCATTTTGTGATGCCAGGGCTCTGGAAAGAAGTTACCGGGTAGGCCGGTGGGTACATGTCTCTCCCTCTAGAAGGGTGGAATGCTACCCCCGCCGCCAGAACTGGTGGAGGGGTAGTATTCCAAGATGTTTGACACCAAACACGACATGTTTCCGTGCAGCCATCCCAAAGTTAGCATTTAACGCGAGGTTATAATGCGCTTAAGAGTATATGGTCAGGCTGCACTACAAACAGCATCAGAGAAGGGTCTCCGAACGCTGCAGAGGGACTCTGCTCATGCAGGGGCACCCTCTCACATAGGAACCAAGCACTCTGCCTTCAGGATTGATAAGGCCTGCCATAGGAGTGACTTATAGGTTTATATGTGTGTACAATGGTAGTGATATAGGTAGCCTATACCACTGTAAGGGGTGCATGCACCACCTTACTCAGGCTGCAGTAGCAGGCCTGTGGTGTCATTTTGGCTGGCCTTCCAGGGGTGGCATAATACATGCTTCAGCCCCTGGCAGGCCTCTGAGGTACCTATGCCCTGGGTACATAGTATACCATATACTAGGGACTTACAAGGGCACACCAGATTCCAATCAGAGATGTGCCTAGGGCACATGGAAACCATTTTAGAGAGGAAGCAGCTAGGCTGGGGTTCTGATTAGCAGGGCCCCAGCCAGACTAAAGTCGAAAAACAGTGAAGCATCAGCAAAAAGTGGGGGTACCCATGTGAAGCAGATCCTACTCTCCTACACAACCCCCCCAAACGTAGGGACATTAAACTAACCTTGCCCAGTTAAGTCTTCATGTTCTAAGTGGAAGTACCTAGAGAGTCCATCTGCATTGGCATGGTTACTCCCAGGTCTATGTTCCACTGTGAAGTCCATCCCCTGTAGGGAAATGGACCACATAAGCAGTTTGGGGTTTTCACCCTTCATTTGTTTTAGCCATAAGAGGGGCTTATGGTCTGTTTGAACAAGGAAGTGAGTACCAAACAAGTATGGCCTCAACTTCTTCAGAGCCCAGACCACAGCAAAGGCCTCCCTCTCAATGGCTGACCAACGTTTCTCTCTAGGGGTCAGCCTTCTGCTAATAAAAGCTACTGGCTGATCCTGACCTTCATCATTCAATTGTGACAGTACAGCCCCTACCCCCAATTCAGATGCATCTGTTTGGACAATGAACTTCTTGGAGTAATCAGGACTCTGTAGAATGGGAGCAGTGCACATGGCCTGCTTTAGGTCATCAAATGCCTTTTGACAGCTAACTGTCCACTGAACCTTTTTGGGCATTTTCTTGGAAGTTAAGTCATTCAGGGGTGTCACTATTGATCCATACCCCTTGACAAATCTCCTATAGTACCCAGTCAGGCCTAAAAAGGCTCTCACCTGAGTCTGGGTAGTTGGAGCAGTCCAGTCCATGATGGTCTGGATCTTGCTCTGCAAGGGTTGAACCTGGCCTCCACCCACAAGGTGACCTAGGTACACAACCTGACTCTGCCCTATCTGGCACTTGGTGGCCTTGATAGTCAGGCCTGCTTTCTGCAGGGCCTGTAAAACATTTCTGAGGTGGACCAGGTGATCCTCCCAGGTGGAGCTAAAGACAGCAATATCATCTAGATATGTTGCACTATAGGCTTCCAGACCTGTAAGGACTGTATTCACCAACCTCTGAAAAGTGGCAGGTGCATTCTTCAGACCAAAGGGCATCACCACAAATTGATAATGCCCACTAGGGGTTGAGAATGCTGTTTTTGGCTTTGCATCATCAGCTAGTCTGATCTGCCAGTAGCCAGCTGTCAGGTCAAATGTGCTTAGATACTTGGCTGAGGCCAAAGTGTCTATTAGCTCATTCGCCCTAGGTTTTGGATGGGCATCAGTCCTAGTGACTGCATTGAGACCCCTGTAGTCCACACAAAACCTCATCTCTCTTTTCCCACCATTGGTGTGAGGTTTTGGCACAAGGACCACTGGACTAGCCCAAGGGCTATCTGAGGGTTCAATAACTCCCAAACCCAACATCTTCTGGACTTCTGTCCTGATACAGTCCCTGACATGGTCAGGTTGCCTATAAATCTTATTTTTAATAGGCAGACTGTCCCCAGTGTCCACTTCATGAGTGCACCAGGTGGTCTGACTTGGAGTCAGAGAGAACATATGTCTGTACTGGTTGAGCACTTGTCTACAATCAGTTTGCTGCTGAGCAGTGAGGCTGCCTGCCAAGGCTACACCATCCACTGACCCATCATCAGGGTTCTGTGAGAGCAGGTCAGGGAGTGGGTCACTCTCTTCCTCCTGTCCCTCATCAGTAGCCATGAGCAAGCCCATGTCTGCCCTGTCCACATATGGTTTTAATCTGTTGACATGGAGAACCCTGTGGGGACTCCTGGGTGTTCCTAGGTCTACTAAGTAGGTAACCTCACCCTTCTGTTCAACAATGGTATGGGGTCCACTCCATTTGTCTTGGAGAGCTGCTGGGGCCACTGGCTCCAACACCCACACCTTCTGTCCTGGCTGGTAAACAGTCAGTACAGCCTTTTGGTCATGCCAGACTTTTTGAAGTTCCTGGCTAGCCTCAAGGTTTTTAGTTGCCTTTTTCATGTACTCAGCCATCCTGGAGCGGAGACCAAGTATATAGTCCACTATGTCTTGCTTTGGGGGCTTGAGAGGTAACTCCCATCCTTCCTTCACCAAGCACAATGGACCCCTGACAGGGTGACCAAACAAAAGTTCAAAAGGGCTGTAGCCAACCCCCTTTTGAGGCACCTCCCGGTATGCAAATAAAAGGCAGGGCAAGAGTATGTCCCATCTTCGCCTAAGCTTCTCTGGGAGCCCTTTAATCATGCCGTTCACGGTCTTGTTGAATCTCTCAACTAAACCATTGCATTGTGGGTGATAGGGTGTGGTGAACTTATAAGTCACTCCACACTCCTTCCACATTGCTTTCAAGTACCCAGACATAAAGTTAGCACCCCTGTCTGATACAACCTCCTTAGGGAAGCCCACTCTTGAGAAAATTCCCAGGAGGGCTCTTGCCACCACAGGTGCTGTAGTGGTCCTAAGGGGAATAGCCTCTGGGTACCTGGTGGCATGATCCACTACCACCAGGATAAACCCGTGCCCAGATGCTGTTTGGGGATCCATGGGACCAACAATGTCAATCCCCACCCTTTCAAAGGGAACCCCCACCACAGGTAGTGGTATCAGGGGGCCTTTGTAGTGCCACCTGCCTTGCCACTGGCCTGGCAGGTTACACAGGAGCGACAAAACTCCTTGGTGTCTTCAGACATGTGGGGCCAGTGAAAGTGAGGGACAATTCTGTCCCAAGTCTTGTTCTGGCCCAGGTGACCTGCTAAGGGAATGTCATGGGCTAGGGTCAATAGGAAGCCCCTGAACTTCAGAGGTATAACCAACCTCCTGGTGGCACCAGGCTTGGGGTCTCTACACTCTGAGTACAAGAGTCCATCATCCCAATACACAGTATGGGGACCACTAGCTTTCCCAGCAGCCTCAGCAGCAGCTTGCTGTCTGAGGGGTTCAAGAGAGGGGCAGCTCTGCTGCTCCTGGCTCAGATCTGCCCTGGAAGGGCCCCCTGTCCCTAAGAACTCAACATGATCAGGATCAAGCTCCTCTGGGACAGTTCCTTCTTCAGGACTGAGATCATCCCCCTCAAGAGACTGATCTTCCTTCTGAGCCAAGGGGGAAGGCACTGCCTTTACCCTACTACTCCTCTTCTTGGAGGGCACTTGGTCCATTATTCCAGAATCCAAGGCCTGTTCAGTGTTAGACATTTTGGCTTGTGACCTGGTCACAGCAAACACATCTGCAGGGATGCCCAGCATTTCTGCATGGGTCCTGAGCTCCACTTCTGCCCAAGCTGAAGTTTCTAAATCATTGCCAAGCAAGCATTCAACTGGTAGGTCTGCACTTACCACAACCTTCTTAAGGCCAGTTACCCCTCCCCAGGAGAAGTTAACAACTGCCAGAGTATGGTCTGTTCTGACATTGCTAGCATTGGTCACTTGGTACATTTCACCAAGTATAATCTGCCCAGGATTCACAAGGTCTTGTGTCACCATGGTGACACTTGCCCCTGTGTCCCTAAATGACAAAGCCTCTTTTCCATTGATTAAGGGCTGTTGCCTGTACTTGCCCAGATTACTGGGTCTCACAGAGGAGGTCACATACATGCCTCCATCACAGACTAGGACAGCCTGAGTGAGTTCTCTGACTAGGTCAGAGCTCATCTCCTTACTCAGGGTCAACCCTACTAAACCCTTGGCTTGTGTAGTCCCACCACCAACTGTAACTGCACTAGGGGGAGCAGGTGCCTTAGGGGCATTGGTGGGGGCTGGAGTAGAGTCTTTGGACTTGGTGCAATCACTGGTCCAGTGGGTCTTTTACTTACAGACCTTGCACCATGGTTTCTTTTGGCCTTTCCCTTTGTTAGACTGTGAATCCCCACCTGAAGAAGATTTTTGGGGGCCTTGTGAAGACTTCTGGTCTTTACCCTTCTCCCCACCCTTATCATAGTTCTTAGAATCTTGCTTCTTTGGGTCACCACCTTGGTTCTGTACCTTCTGCCTCACCCTGGTTCTGACCCATTTGTCTGCCTTCTTTCCCAATTCTTGGGGAGAGGTCAGATCAGAGTCCACCAGGTACTGATGCAACAGCTGATTTTGACAGTTATTAAGAATCTGCTCCCTCATGATAAGATTGTACAATCCTGTGAAGTCACACACCTTACTGCCCATCAACCAACCTTCCAGAGCCTTAGCAGAACAATCCACATAGTCTACCCAGTCTTGAGTCTGTGCTTTTTGGGTATCTCTGAACTTTAACCTGTATTGTTCAGTTGTTAGGCCAAACCCATCAATCAGAGCACTCTTCAAGACTTTGTAATTGTCAGCATCCTCTTCTCTTACAGTGAGGAGCTTGTCTCTACCTTTGTCTGCAAAGGAGAGCCACAAGATTGCTGCCCACTGCTCCTGAGGGACCCTCTGTACTTTACAGGCCCTCTCCAGTGCAGTTATCCATTTGTGGATGTCATCCCCACTCTGGTAGGGAGGGACAATCTTGCTCAGGTTTCTATGGTCATAAGACCTTTCCCTACCTCTGGGGAAATTGCTGCCACCATGGGACTCTAGTCCCAACTTTTTTCTCTCTCTATAGAGATCTAGGGACTCCCTGTCTATAGCCAATTGCTGTGTTCTGAATTCAAGCTGGGCTTGCTCATACTGAATCAGTCTCTTCCTCCTCTCATGAGAGGATTCCCTTCCATGAGAGGAGACAGAGGTCCCTACTGAGGTGTCAGAGTGGTTAGACTCCTGAGAAGGAGATCTAGGCCTTCTGGGCACACTCATAATTCTTCCTGGGGGGACAAAGGGGAGGTCATTCTGATCCTCCTCCTCCTCCACAGGAGGAATTGGGTTTTCCAGGTCAAGGTCATTTTCACCTTCCTGGCCAGTTTCAGAGGGGGGGCCCTGGGTTTCTTCACCCCTGACCCCTTCCTCATTTTCTGCCCCACCCTCTCTGCCTACCCCTTCAAACCCTAGGGGCCTGCTGAGATCATCAGCCAGTAACACCTCCCTGAGGTGTTGGGTGCTGGCACTTTTGCCTGCCTTCAGCTTCCTAGTATTGCATAATGCTCTCAATTCCAAGAATGGGAGTTTATCATACTTGGAGGGAAGAAGCCCACTGGCTTCTGGCAAGGACTCACTGGGTCCTGGCTTTGAAGACATTACTAGTGAGGTGTGGTGTATGCGCTACCTACTCTAGTGTGGCCTACTAAACTCTCTTGAGTTGTAGAAAGGGTGTGCTATCCCTTAACACACAACTCTAAGTTCAGTAGAACTTACTGTATACTAAGCTTGATTTATATGTACCTAAGGTACCCTTAGTGGTTTTCAATTGATCAATTCAATTGAGATTATCTGGTAAAACAATAGCAAGCTGGAATCCCACACGCTGCACACCAATGTGAGAAGTTGGCCTGGTATATGCTGTCCACTAATTATAGTGGGCACCTTGCACCAGTCCAAACAACCCCTTATTGGAGATAGGTTAAAGACAACCTTTATTGAAAGCTATCCTAGTGGTAGCTATGGAGAGCAGCCTTCAAGCTAAGTCTTGAAGGAATGTAAAGCAGCTTGTTTTACCAGTCTATAATCTCTTGAGTGACCAAATGAAAGAGGACCACACCAGGTATATATTCAAAATATATGTATTTATTGCTAAACACACCCCTCTAGTCTCTTTATGAGGCTAGAGTTCGAAGTACATAAGTTATAAGTTAGTTATCAACAGTAATAGCACAAATACACGTTTGAGCCCTAGGGGCGTACCAAAACATATACCAATAAAGTGATATAAGAACCATGACTGAACTAGACACAAGGCCTAGAGCCTGTAGAAGTGCTTGGACCACAAGGAACCACCCAAGGCAGTGACACAGGGGACCCACGGGGGACGCGTGCAGTGTGAGAACACAGCCGCGAATCGCCGTTGACTTCTATGGGGAAAGTCGCGGTTGGAATTTTAAAGAAAAGGGACACTTAGAGGAGGACTTGGAGCAAACCCTTTTAGAACTGGTTCGTTCTAGAGTCTATACCCACGGGAGCACCGGAGTACTAGTGTTACCTCACCCAGGGGAGCCGGGTGCATAGGTGTCTTTCGGGATCAGGTTTCGTCGTCGTTTTCAATGGCGATCTGCTGCAAAGTGCTGCTGGCGGCCAAGTCGAAAGTGTTCGGGTAGATCCAAAGGTGGATCGAAGATCTGAAGAACCTGAAAGCAGAGGGGACAGAGTCTGGGTCACTAGCCAGTGACCAGGAAGGCGATGAGCGGATGCCCACCGATGTCGAGTGCTTCAGGTAGGTTGACAGTCATCTTGACTCTTCAGCCACGAGGTCCAGGAGGCGTCGACGACAACCAGGAGCTGGATTTGAGCTGTTCCACAACGTTTGTCGATTGCTGAGGTGTCGGCGACCGGATTGGACCCAACAAGCCTTGGCAACAGCAAGTCTTGTGGAAATAGAAGAAGGATGGTGGTGCAGACCAGCAAGGTCTGAGGGACTCACCTAGCGAGGGTAAGTCAGGGCACGCCTAGAGCAACCAGGGAAGCCCAAGCAGAAGAAGATTGGCCTTCAGGAGGGCCTACTAGCCAACGGACTAGCGACCGCGAAGGAGCCTCGAGTGGACACACTTGGAGGTGCCTCACGGGACACTCGTGGAGTGGAGGCCAGTGATCTTCGGTGCAGTCGGTGCTGGAGGTGGGGGCTACTCGGAGCCCAAAGCACAACTTCGTGGGAGCCCAGAAAGAGGATGCACTTGCAAATGTGCTTGGTGTCCAGGGGTCATGGTTCCACGTTACCTACAACAGCTACGGGCCTCAGCTTTGCTGGGGACTCAGGGCAGCCTCGAGGAAGTCTGGAAATCCCCCTCTGGTGATGCAAAGACTTCGGCGTCCGGCGGGAGCTTCAGCGATGCAGACCGGACAATTGCTTCTTTGGTGCCTGCCAAGCAGGGGAGTCACTCCTTGACCCCAAGGGAGATTCTTCAGTCCTCTAATCTTAAAGTAGAGTGTCGAAGGTCCAGAATTCTGGGTCAGAGTTTCGTCCAGGTAAATTTAAAGTCCTAAGGACAAGGGTCCCATACTTATACCAAGTTAGGGGGTTGGACATACTCTGGGGACCCACCTATGGGAGGGTCAGGGCAGAGGGGTGGTTACACCCCTTTCCCTTTGTCCAGTTTCATGCCAGAGCAGGGGCTGGAAGCCCCTGAGCCGGTTTGAACTGGGGTATGCACAGGGACACCAAATGTGCCCCCAGTGCAGGACTTCAAAGCACCAGAGAGTGCTCCCGCCCAGCCCCAATACACACTATCCTGTCTGGGGAGGTGGTTACACCTCCCTGCAACAGGAAACCTATTGTCCAGGCCTCCCCTGCCGGAGTTTCGGTCAGCAGCAGGAGGCCAGTCTCGTGTCTGTGGCAGCGGCATCCATTTTGTGATGCCAGGGCTCTGGAAAGAAGTTACCGGGTAGGCCGGTGGGTACATGTCTCTCCCTCTAGAAGGGTGGAAGGCTACCCCCGCCGCCAGAACTGGTGGGGGGTAGTATTCCAAGATGTTTGACACCAAACACGACATGTTTCCGTGCAGCCATCCCAAAGTTAGCATTTAACGCAAGGTTATAATGCGCTTAAGAGTATATGGTCAGGCTGCACTACAAACAGCATCAGAGAAGGGTCTCCGAACGCTGCAGAGGGGCTCTGCTCATGCAGGGGCACCCTCTCACATAGGAACCAAGCACTCTGCCTTCAGGATTGATAAGGCCTGCCATAGGAGTGACTTATAGGTTTATATATGTGTGCAATGGTAGTGATATAGGTAGCCTATACCACTGTAAGGGGTGCATGCACCACCTTACTCAGGCTGCAGTAGCAGGCCTGTGGTGTCATTTTGGCTGGCCTTCCAGGGGTGGCATAATACATGCTTCAGCCCCTGGCAGGCCTCTGAGTGATGCTATTGCACCCGCACTGCTCACAAACACCCTGATTCCAGGTGTGTAACAATTTAACATCCTGACTCTGAAATGATCCTGATGAACGCTCATGTACTGCAGAAAAATTAAATAAATTGTTATGAGATATTAAATACCTTAGCAGTCTTGTGTGTTACCAATGAAAGGAGGACGATATTTGAAATACAATTACCCCCCACCAAAGGATATGTGGGTAATACAGTATCAAGGTCAACTGAGGGGTCAAGCAATAAAAAAAAAACATGCTGGTCTACCGTTGGCATATATATGTTCATTAATGAAATATGATTTCCTTCAATGCTTCCACCCACCACTACAGAACACCCGTGTAGGAGAGTAGGATCTGCTTCACATGGGTACCCCCACTTTGCTGATGCTTCACTGTTTTTCGACTTTAGTCTGGCTGGGGCCCTGCTAATCAGAACCCCAGCCTAGCTGCTTCCTCTCTAAAATGGTTTCCATGTGCCCTAGGCACATCTCTGATTGGAATCTGGAGTGCCCTTGTAAGTCCCTAGTATATGGTATACTATGTACCCAGGGCATAGGTACATCAACTAAGTAAGCTGTGCAACTAAAGTATGCATACTCGTGAGGTCAAATCTTTTCTCAGGTGTCCTATCAATATAACTCTTAGAGGTGCTTGCGCCCTTTCTAAGTCTGTTGTCTTTGAGAACCACATTGAGTCTGATCTCCATATGACAGAATTCATTTTCTGGAGCCCTACTGGGAAGACTCAGGCCTGCAAGACAGTCAGGCCTGTAGTTAGCGATGACATGGAGAGATCACAGGTGTCATGGTCTACCTTCGGAGCTAGTAACCTTTTTCTAACATAGACAATCTGTTGTTGCTAGACATTGCGCCTGGAGGAGATGACTGAGTTGCAAGGCGCTCTTCAGAAAAGGCTCACTGTCTGCTTGTTTCACTGCCTTTTTTAACTGTTTTCGTTTAACTTTCCTTTAATTTTAGGAGGGCACCCCTCCCGGCTCGCCTGCGAGTGGTGTTCGCAAACAAGACATTGTTCTTCGACAACCCGACGGAGCCTGGGCATGGGCAACGGAGGAGCGCCCTCTGCGGGCTGAGGACCGAACCCTGGGCCTGGGGGGAGCGGAGGGCGGACTTGGCCATCTCTCTCCCTTTGCTCCTCAGCCTCAACGTAATCGATCCCACAGGCGCCATGGGCGGAGAAGGGCCCGCTCGGATTCCCCGCCGGGCCGCTCGCAGCAGTCAGTCTTGCTCGGCGGGGGTCCCTCGACTGGGAGGCGCTCGGGCTCCTCCGATCGCCTGGATGGCGGAGGTGCTTCGCCCCGGTCCTCTGTGATTGACCTCCCGGACACGGACCTATCAAGTAGCCCGAGGCTCCTGAAGGACCCTGCTTGAGCCGGTCTCTGCCTGCCGGGCCTGGCTCCGCGGCCGGAGACAGCGCTCTAGCTCAGGACATCTCTTACTTTCCCGATGGACTCATATACACGCATCCGAACACGAGGAGGGGTCCTCCATGCTTCCCCATTCCCAAGCGTTTTAGTTTGGTTGTTTACGCATTGTAATTTGGTATTGTTCACTAGGGGGGTCGACAGATGCTTCCGTTCCTGAAGTGTAGGGTGGGGGGTGGGGGTAGGGGGGAGGTTTGGGAAGGTTTTTTTCCCTATGTTGTTATTTTTGTTGTGATTTTTTGTTTCAGCTATCACGGAATGACACAAGCTACTTTTCTTAGGGTAAGACATGCCCTTATATCAAGCGAATGCACACATCATTTCGGGTTCCCACACGCATCTACATACCCCTATCGGACTACACGTCCTAGACCAGGTAACACCTACCATGACCGCTAATACTGCGCCTAGGGCGTCTCTCCACGTGCTGTCGTGGAACATCAACGGCTTGCTGGACCGGCACAAACGCACGGCGGTTCTACGATATGCGCAGCGTCTCCACATAGATATTCTGCTGCTCCAGGAAACGCACCTCCTGGGTAATTGCTGCCCCTTCTTGGCTCGCTATGGATACGATAGAGTATGGCACTCCGGCTTCTCCAGGGGCTCACGAGGGGTGGCCATCCTTCTGAGGCGCACCCTGCCCTTCGTCCTTTCCCAAGTGATTCACGATCCCCAAGGGTCGTCTGTGACAGTTAGTGGGTCGCTGGCTGGCTCCCCTCTCACTATCATGTCTGTATACGCCCCCCCCTCGATGCTCACATCCACACTCACGCATACTGCTGCCCTGCTGAATAATATGCCCATGGGCAACACGGTTGTGGCGGGTGACTTTAATACAGTTTTAGCACCGGCCCTTGACACAACAAGTCCTCCCTCGCTGCCCGAACGGCGCGCGCGAAACAGCTGAAGAACTGGTCCGAATCCCTGGGACTCTGCGATGCGTGGCGCACATGGCACCCCCACACCACTCAATTCACACATACCTCTGCGGCCCACCACACACAGGCGCGCATAGATGCGATCTTTGTTCACGCGCCTGACTGTTTTCAGATTCTGGATGTCCGCATTCTGACTAGAGGCATTTCCGATCACTCTCCAATACTCCTTAGCACAGGGGCTCCCCCTCCTTCAGCCCGCCAAACATGGAGGATGAACGCCTGGTTTCTCCAAGATAAAGTCTTTAAAAAAGTGGTGGGGAATGAGCTTCAACAATACTTTGCTATTAATGGTGGTTCTGTATCCTCCCCGGGTACCCTATGGGAGGCAGGGAAGGCGACCATACGGGGCGTCACTAAAGGGCAGTTAAGATCCAGCGACAAGCGCAACTGCGTGAGATCTCCTCCAAGGAAGCGCAGGCGCTCCGCTTGGAACAGCTACTAGCCACATCAGATGATGCCGCCCAGGCCCGACAACTTGCCCACCTTCAGGATGATATTAGACAACTATCCCTAGATGCTGCTAAGCTCCTTTGGAGGTCTTCGGTGGTGAGGATTTATGGCTGAGGGGACAAGAATGGCACGATCCTGCATAGGCTGGCCACATACCCCAGGGCGAAAGGTATTATCCCGGAGGTGGTTGACGGGGCTGGAGCGGTGCACCGTGCCCCTATGGCGATGGCTAACACCTTCGCTGCCTACTACCGGAGACTGTACATGGCGCACACCCCCGGGCTGTCACTCTCAACCCTCCTTGAACGGGGTGGGATGTGCCTCCCTAGGTTGGAAATGGCTGCTCAGAAGGACCTGGATCGAAGAAGCGCTCACCCTCACCGCCTCTGGTAAGACCCCGGGCCCCGATGACCTTCCTCAGGAGTACTATGCGGCGTACCGAGACACTCTAATGCCCCACCTGGCCAGCTTATTTCATGAAGCTGTAGAGAAAGGTTCCTTCCCACCGGTAACGGATATCGCCACCATTGTGGTTCTCCCGAAATCCCAGCCTCCCTCCCGTGGATGTGCGGACTATCGTCCCATCTCCCTCCTCAATACCGAAATAAAGCTGTATGCCATCATTCTGGCTCAGTGATTGAAACCCTACTTAACCCTGCTGGTCCACCCAGACCAGTGTGGGTTCATGCCTCAGCGTGGGACTCACCACTGCCTCCGGAGCCTGCAGCTGGCTCTAGCCCACCGGCACTTGCTTACCCCATACTTAGCACTCCTGTCCGTGGACTTCGAAAAAGCATTTGATTCGGTGGACTGGACATATTTGCAGGACGTGCTGGCCGAGATGGGGTTTGAGCCCCAATTCAGATCTCTGGTTCGTGTCCTTTACGCCCACCCAAGAGCCCGAGTGCTGGTCAACGGGGTGCTATCAGAGGCCTTTCCCATTGCTAGGGGCACTAGGCAGGGGTGCCCCCTCTCCCCATTGTTATTCGCCCTGGCGATGGAGCCCTTGGCTTCCCTAATGCGGGCTGAGGACCGCATCCATGACTGGGAGTGGCCTAATACCGAAACGGACAAGATCGCACTATACGCGGACGACGTCCTGGTCTTCCTGGCGGAACCAGCCTCCTCCGGGCCATTCTACCTCCAGAGCTTACATTCCTTTGAGCAGGCCTCCGGTCTGCGGCTAAACCCTGGGAAATCTGTTCTGGTCCCCCTGCATCTCTCTAGGGAATGCTTCGAGTGGTAATCCACCATACCACTTCGGCGACAATCCTTTAAATATTTGGGGATATGGATTACCCTCCTTCCCGAACTGGGCTGGTCACTCAATGTAGCCCCGCTGGTTAAGAAGGCCAAGGAAGACCTCCATAAATGGAAAGCGCTGCCTTTGAATCCCCTGGGGAGGGTGGCACTGTTTAAAATGATGATCCTCCCCAGATTTCTTTATGTTCTCCGAAATACTCCCTTCTGCTTTCCCAGGTCTTGGTTCCGGGAACTGGACAGTTTGACTACCAAGTTTCTCTGGAGCGGAGGGAGGGCGCGCCTGGCTCTGTCTGCATGCCGGATTCCCTCCTTCGATGGGGGTATGGGGATGACTCATTTATACCTTTATTTTCTGGCTGTGCGTCTTCTGGTGGTCCACGACTGGTTCAATGGGGGCTGGTCTGACCCGGCCTATAGGCTTGAGTTGAGCGAACTAGGTCTAACTAAAATCCAGGCCTTGTTTTACGGGGGGCCCATTCCGTCCCGATTGCCTGAGGTGACACGCTCCGTGTTATTGGCCTGGCGGGCCTCGTTGCGTCATACTGGATGGACGCATAAGTTGACCCAGTGTACACCCCTCTGGCATGGGGCCTGGCTCCGGGAGGTTAGCGGTCTACGGGGATTTACAACTTGGGACCTCATTGGCATCTCTCAGTTAGGGGATGTATGGGCTAAAGGCCATGTGCTTTCCTTCCAAGAGCTCCAAACCCGATACTCCTTACATTCGTCCCAATTTTATAAATATCTGCAGATGAGACATGCCCTTCATATGCACATCCTGGATGATACGAGGCTCCCTGAATATAGCCCCACTGAGGCCCAGACAATGATGGGAGACTTAGGTAAAGGGGGCATCTCCCGCATTTATCACACTTTAGTTAACAATACCGCCACCTCCCTAGATAAGTGGGTGGAGTGGGTGGGCCCCCTCAATGAACTGTATTGGCGCGATGCTCTTATGGCCCCCAGGACAGTCACCGTCTCCGCCAAACTTAAGCTGATTCAGCTCTACTACCTATATGCTGCGTATCTCACTCCCCTGCGCCTTTTCCGAGAGGGCTTGCGCCCGGATGCGGCATGTGCGAGATGTGCTCACGCCCCGGCTGACTTCCTCCACATGGTTTGGTCGTGCCCCCGTTTGGAGCACTTCTGGAGGTCTATCGAGGTGGAACTTACAGAGGTATTGGGTTGGGAGGTTCCGCATGCGCCATGTCATTCACTACTGGGGATCACGGATGGGCTGGATGGGTCCAGAAATGAAAAGTTATTTTTTAACACAGCTATGATTGTGGCCAAGCGGGACATAGCGGCGGCTTGGAAAAGCCCTGATCCACCTGACCTGGGGAGGTGGCGTAGGGGGGTGGACTGGTGCGCGACCCAGGAAAAAGCCCTTTACATGGCCAAGGGGTGCGGCAAAAAGTATCGTAGAGTGTGGGGGAAGTGGTTAGGTAATGTGGAGGGTTTTGAGTAACCAGATTCCATACCTTCTCTGTGTAAGTCTTTTGGGGTTCGTGACTGTGGGATGCATTGCTTACAGGAATGTATTTGACTCAATGATTTCCGTGTATTTGCTGATTTGTTTCACAGGTTTGAAAACAATAAAATTTGATTATCAACATTTTTTTTTAGGAGGGCACCCTAGAAATCCACTCTACACAGATGCAGGCAATCTGCAAAGAGCTATGAACGGTGCCCCTAAGCAATTGCATTTTGGGAAGTTTTATTCATATACTGACATCTCCTTGTTGTATGCCTCCAGATGGCTCTAGAAAGTAAGGCGTCCTCTGTGATGACCTGTTGTTTGATTGTACGGGTCATTCTGGCCAAGAGGTTGTGGACATGCCACATGTGCTACATGTCAGATTTGCTAAATCTGCGTCAGCAACTGCTACTGGAACACGAATCACTGTTCAGAACATTGGCATTGAAACACCAAAAACTATTGTCCATAACTTCGCCATTGAAATGCCTAGAGACTTCACTTTTTTTTTAAACCCTTTATTTTAATTTTCATATTACTTACAACATTACATGGTTATCCACTTCAATCGTAAAGTTTTGTAATAATAAACACGCATCTTTTATGGAACAATTGTGCACAAGTGAACGACGCACCAATGCCTCAGGGTACCATATATGACATACATTGAGACGCCAAACTCTGACCATCCCAGATCCGCGGGCTCTCCCTAGCTGTCAGGTCCAAGCTTTCCATGATGTAATAAACCCAGCAAGAGAGCAAATTGGATGGCCCATGATTCACCCTACCCCCGTGGGGACAATGCCGGCGGGCTGCTGTGAAATAGGGGTGGCATTGATCTCCAGCAGGTAATTTTTAAGAGGCTCCCAAATATTTTTTGGACAGGATGTCGGGTGCTGGGTCGTGGCATAAAGCTCACAGTTAGTGTTGCAATATGTGAGGCTATGGAGCTAATCTTTCACTGTGGGGGAGGCCCGGCTACCCCATTTGAGAGCTATTTTCTCTTTGCGAGCAATAGGGCGATAGCCGTGAATTTGCGTAACTTTTTCGGGAGACACCCCACATAACCCAGTAAGGCAACTTCGGGCATGGGGACCATCTCAAGGTGAGTCATTTGTGTTATTAACTTAAAAATGGATCTCCAGAAGTCCCCAATTTTAGCACAGTTCCACGTCAGATGGGCAAAATCGGCTTGCAGACCACCTCACTTAAAACAGGAGTGCGGTCGGTTAGAATCAATGGCATGAATCCTAGCTGGGGTCATATAGACCCTCCACAAATATTTAAAGTGTATAAGCTTATGTCTGCTGTTTAAGGAGACCTCTTTAGTTTGTGTACAACAAAAGGACCAATGTGAGTCTTGAACTGAGTGCCCAAGGTCCCGCTCCCAAGCCTCCCGTATCTTGGCGTCCCTACTAAGGACCAATGCCATACATGCTTTATATAATTTAGAAATTAGGTGTTCTCCCCCGGGACTTGTAATTAGGAGAGTAAGCGGAGGGAAAGACTCGGGCTCCAACGGGTACTCCAAGATCTTAGCTCTGAGCGCCCTCCGTATCCTACTACATACAAATTGATCCATAAATGTAGCCTCGCTAAACTTCCCCCCTCCATGCTAGAAAAAACGTGGCCCCCAGGAAACAAATCTCCAAACTTATTAATTGAAAATGCAGTGAGTGTATACTGCACCAGCTTTTCCTCCGTGATGGGAGCCAAGGGTTATTAATGACAGGGATCTCCGATGTATATAGAGCGCCTCCTCCCGTCACTCTCGTCAACTTGCGCCAGGCCCAGCTAGTGGTGGATGCTGTTTGAATATCCAGGGGATCTCTAGGGAAGCCCCGCGTCAGCACAGTACACAGTGGCACCGAGAGCACCAGGTCAGCATCAGGTCTAGAGTAGGGGATCCACGAGTCCAGGTGACACCAGAAGTGTGCAAAACTGCACTGCGCAACCAACTAGTAGACCTGAAAATTGGGGACCCCGAAACCACCTCTCTTATATGGTAAGGTCATGGTGTCCCAGCTAACTCTGGGTCTTCCTCCCCCCAGACCAATCTGATGAGATGGGAGCGCAATGTGCGGAAAAAGTGTTGGGGAGGGGGATGTTGTGAAATAGGTACAAAAACCTCAGGAGCACAACCATCATCACGAGTGCCACTCGACCAGCAAGGGAGAGGAGGAGTCTCAACCAGCGCTCGACCTGCTGCTCCAGGTTATGCACCGCAGGGCCGTAGTTTAGCCTGATAATTTGCTCCGTGTCTCTGTGGATCCGAATACCCAAATATTTGGCCGACTCCTCACACCACGCGAGTGGGAATTCGCATTCCCAATGTGCAGTGCTCGGCGTCAGGGGGAAAATTTCAGATTATCCCCAATTTATACCCAGTCCTGGAAAAACGCCAAACAGAACAATCTCTCTGATAAGCGGTTCCAGATTTTCCTGGGGGTTACGGACATAAAGGATAATGTCATCCGCATAAAGGGAAATTAAAAGCTTACCCATTTTAAGCTGGAGACCTCTGTGCAGATGGCTTTTCTGGAAGTGGCGGACCAGAGGGTCCATCTCCAATATGAATAGCAGCGGGGAGAGTGGACAACCCTGTCTGGTGCCGCGGGTAAGATCGAACGACGGGGAAAGTGTACTGTTCAAGTGAAGTCTAGCAGTGGGAGCGGTGTATAGCAGCGCAGTAAGGTCAATGAATCCCTTAGGGATACCCAACTTCCTCATCACTGCCAAAAAAAGGGCCACTCCAAGGAGTCGAATGCCTTTTCGGTATCAAGTAGGACTGCAGCTGCCGGGACCTCAGGAGCGATCATGTGTATTACCGCAAATAATGTGCGCAGGTTTAATGCAGTCGACCTGTGGGGGACAAAGCCCGACTGAGTCGGGAAGATAATACGGTCCAGTAGCAAGGTCAATCTCAGCGCAATCATTTTAGCCAAGATTTTATAGTCGAAGTTTAAAAGTGATAACGGCCTTTACAAACCGCATAAAAGCAGATCCTTCCCGGCTTTTGGAAGAAGAATTATTACAGCCTCACGCAAAGTGGGGGGAAGTTCCTTGCGTTCAAGCGCCTCGTTATACACCTCTAAAAGGTAGGGCTAGAAGGTTCTTATAGGTTTATAGAAGATACCGGTAAAGCCGTCGAGGCCCGGAGCTGTCGAGCTATTTATGGCATCTATAGCACTACCGATCTCCTCGACTGAGAATGGCTCAGTCAAAAATTGCTGCATGAACTTCTCGAGCCACACCATGGCTATCTCTGCAAGATAGTCATTATGTTCTCCTTCGCCATGTGTCACTCGAGTGGTGTATAAAGTGGAATAGTATGATAAAAATTAATCTCTGATCTTTGGGGTACCGGTCAGGGTCTGTCCGGTTGAGGAGGGTATGCAAGTGATGTATGAACGCCCAGCCGAGGGTCTCAGCAGCCACGCCAGCGAGCGGCCAGGTCTGTCACCCTCCCCGTAACATCTTGCAATGGCATACTTGCCTAAGTAATGACTCTCACGCTCCGAAGCCTCTCTGAACTCCGTCAAGAGCATTAGTTGGTGACTAAGCCGCAAGGGGTCAAGCCCTGAAATCTGCTCTCCATCTAGCACATCTAGTTGCTTCTCGATACATACAATCGTACCCCACAAATCTTTACGAACCCCAGAGTGCTTAGCGATGCACACTCCACGCATATAGGCTTTGAATGCCTCCCAGAGTATGGCCCACAAGCTCACTGAACCCTTATTCAGTTCAAAGTATTTGACCATCGCCTCCCGAAGCTCGGAACTAAACACTTCATCTGTCAATGCCTGCCCGGGGAATCTCCACATCCTTTCACATCCCTCTGATCTAGGAACGTGTATATGCATAATGCAATACCACTGGGGAGTGGTCAGAATATGTGCTAGGGAGATGCTGGGATGCCCTATACCATGTTGCCAAGTTGGGGGAGACAAGCCAATAATCTAATCTGGTCCAAGTATCATACTGGGTGGCATAATGGGTGTATGCAACAACAACTGGGTTGACACGATGCCGCACATCCACCAGGCCGACCAAATGGCACATATCCAACAAAACATGGTGTGCGTGGGGTTTAGTGTCTGGGGACTTGGACGTACTATCCCACGCAGTGCCTAAAAGTAGATTAAAATCCCCACCTATGCATATGTATTCAGCATCTAGTTGTAGGAGCTGTGTGTGAAGTCCCTGGAAGAACTCAGGGCTGTCAACATTAGGCGCATATACGCAGATGAGTGCAATACGGTGTCCCATCATGAGGCCCTCCACCATAGTGTAACGCCCCTCACTATCAATGTGTGCTTTTGAGAATTGGAAAGGCAAACATTTATGAATCAAGACAGCCGTGCCCCGCGCGTACGTACTATATTCTGAAATGTAGCGATGTGGACCCCAGCCCGAAGCGAAAGTGGTGGTGGCAACTTTGGGCAGGTGTGTTTCCTGTAAGAATGCAATGTCCACCCTGTGACGCTGTAAATAGTGCAAGATCTGATTCCCTTTCCTAGAATTCTTAAGCCCACGGACGTTCCATGTGATCAGTGTAAGATCTGAAAATGGTGCCAAACTACCCAGCCCCGAAATCCCAACATATTATCAGCGACTTGACGTGTGCATTGCAATTAGGACATACCATGCTGCAGTGAATAAGTAAGGTTAGAACAATTGACATCCCAAGAAAGCTAACTTTCCCCCCATCCTACCCCGACCCATCCCTGTGCGCCCTTTCGCAGGGGATGACCCCAATGAACATTTGCAACCATGCATAATGTAAACACCCTCGTACATAAAGAAGGAGCAGAGCTAGATACATTTCACCAAATTAAAGCAAGCGTAAAGTGATCAACACTTGGGATGTGGCAACGCCACGCCAGTTACCCAACTTGTAACGATAATTAGAGATACATAAATGCCCAATAAAAGAAAAGGTCACACAAAAATTTAGCCACAGCTCATCGGTGCAGGCTGCACTGATTACTCATTGGAAAATAAGTCCACGCTGGCCGCCGAGCCACTGTTAGGGGGGACGCCCTTGATGAGTCCTTGTTCTTGTGGCTGCTGACATTACCTTTGTAGTCCCTACAGAATGAATTCTTGCACCGCAGTGGGGTTATCTAATATGCGAGCCCGACCGTCAACGTCCACCCGGAGGTGAGCTGGATACAACATGCGGTATCGCAGACCCAGATTTTGCAGTGTTGCCTTCACGCCAGTGTATTTCCTCCTGGCCTCCGGCACCATAATGGTGAAATCCGTAAACAGGGCCAACGCTGAGCCCTGCCAGGAAATGGAACCCCCCTCCCTCGATAGCCTCAACGCTGTATCACTGTCCCGGAAATTTAAGAGGCGGGCAATGATGGGCCTAGGTGGACAACCGGGGTTGGGACGAGGGCCAAGCGAGCGATGGGCTCTTTCTACAAGAAATGTGGAGGTGAAGGCCTCTTTACCAAAAATGCCCGTGAGCTGGGATTCCACAAATTGGTCCATACGCCCCATGTTGGATGACTCAGGGACACCCAAAATGCGGATATTATTGTGCCTACTGCGTGCATCCAAATCCTCATTCTTAATGGCAACGTCCTTAAGGATCTTTTCCATGCGGTCTAGGCACTTGGTGGATTGTACCGCGCCATCTTCCAAGTCCGACACCCTGCCCTCCACAGCATCTAGATGCTTATCGTGCATGTCTAACTTGGCGCCCATGCCGTCCAAGCGTTTTTCCAGGGTGTCGAATCGGCCCTCGAGAGCCCTAAAGCCCACCCGCATTTCAAGGAGCAGTGCTCCCGGCCCCACAGGGGCATTGCTAAGGCTGGTGTCCTCAGAGCCCCCCTCAGCCCTGCTGCCACCAGATTCCACTGACTGCTCTGTAGGCTTTAAAAAATTGCAGTAGATGTTGTTTGGGGTCTTTGCGCCCTATTACTTCCCTGCAGGACTCATTGAATTCCAGCCTGTTCACAGAGCCCAACTAGTCACCCCAGCCGCCAAATAATATGTGTAATCCGGGCCCACTGCGACCCAGTTTCCCTTTCGTGGCCGCTCAACAGGCCGCTCGGTGCTGCAGGATGCCAGGCGCCCAATAAAGAATCTCAAGACCCTGCAACTCTGAATCAGCTCAACCGGCACCCAACCTGCACAAACACACCGCAACTTAGGCCCAGTATTATGTGCCGCAGCGTGATAGGGAGTCCAGGAGCATCGGTGCACAGGATCCGGCACCCTTGCGTTGTTAGGCCAGTGTTGCGCACTTCAGGGTTACTCGCTGTTCCGCTGACGGGGGCCAACAGGAACAGCCACAGTCTGGCAGGCCCGACCCCCCACAGCCCCACACGGCAGACCCACACAGCCTGATGGCTGGCCCCCAGGCTCGCCCGTCATCCCTCTCACCACGGGGCCTCCGGGGGCGAGACGGGCTGATCCTCAGCTTCATATGCAGGATGGGGCTAAAAGCAAGGGGGGGGCCGTGAGCGGAACAAGCTCACCTACTGGCCAGCGGGGCCCATCTGATTGCCGTTCCGTCGGGTAAGGCCGCTGGAGAGCCGCACACCGTCTCCTCGTTTGGTGCCGCTTAGCCTCCGGTCACGCCCTGCTCACCACTCCAGCACCATCCCCGTGCTCTCGGAGGCCTCAGCTTGCAATATTTCGGGCATCCATCCGCCCCGGACAGCTCAAATTCACACGGGCACGTTAGTGCATTCAGGCTAGTCGTCCCACACGAAGAGCAGCCAGGATGGAAGGCAGGATGGGCGAAGTTGTTGGGAGTGCTGGCGGAGCCTCAGCGCTGCACGGCCATCTTGGTCAGCAGCCTGGCCATGCCCCCCAAGGTATTTAATAGCTGAATGGGTCAGTGGGGTAGTTGTTGGTTAGAGGGCACACAATCCACAATTGCAGGTATATCCCCACTATTCATTTACACATGATTTAAATGTGAGACTGGATACACTTCTGTATTGTCCATTGGTGTGTGATAAGATTATTGATGTAGAATATTTGGCCAAAACCCTTGTGGAGCACAATCTTCTACTGATCTCGCTAGCATGGGCTAGGATGCAGGCTTACTATCCCTAGATGGAGGCTTAATACAGAGGCGCTTGAAGACCCAATTTACAGGTCAGAGCTGGGGGAGGTAATGCACAATTATTTTTCTGAAAATGAGATCACGGCCTCTCCACAACTGATTGAGTGGGTAGCCTTCAAAATAGTTGTCAGAAGACACTGTGTGGCTGCCACAGTAGGTGTTAGGGACCGGTTGAATAGGAACATTTGCATGCAAGAACAATTGCTAAATGTTTTAGATAGGGAGGCACTACAGCACAGTGCAGAAGGAGGTTGACTAGGGAGGGAGGAGAGAACTTACTGGGTCTGATAGCGCAGCTTAAATGGTATGGTTATAAAAGCTACTTCTCCAAGATACATGATGAGAAAGACAAGGCTGGAAGACTGCTAGTGTGGGGTGTTTAAATCATATCGTGATAAAATATACTCATCAAGAGTGGGCCCTCTAATCTTATGATTACAGGAGTGTGTTCTTAACACTGTTGCAGCTATCTTCCTGCAGACTGATCTTCAAAGTTCTGTAAGAATTGGCTAGGGACTGGGCCCTGGCTCTGATGGACTGACCCTTGAGTCTATGCAGTGTTTGTAGACAAAGTAGCTACTAAATTACCTGACATTTTTATCAGAGCTGCTGTCCCCTTGCTATGACACAGGCAATTATCACCACACAAGTTTCTTCCCATAGCCCTTTGTTGATGCTCAGCATCGACTACAAGATATTGAGTAAGATATTGGTAAATTGCCTGTTGTCTAAGATTAGGGTTTGATATACCCTGGCCAGTCTGGATTTATGCCCAAGTGCAGTACGATACCTAACATCAGGCTATTGATACATGTAATGGATCAGGAGCTATTAAACTACTCTAAAGCGTTGTGCTATCTATCAACAGGATCACTGACAAAATATCGAAGGTCAAAAAATCGACCTACAAAAATATCGGAGCAAGAATATCGATGTCAACAATATCGACATCCTATCTACGACATGGTAAGTACAAAAATATCGAGAAAAAAAATATCGATGTCAAAATTATCGTTATCAAAAATATCATTTTTTTTTTCTTAAAAAAAATATGTAAAATAAACTAAATAATACTTATAAATAAAATAAACATAGTTAAAAATATTTTATAATGTTTAAAATTAATAAGTAATATATATAATTTAATAAAACATTAATTAGACATATACATATAATATATAATATATATACTTACTTAATAATCAGTTTTAATAATTATTTTAATAAATTAATAAAAAATATTATAAATTACAAATACATCTATACACATAAAACAATAACATAAATAAAAATTAAATAATTATGTATAACAAATTAAAAAAATTAAATTTACTTTTAATATTTTTAAAATTAATTATATACTACATTAACTAAAATAATACAACAAATATTAAATAGCGGAGGGAATAAAACTACTATTTCAACTCCCCAAAAAACAACAGTAAGAAAAATGTTGGATAGCGTAGAGGTTAAAATTACTATTCCCACTCTAGAGAGTGCAACAGTAGAGAAAGTATTGGATAGCATAGGGGTAAAAATTACTATTCCCACTCCAGGTAGCGCAACAGTAGGGAAAACGTTGGATAGCGAGAGGGTAAAAATTAATATTCCCACTCCAGTGAGTGCAACCGTAAGGAAAGCGTTGGATAGCATAAGGGTAAACATTACTATTTCCACTCCAGTGAGTGCAACAGTAGGGAAAGTGTTGGATAGCGTAGGGGTAAAAATTACTATTCCCACTCCAGGGAGTGCAACAGTAGGGAAAGCGTTGGATGGCGGGAGGGTAAAAATGAATATTCCCACTCCAGTGAGTGCAACAGTAGGGAAAGTGTTGGATAGCGTAGGGGTAAAAATTACTATTCCAACTCCAGAGAGTGCAACAGTAGGGAAAGTGTTGGATAGCGTAGGGGTAGAAATTATTATTCCCACTCCAGGGAGTGCAACAGTAGGGAAAGCGTTGGATAGCATGAGGGTAAAAATTGCTATTCCCACTCCAGTGAGTGCAACAGTAGGGAAAGTGTTGGATAGCGTAGGGGTAAAAATTACTATTCCAACTCCAGAGAGTGCAACAGTAGGGAAAGTGTTGGATAGCGTAGGGGTAAAAATGACTAGTCCAACTCCAGAGAGTGCAACAGTAGGGAAAGTGTTGGATAGCGTAGAAGTTACAAATAACATACTTATAAATAAAATATTTTTTTAAAATAATTAATGAATTATTAAATAACTGTAAACTATTTACCAATACCAATAAATAATTATTAAAAACATAATTACCAATAGAAAATTTATTAACAATAAATTAATAATAAATACCAATAAATAATCATTAATAAATATTAATTACTAAATAATAAACATTGAACAATAAAATATTTTTAATAACAAAAAACATATAAATTATTAAAACTTAATTACCAATTAACTAATATTGAACAATTAAATGCTTTTTTATACCAAAAATAATAATAATTAAACATTAATTATCAATTAATAATTACTTCTTAATATATTAATTAAATGTATCAATAAATAATATTTAATACTATGTAATTACCAATTGATGATAAAACAACAATAAATTAATTTTTAGAACCAAAAATTCTAATTAAAAAAATTACCAATTAATAATTAATGTCCAATAAATTAATTATCAATACCCAAAAATACATTTAATAATTACTTAATTAGATTTCAATTACTTCCAAAAGTATTCCCCTATAAACGCACAACACACTCAATAAAATAATACACTTAACATAATGATCAATTAATCAATTAATAAAAATTAATAACCAATTAATAAAAATTAATTACCAATTATTAATTAATTAACAATAATATAATTATCAATACCAATTCATTAAAATAAATTAAAACGTAATTACAATTAAATTACATAATGATCAATTAATCAATTAATAAAAATTAATAACTAGTTAATAAAAATGTATTACCAATTAATAATTAATTAAAAATAATATAATTATCAATACCAATTAATTAAAATGAATTATAACTTAATTACAATTAAATTACTTCCCACCCTATTCCCCTATAAACCCACAACCCACTACGGTACAAAAAAAACAATAACTTAAAAAAAACATTATTAACATATAAAAATTGTATACATATATTTTTAGAGAAGTAGAACACTTAACAAAAACACATATAACACATACATATTAAAAACATAACAAAATACATAATAATAATACAAATATCGATATTAGTAACATCGATATTAGTAACATCGATATATTTGATTTCGATATTACTAACTTCGATATTACTTACCTTAGGGTCGATATTCTGTCCATCGATATTCTTAACATCGATATTCTGTCCCTTCGATATTGTGACTTCGATAATAGTGTATGTCAATATTTTATTTTCGATATTTTGACTGCTCACCCTATCAACATAGGAAAGGCTTTTGACTTCCAGTCATGATAAATAAATGGGTCTTGGGCAAAGTATTTTACAGTGTTGTATGCTTTGCCATTTGCTTAGATTAAAATGAAGGGTCTAATTCACAAAGGGGCCGAATCCGATTCGGGCCGGAAAAAATACCGACCGACTCGGTACGGGAATTTAGTCCGACCGACTCGGACCGGCGCCGTACGACCCGGGTAGTACGATGAAATGCATATGAAATCCGATCGACCGAGCCGGACGGAAACAAGCCATCCGGCCGGGAAATCACGCGAAACGAACCGACCGACACGCACCCGGATTGAACCCGAACGAAACGTACCCGCAAACTCCGACCCACGTAGTACGATGCTGTGCGTGCAAAACACGACCGACTCGCCCGGAGCACAAGCCATACGACCGACACGCATACAAAACCCAGCCGAAGCAACCCAATACTCCGCGACCAACTCGTATGCCGCATATGAAACCTAGCTGACACACAGCGGGAACGAGTCAGACAAGATCGCACCAGACAACTGCAGCGTCCTACTCGGACACAAGAACGACTCCTACATGCACCAAAAACATGAAGGAAATTTTTTTTTTAAAAAGGGCCAAACAAGCAACCACAAAGCCAATAAATACAGGGAGGAAAAAAAAATGGAACAAGGACACACCTCCAACTCCACCTACATAAATTCCACAAATCCCTACCATGATCCTTTGCAAATTCCACTGACCTGCCAGCACAGAACACCATCACACAGCAACCACAGACACACTCACAGCTCATACATCACACAAGCCACACACCATTACCACACCTACAAATAGCACCCTCACACACACCCAGCTAAACCTACACTCACACACCCCCACTTGCACACACACACACACATCAATCACCACCACCACCCATCACCATGCCCCCAAAGAAGAACCATAAGTTCCTAGATAGTGAATTGGAAGTCCTGGTAGACGAGATCCAGAGGGTAGAGCCACAGTTGTTTGGTACATTGGTACAACAGACCCCCATGTCGCAGAAAACCAAGATGTGGGCGAGGATTGTCACCAGGGTAAACGCACAATCACCATGTTTGCGCACAAAGGAAGACATCCAGAACAGGTGGTATGATGTGCGCAGGAGGGTCCGGGACCTACTCAAAAAGGACTACCTCCTCAGCCAGCACACCGGCAGTGGCCCTCCTGCAAAACCAGTATACCTCAGGCCCTGGGAGGAGAAGGTGCGGGCCATCCTACCACCAGTGAGCGTATACGGACTAACAGACATCCCAGAGCCTGGTGAGTACACAACTAATATACACAATATGGTGTGACAACACACACACATCACAGTCAAGGGATAGGCAAACCATGCACCCTTAGCAAATACACAGCAACCAAAAGATATTCATCCCAAGATGTGAATGCTAGTCAGACAAACACAATACCTGCCATCTCATAGTGATATGTAACTGTGTCATGACATGTACAAACCTAACAACAAATACAGCAAGGCATTGGCACAAATAGAACCAACAAACACTCCCAGATATTTACCCACCACTAGAACACCACCTCACAGGTAAGCTCACTGAAAGGAAGGAATTCTGTGTATGCTGGTGAAGTCAGTGTAGCCAATAGCATGATGGGAGTGGTAGTCACAGATATTGGTCACACCCACAATTGGCCTTCAACACCACTCTGAACCATGCTCACATCACAGGGAGTGGAAAACAACTGACAAGATGGCTGACACTGGGTACTGCTGTGGGGAGCACAAGGCCCTGCTGGGAACTGGGCACCAACAAACAACAGGACCACACTGTCAGCCATCTTGCCATTGCTGTCACACTCACACACAGTGAAGTCCACTCAAAAGGAAGGAAGTATGGGCATGCTGGGAAGGGGGTGTAGGCAATAGCAGGATGGGAGTTGTAGGCACAGATATTGGTCAGCCTCACAATTGGCCCATCAACACCACCCTGAACCATGCTCACATCACAGGGAGTGGAAAACAACTGACAAGATGGCTGACACTGGGTACTGCTGGGGGAGCACAAGACCCTGCTGGGAACTGTGCAACAACCAACAGCAGGACACCACTGACTGACATCCTGAAAGACAACTTGCACTCCCTGCAATGGAAGCACGTTCCATGGTGGGATATCTGGATGGGTGGGAAGGAGGACTCACAGCACTGACCATAGTTACAAGCACCTCCCCTCACACCCCCTCAACACTAACTCCACATAACCCACCTGGGAGAATGCAATGCCTCACATCCTAACTGAAGATCCCACAAAGAACCACCACCCTGGGTTATGCTGTGTGAAGCACAGGGACACTCTTGGGACTTGTAGCCAAACAACTGCCAGGACAACACTCCCAGCCATCCTGTCAGCACAGGCACCCCACCCCACAGGGAAGCAGAGTCAAAAGGAAGGAAGGATGGGCATGCTGGGAAGGGGGGTGGAGGCAATAGCATGATGGGAGTGGTAGTCACAGATATTGGTCAGCCTCACAATTGGCCCATCAACACCACCCTGAACCATGCTCACATCACAGGGAGTGGAAAACAACTGACAAGATGGCTGACACTGGGTACTGCTGGGGGGAGCACAAGGCCCTGCTGGGAACTGTGCAACAACCAACAGCAGGACACCACTGACTGACATCCTGAAAGACAACTTGCACTCCCTGCAATGGAAGCACGTTCCATGGTGGGATATCTGGCTGGGTGGGAAGGAGGACTCACAGCACTGACCATAGTTACAAGCACCTCCCCTCACACACCCCCTCAACACTAACTCCACATAACCCACCTGGGAGAATGCAATGCCTCACATCCTAACTAAAGATCCCACAAAGAACCACCACCCTGGGTTATGCTGTGTGAAGCACAGGGACACTCTTGGGACTTGTAGCCAAACAACTGCCAGGGCAACACTCCCAGCCATCCTGTCAGCACAGGCACCCCACCCCACAGGGAAGCAGAGTCAAAAGGAAGGAAGGATGGGCATGCTGGGAAGGGGGGTGGAGGCAATAGCATGATGCGAGTGGTAGTCACAGATATTGGTCAGCCTCACAATTGGCCCATCAACACCACCCTGAACCATGCTCACATCACAGGGAGTGGAAAAGGACTCACAAGATGGCTCACACTGGGTACTGCTGGGGGAGCACAAGGCCCTGCTGGGAACTGTGCAACAACCAACAGCAGGACACCACTGACTGACATCCTGAAAGACAACTTGCACTCCCTGCAATGGAAGCACGCTTCATGGTGGGATAACTGGGCTGGGGGGAGAAGGAGGCCCGGATGGCAACCAAATACCACCAATGCTGGTCATGCACACACCTCAACATTCACATTGACATGCCACAGGTTGGCAGGACAATGTGCTACGCCAATATCACTCTCTGACTGTCACAATTTAGGAGAATGCAATGTCCTGGCCCACATCCAGAGGTACAGTCACAACTGTCAGGTGTTTGAACAATTGATGCCAGTAGAAACATAACATACAATCTGTGTCTCTCCCCAAAACAGGTGATGATGGGGACACAGCAGCAGACGAGGAGGAGTCCCTGTCCCAGGCTCCGGGGAACACTGAGCTCACTGGTGTGGATCAGCCTCTGCACTCCTCGGATGGCGAAGAACAAGCTGGACCCTCCGGTGTGAGTCATCATGCAGCACCAGCAGGACCAACATCTGCACCCCTGCACCCACCCCTACAACAACTGCCAACACACAGGCCACCCCTGCCAACACGGACAGACCAAGGACCACAGATGACAACAGCGCAGGGACCCAGGCCCAAACTGGAGCTGGTGACAACGAGCCCAGGAACAACACCCAAGTGGGCTCACGGTCACCTGTGCGTGCCACCGCAGGTCCTGCATGTGTCGCATGGGGTGGTGGGAGGGGTGGTAGACATAGGTCGCTCTTTGCAGAGGGGTCTGGACTGCATGATGACCCACAACTGGCACGCATCGCGGATGCGTACCAGACTAGCACCGGAGAGGTCAGCCAGGTAGTGGGGATCCTCAAGGACATACAACAGCAGCAGGCTGCCCATCATGCCCGCTTGGACTCCCACATGTCCTGTGTCGAGACACACATGTCACGTGTCGAGACACACATGTCTGGCATGGAGTCCAAGTGGGACACACTGGAACAACTGACAGCGGTGCATAGGGACATACTGACATGCCTCCGCCAGATCAGCACCAACATGGCCTCACCTCCCTGTGTACCCACAACATCTGCTGCTGAAACAACTGCAAATGCCACAGGGAGGGAGGAGGACTCTGGCAGAGAGTCCCCTGCACTGCCGCAGCCTGCACCTGAGCGTCCCTCCCCCAAGAAGAGGGGCCGTCCGAGGAGGCCAAACTGAGAGGCCGATGGCCATCTACATCCCCCAGGAAGCCAACACCTGTTCTGGAACTTTTCCTCTGTGTGCAAACTGCACGCCCTGTCGAAGCCAACCCAACTCTCCCACATGACATGGGGAGCTCTAGTTGGCCAAATTTATCAGATGACTGTGGACTTTACTCTGGACATTTCAGCTACCAAGACTTCCGAATCACATAGGAACTTTGGATTCCAATTTATATGTACAGCACCCACCATCCTGTGCACCATCCTCACACCTGTATGTAAATAAACTCACCAATACACCATATCTGCCTCTGTTGTGATTCCAACGTGCTCTCTGTCATGGAGATGGTGATCAGAAAAATTACACTGTGCATGCTAACTGCTACAGCACGTCCAACACCGTCATGTCAGTCATGGCAACGTGACACATATGAGGGAGACACACCACTAGGGCCACACAACACATACACACCAGGGCCATCAGACTCATCACCTATACTGATGTTGCAACAAAATACAGTGGAATGCACAGACACGCCACCTATTCACAGTCAGTGTCAACTAGACTACAGGTGCAGTAAGCAAATGTCAGTCAGATGTGTGACTACAGACAACGCACATCCCAAAGTGAAGCACAGGTTTATTACACATTTGCAACATGTTGTTTCCACTACAAATGCAAGCTAATCCAACCTGGCTGTGGCCACAAAGTCAAAAAGTGCAGAAGATAGAAAGTCCAGGGGTGTGTGGCACATCACCTGTAGGGAAACGACTGCTTCCACCTTGGAAGTTGAATCATGGATTCGGGGGATCCAAGTTGATCAAACAACTCCGGCAGCACCCTGTGAAGGACAGACATGACACACAGTCAAAACCACTGAAGAACAGCACAGAACAGCAATACTCATGTCACATGTCACGAGATAACTACACAAAACCAAGTTAGCATGTCAACACTGTTGGGCAGTACAGACCACCTGCAAGGACACATCGCTGCACGCATCCAGTCAAGTAGCACATGGCCACACTCAAACAGCACCAGAGCACCACACACACATATCATGCAAACTCAAATCATTGACATTACAACCCTCTGGAGACTCACATTCAGCTGAAGAAGTTGGTGATGAGCTGTGTGCGGACATCACCATCATCATCATCATCATCTTCACTGGCATCGTGACCCAGGCCAGGATCTTCCACAGGTGGCGGACGTTGGTCATCGTCATCCAGGATGAGAGGCAACTCCTTCCACACTGCCAGGTTGTGCAGCATGCAGCAGACGATGACAATCTTGCACACCTTTGCTGGGGCATATGGGAGGGCCCCTCCTGTCTTGTCCAGGCAGCGGAAGCGGCTCTTCAGGAGACCAAAGGTCCGCTCAATCACCCTCCTCGTCCGACCATGTGCCTCATTGTAGCGCATCTGGGCTGGTGTCACAGGGTTCCTGAGGGGTGTCAGCAACCACGGCATGTTGGGGTATCCCGAGTCACCTACAGACAGACAATTGCACATTAGCCGATTTGAAAATGTGTGCGGAAAACAACATAGCAGAACACACACAATGGTACAAAGTCAGTACACACCAACAAGCCAGGCACGCTGGTTCGGCATCTGTGACATCATCCTCGGGATGCGACTACTCCTCATCACGTAGGCATCGTGTGCCGAACCGGGGAAACGGGCACACACATGTGTGATGGTCATATCTGCAAGACATACCACCAGAGCATTGATCGAATGGTAATGTTTACGGTTCCGGTATGCCTGCTCATGTGCCTGTGGTGGTATCAAAACCACATGTGTCCCATCAATGGAGCCAATTACATGTGGCATCCTCCCCAGGGCATAGAAGTCACTCTTGACGTCAGTGAGTCGTTGACGTGTTGGGAAATAGATGTACTGGTTCAGGTATCTCAACATTGCCCCCAAAACATCGCGTAGCACACGGCTGAACATAGTCTGTGACATCCCACCAGTAGATGCCACAGTGTGTTGAAAGGTACCGGTGGCAAAGAAGTGTAGGGCTGCCATCACCTTCACCTTGGGGGTCAGCGTTGTAGGATACAGCCGGCCAGGCTGCAAATGTGGGTCCAACCGCACTGCCAAATCCTCAATCAGCTGCCTGGTGAAGCGGTACCGTCGGATGCTGTCACGTTCCACAATCGTTGCCAGGTCTGGGAATGGTCGATGGACAGCAGGAGCCCTGCAGTGCATAGGTGAAGAAAGCAAGATTGTCAGTCACCCCACCTATGTGCCGTTCACCATACTCAATTTCACATGATACATCATTAACAAACACAAGTACTTGATGTGTGTGTCGTTCTGTTTGGACATATATGGCACCTACATGGACATCATCTAACATCTCTGTTCAACAAGTGTTGACAACAGGTTCCAGGGTGTGCTATGGGAAACCATTAGGCTGTGTCACAGTACCCATTTACTGCTCTCACGTTCCACACACATACCACAGTGACATGTCTGGACAGATGCTCCACAGGCATCAGAGCTCATTGACAGGTAGATTCCCAGGGACCCTGTCTTGCCACATGGACACTGGCATGACATGGCGTATCATGTACACGTCAGAAAAACAAACATGACACCAACAGGTAGTGGCCCCTGTAGCCTCTGCAGGACAGACATGGGCGTCTGTGACACACACACACACAACATCAAAGTTCATGCACAAACCACGTGGATGTGGAGACTGTGTCCCATTGTGCACATGGAGTCAGAGACATGTGAAACACAACATGCACACAGACTGCGGAGGGACATCACTATTGTGGCAATGGGCCACCCTGTGACGTACATGCCTTCCCACATGTGAGCCTGGGGGTATGTGACATGTCATACACATACACAACCTGGAAATGTGACCATGACACATGCTCAAAAATGAAAAGGTGCACACCACAGTGGTCAGGTGCACAACACACAAAGGACCCTGTCCCCATGAACACGTGCACAGCCTGGGTGTGTCTGCCCCCAAGTGCCACCCCAAAAACCACATGTTCACCCCCATACACAGATACGGTTATGCTGCCACACATGCCTTAGATACAGTGTGGACTGGGTGTGGTGTTGTAGGTGTGCCCCTGAGTCCCTGGAAAGTAAATGTGGCTGGCATAGGTTCACCAGTGACCAGCATGGTGACATATGCGTGTGACCTGTCCAGGGACGCGTTGTAGAGCAATGGACCGATCGGTGTGCCCGCACAGCCCATTGCATTGGATGTGAGCGGGTACGCGTTGAACAGCAATGGACCGATCGGTGTGCCCGGCCGGCTCATTGCATTGGATGTGAGCGGGTACGCGTTGTATCCCGGGTACGCGTTGTACAGCAATGGACCGATCGGTGTGCCCGCACGGCCCATTGCATTGGATGTGAGCGGGCACGCGTTGTATCCCGGGTACGCGTTGTACAGCAATGAACCGATCGGTGTGCCCGCACGGCCCATTGCATTGGAAGTGAGCGGGTACGCGTTGAACAGCAATGGACCAATCGGTGTGCCCGGCCGGCCCATTGCATTGGATGTGAGCGGGTACGCGTTGTATCCCGGGTACGCGTTGTACAGCAATGGACCGATCGGTGTGCCCGCACGGCCCATTGCATTGGATGTGAGCGGGTACGCGTTGTATCCCGGGTACGCGTTGTACAGCAATGGACCGATTGGTGTGCCCGCACGGCCCATTGCATTGGATGTGAGCGGGTACGCGTTGTATCCCGGGTACGCGTTGTACAGCAATGGACCGATCGGTGTGCCCGCACGGCCCATTGCATTGGATGTGAGCGAAACGCGTTGTACAGCAATTGACCGATCGGTGTGCCCGCACGGCCCATTGCATTGGATGTGTGCGGGTACGCATTGTATCCCAAAATACGCGTTGTACAGCAGTGGACCGAACGGTGCGCACACATTGGCTGGGGCCTGGCATGGCAACGGACACGTTTTCGAAGCTCCAACGAGTCTGATGCAGTGAATTCAGTTGGCCAGCCACAACAATGTTGCAAAATCATGGGTGTCATGAAGTTGAAGATTTGAAGGGTGCTGTGGGCGTGTATTAGTGCTGCTATTCCATGAATTGGTCAGATTCAGAAGATGCAAACGACTTGGACCTATCACTTTGGACACATGGGACAGTATCTGCCTCTGCAGCACACATATAATGCTGGCTGTTCCCCTGAGAGCTCACTTGCCTGCACTACATGCTCCAGGACGACATCTGCCACCAACACTGCTGCTGTTTATGCATCCTCTGGCTCCTGCAATGGCACGTACTGTGGAGAGAGCCCCAGCCTTCAGCCTTGAGGAGAACCAGGCCCTGCTGGACAGCCTCCTTCCACAGTACAGCAAGCTGTATGGGAAACCAGGGGAGCAGGTGAGTGTGCTGTCCACTGCCTCACTAATTGTGCATGTTGTCTGACTAGCAGGACTTTCAGTGTGCACACCACTGGCTAGCATGCCCACTGAGTAGTTGTCACACCCCAAAGTGTGTAGTTACATGCACTGAACTGGTACAGTGCAGTAACAGTGCATTCCAACTAGGTTTACTTCCCATGCAATGATACCATGTAGTGACTGCTGGCAAACTGTTCATAGCCATTGTTGCACTGCCTGTGTACATCATATGCCCCTGTGATTGAGACATGTATATCCAACTGTGTGATGCACGTATATGTTGCATTTGTAGTAATGGCCTTTTCACTTTGTCATCCTCACAGGTTGATGCCCACCAGAAGCAGGAAATCTGGCTGACCATCGCCCGGAAAGTAAGATCCGTGGGGGTCTACAGGCACAGGATCCGCAACTGCCAGAAGAGGTGGCAGGACCTTCGTGGCTGGACCCGGAGGATCGCTAGGGTCCAGCTGAAGCTGTCGCCTCCTCGCAGGAGGGGCGGACACCGGACCCTGACCCCCCACATGCTCCGGATCCTGGCGGTGGTCTTCCCTGACCTGGATGGGCAGCTGAAGGCCAGACAGCAGCAAGGAGGGGGTGAGTCCATGACTGCACTGTGCACTTTGTCTGACATGCTATGTGCCCTCCTCTGGCCTGGTTAAACTTCCACAGTACATCAGTCATGTGGTCCAGGACCCATGTCCCTCATTTGTGACATGCCCACTTCTCCTCTGATACGCATATGTGTGGCCCTTATAGTCAGGAAATTGTGTCATTTGGGGACTGTGTCATTGCATTTAGCTTTGCTCAAGGTGGGAGACAGCATTTGTTCCCGTGACTATGTTGTGCGATTCATGGGTGGGTCAATTGCTTACACAATGCCTAAGTTCTGACATGTAATCTGGGTGTAACTTTGATATGTGGTCCGCTTGCTGATCTGACTCACCACATGTCCCTGGGGAATTTGGCACACACCCATGCTGCTGGTGGGAACAATGTTTGGGCCTCAGGAGTATGTGTATCCAGTGTGTCACACATGCTTAGCCACCTGCCTACTGTCCAGGACTCATCCCTCTTACAGGTGGAGCTGGACAGTCATGCCTACTCCAGGGCATACAATACACTCTGTACTCCCACTCCCGTGTATCATCTGGCATGTTGTGATCAGTGAAATGTACCCTCAGGTGTCTGCCTCTGTCTCATTGTGCTGTGTCTTCGTTGTCAGGACTACTGGTATGTTTATCGGTTAGGGCTCAGCATGCCATCTGAGATGTGACCATGATAGACGATACTTCTGTGACTTATAGGTGTCTGATCACTTGACTGTGCACACAGGTGTTTGCGACTGTGACTTTCAGGCAGCTGTATTTTCATTCACAGCACACTGTGAGGTGCTCATGTTCAGAGAGTTGTGTTTCATGTCCCCCATATGTCCAGTTGGTATGACGTGGACAAATAGTAGTACAGATGATGTGGTATTTGGGGGATGGACATGTGCACTTGTCAGTCACATAACTTGCATTCCCCATGCCCTCGGATTGTGACACAGTGCAGACTGTTGTTGGCTGGCTGCCATGGCCATGTGACTTGAGACAGTAATGTATGACTTTGCACGCATTCCTGTGTCATGGCATTAAACTTCCTGAGACTGATCCTGCAGGGGAGTGACATGGGCAACATGCACCCCATTGTGGCATTGACTATCCGGACATGGGTGCATCATGGTGTCTGGTGCTGGTATGCATCACATGCATTTCTATTTAGACTCTGGCCATCCCTTTATCCGGACACCTGCACTGACTCAGTGGCAAGAGATGTGATGTGTGCATGTTCACATACTTCACCGTGTTCCCTGCAATGTCCAACAACTGTGTAGGTGGTGCATGTGTCCACACTGGGGTCTTACCATCAGACAGGCACCAGACAGATGGGTGCAAGGGCAGGAGGGGTGTGAGTCCCATGGTTGACCATCAGACTGACAATTGGCTTCCCCGAATCTGTGTGAGGACTTTAGGCAATGTTCAACTAAGGATGGCAGGGCTTGCTCTGTAATGTGCTGTACTTACTGTGCTGTGTGCGGTCAGTGCAGGTGACTGATGTTTGTCTGTTTCCCTAATTGTTTGCAGATACATCCACGGCCACAGGAGGGGACAGCTCCACGGACCAGGAAGAGCAGCGGAGCCAGACTGGGTCAGCATCGGACGAGTGGTCAGAGGGACCCAGTGGCATGGAGGGCGAGGGGAGCCACACCGAGGAGTCCTCAGCACCATCCACCTCAGCTGAGGACCACAGCAGCTCGGAGGATGACTCCCTTGTGGAGGCGGGTCTCAGCAGCCACCAAAGGCCAGCTAGTCTGTCTGGCCCCGCCACCACCACCACCACCGCCCTCCCATTGGCTCCCATTCCTGAGGTCCGTGGAGGCTCCCGTACTCGGGAGCGTGTCTCCTTCGTGCCAGGCACCGCACCCCCTGCCCCTGTGTCCCCTGCTGCCCTGAGTGAGGAGTCTGTGTACCTCCTTCGGCAGCTCCATGTAGGGCAGACAGAAATGCTGAGTGTCCTCCATGCACACACCACTCTGTTGACACAGCTGGTGTCGTTCATGGAGGGCATCTCGACGGGTATGTCTGCCCTACAGAGGAGCAATAGGTCCATGGAGTCCTCCCTGATGGCAGCAGTGTCCCTCCTCCAACAGTCCCTCACCCCTCCTACCTCTGCCCCATCCACACTTCCTGGCACCCTACCTGTCCCAAGCACATGCACACCTGCACAAACACCCAGACACACAGACACGAGCAGCACAGACACACCCAAAACCAAGGCAAGACGTGCACACAAGCATCCTCAGGGGACTGATACCACACACAGGGGATGGGGAACTGACACACACACAGGCAACCACAGTCACTCCGCAATCCTCAAGATCCTCTCCCTCCAAGACCCCTTCCCTTGCCTCACCTGCAACCCCACTTGATAAGCAGCTCTTCCTCTGTGACCTCGGCCTCTTCCCCTCCAATCCCGCTGATCCAGCATACCGGGGGAAGAGGAAGTCCACCCACACAGAGGGGAGTGCCCCTCGCCCCCGGACACCCTCCCCCAGGCGCAGGCAGAGTGAGCCCCCCACCCGCAAGTCCCCCGGTCCCGGAAGAGCAAGACCCCGCCACCGCCCTGCAAGTCAACCACCCAGTCTCTCACCTCCATCCCCCAGGCCACCACTCCACAGGTCCCACCGCCACACCCTGCCCCAGGTTCCCCCACACACCGATACCACATCCCCAAACTGCTTAGGCCCTCCCCCCCTGCCACTTGCTCTTCCACCCCCAAACCAGATGCTCTGCCTGTTTGTGCCACTGGTGTGGAGACCGTGTCCCCCCCCTCTGTCCTGCCCAGCTTTTCTGCCCCCCCTTCCACTACCTTGGAGTCATGCACTACGGTGGAGTCCACAACCACCCCGTCTGACTCGGGCACTGCATTGGGGACCCAGTCCACTCCATCTGACCAGCCCACTGCAGTGGTTGCAGCACCAACACCATCTGACTTGAGCCCTGCAGTGGTGCCAGCCCCCCCTGAGTCAGACACCTCCACTGCAGTTGCCGGTGACACTCCTGCACCCACCTCCCCTTCACTGCCTCCTTCTGGCATCCCCTGATCCTGTCCCTGCGGTGCCTGGCCTGCCCCTCGTATGCCCCTCCAAGGGGGATGTCCCCTGTCCGTACCTGTGCAGGCAAGCAATTGTTGACAAGTTGTCACACATCACCCTGTTGGGACTGTATATTTGGACTGGCCATTGGCCTTAGTTTATTTTGGACTTTTGATTTGAGTTGCACACTTGCTGAATAAAGCCTCTTTTTGTTTACTTGTGGTTAATCTTTGGAGGTACATGATGTAGATGTGTAGAATCATGCATTTGCTGTTGTAATAGTGTTCAGATCAGGTAAATGAAGTTTTGCTGTGATGGGCTCCATGTGGTCCATGGGATATGTGTCCTAATCTAGTCTGGATCTATAGCATCCTTTGCTGCAGTCTGAGGGTGTAATGTTCAGCATTTGACACAGGGATGTACGTTTAGCATTTGTAGATTACCATCTTTGTCCTACACTGATGCATATCTGGTGGGCTTACCACTGTCCAATGTTCCTAGTACCTTGACTGTGTGCCCCTCTCCAATGGACATGCAGTTTAGCACATCAAATTTGGAGGACTCATCTGTGTACACAGTGCAAGTTGCTTGACACGTGTCTTGGGTGTATGCAGATGACTGACGTGACACTCCCGTGCCCAGGCTGATATGAGCAGAGCCTTCAGTGTGTTGTAGTTGTTGACTTACTGACCGAGTGTTCTGCTGACATGTTTGAGTCGTGCACAGACAAGGTTTGGCACAGCTGACCTTCCACAGGAGTGGAGTGTCCTCATGGCAGTGCGTGATTCCGTGATATAGGCTGTGCCCGTGTTGTGTGTTTTGTAGGCATGTCTGTGCGTGTTCCCTTCTCCTTTTCCTACACAGGCTGTGTCCCTACGGATGTTCCTGTTTGTGATGCTTGCTGAGTTGTTCTGTGTTCATCCAGCATCTTGGACCTGGTTTCTCCGGGATGTGGGTGCATGGCAAACTAATGTTCATGAGGTTGTCATCCCTAGTTGTCTTTGTTGTCAGGGCTGGGGATGTGGGCAAACGCAGATGGGACACAGTCAGGATTCCTCTTGGCACTTGTTGGTTACACGAGTAATGTGATTTTCTGTTTGTGTATGCTTTCAGTGATTGTGACACGTTGTGTGTGTGACTGCTGCCACTCCTCAGGGTCAGAGCTGCAATGTTGGAAGTTGTCTATGCGTGTCCTTTGTGGGTCAGCTTGGCTTCTTCATTGGTGTGTGACTATGGCCAGGATCCCATTGTTTGGGGTGGATTTCACGTCATGCCCATGTACGGCATACTGTGCAGTGTGTCAGACATTCACAAGTATTGTTGACTGGCCATGTGTGATGGGTTTCTGCACCTTATTTCCCCCCACCACCCCTGGGATTGTCATGGGTGCATGTGCAATGTCAGCAGTCCATGTGAGCTTCACTGCTGCACATTGGTGGAGTTCAAGGTGTGTGGCGTTGAGTGTGTGCAAATGTGAGTTGTTGCACGGCTGGGGCACTACCTCCATATTGTCCTTGGCTGGCAGGCCATGCTGAGTGC
This sequence comes from Calotriton arnoldi, assembly GCA_963921515.1. Classification (NCBI taxonomy): domain Eukaryota; kingdom Metazoa; phylum Chordata; class Amphibia; order Caudata; family Salamandridae; genus Calotriton; species Calotriton arnoldi. Next base: position 1,435,129 of record CAWUFW010004841.1, read on the forward strand.
TTTGTGCTTGTATAGGTGTGATGGTAGTTTGTTGCTCAGGACACATGGCTGTGGTTCACAGTGTGGATGACATCTACCTTTGTCATCACAGTGTGATTGTCATGCAGGCTAGTGTCACCACAATGTGGGGTCCCTGGGGGAGTGCTGTGGTGGTTCTGTCTCTTGCTATGTTTGTTGCTGTTCCTACAAGCTTGTGTGACATGTGTAATTTGGGCTCCCTCTCATCTCACAATGCCTGTTTGCCCACATAGGGGAATCCAATCCATGAGTTACTTTTGTATGTGACTGTGTTGACATCTGTGTATTAGTGAATCTGGCCTCCTCATGTGTTGTGTGTTTGCCTGGGGACACTGGCACACAACCCCCTCACCTGTTGTGTATGATATGCAGTGTGAGTCTGCCTGTTTGTGCATTTGCACCACTGCATTGGCATATCTTTAGTTTGCCATTGGCTGTATGTTGTTTGTTGGCTTTCCCCTGCTGGCCCTGGGACTGCTAGGTCATCAGTCAGCACATTGATCATGGTTAGTATGTCCCATTGCTGCCATGGTATGGTATTTGTTCACCTGACATCTACAGTCTCCACAGGATATCTACATTTGTGTGTCCATTGGTGCAGATATGTGGGTCTGCATTATGATGCTCACTTCTGTCATTGTGTTATTTGTGAATGTAGACAATGTGGGACCCATGGCTGATGTTTGTGTGCACATGGCCAGAACGATGTGTCATTGGCACTGCACTGCTTGCCTCACACAATCTATGTTGCTATGGGACACAAGCACTACAATGCCACTGTAGTGTTTGGTGTTGTGTGGCCAGGAATAATCCCTGCAGTTTTGTTTTTGCAGCTTTTACCAGGACTACACTTACCTTTTGGGCACTGTGGTGATGGGGCTTTGGGCCCCATTGACACACTGTTCAATATGTGCTTCAGCTATGGAGCACACACTTACCTTTTGGGCACTGTGGTGATGGGGCTTTGGGCCACATTGCCACACTGTTCAATATGTGCTTCAGCTATGGAGCACACACTTACCTTTTGGGCACTGTGGTGATGGGGCTTTGGGCCACATTGCCACACTGTTCAAATGTGCTTCAGCTATGGAGCACACACTTACCTTTTGGGCACTGTGGTGATGGGGCTTTGGGCCCCATTGCCACACTGTTCAATATGTGCTTCAGCTATGGAGCACACACTTACCTTTTGGGCACTGTGGTGATGGGGCTTTGGGCCACATTGCCACACTGTTCAAAATGTGCATCAGCTATGGAGCACACACTTACCTTTTGGGCACTGTGATGATGGGGCTTTGGGCCACATTGCCACAGTGGTCATGGTCTGCTTGCATTGTGTAGGCCACACACACAATTATGTGTGACACATGTGTTAGGGGGTCACATTGTATGTTCAATGTCATGTTCAGTGTTGTATGCATTTGACACAGACCACACACGCTTGTCATGGTGTTGGGGGTGGGATGTAATTTACAGACAGTCCTTATGTGGGAGTATGCTAGTTGTGTCATGCATTACCCGTCCTATGAGTAGGGGTGGTTGTAGTGACAGGCATCCAGCCCCCCATGAGTGGGGATGGTAGTAGTGGTAGGCATTTAGCCCCCCATGAGTGGGGATGGTAGTGGTGGTAGGCATCCAGCCCCCCATATGCTAGTTGTGTCATGCATTACCCGTCCTATGAGTAGGGGTGGTTGTAGTGACAGGCATCCAGCCCCCCATGAGTGGGGATGGTAGTAGTGGTAGGCATCCAGCCCCCCATGAGTGGGGATGGTAGTGGTGGTAGGCATCCAGCCCCCCATGAGTGGGGATGGTAGTAGTGGTAGGCATCCAGACCCCCATGAGTGGGGATGGTAGTAGTGACAGGCATCCAGCCCACCCTGAGTAGGGGTGGTGTTAGTGGTAGGCATCCAGCCCCCTATGGGTGGGGATGGTAGTAGTGGTAGGCATCCAGCCCCCCATGAGTGGGGATGGTAGTAGTGGTAGGCATCCAGACCCCCATGAGTGGGGATGGTAGTGGTGGTAGGCATCCAGCCCCCCATGAGTGGGAATGGTAGTAGTGACAGGCATCCAGCCCACCCTGAGTGGGGATGGTAGTAGTGACAGCCACCCAGCCCCCTATGGGTGGGGATGGCAGTAGTGGCAGGCATCCAGCCCCCCCCTGAGTGGGGATGGTAGTGGTGGTAGGCATCCAGCCCCCCATGAGTGGGGATGGTAGTAGTGGTAGGCATCCAGACCCCCATGAGTGGGGATGGTAGTAGTGACAGGCATCCAGCCCACCCTGAGTAGGGGTGGTGTTAGTGGTAGGCATCCAGCCCCCCATGAGTGGGGATGGTAGTAGTGGTAGGCATCCAGCCCACCCTGAGTGGGGGTGGTGTTAGTGGTAGGCATCCATCCCCCTATGGGTGGGGATGGCAGTAGTGGCAGGCATCCAGCCCCCAATGAGTGGGGATGGTAGTAGTGGTAGGCATCCAGCCCCCCATGAGTGGGGATGGTAGTAGTGGTAGGCATCCAGCCCTCCATGAGTGGGGATGGTAGTAGTGGTAGGCATCCAGCCCCCCATGAGTGGGGATGGTAGTAGTGACAGCCATCCAGCCCCCTATGGGTGGGGATGGCAGTAGTGACAGGCATCCAGCCCACCCTGAGTAGGGGTGGTGTTAGTGGTAGGCATCCAGCCCCCTATGGGTGGGGATGGCAGTAGTGACAGGCATCCAGCCCACCCTGAGTGGGGATGGTAGTAGTGACAGCCATCCAGCCCCCTATGGGTGGGGATGGCAGTAGTGGCAGGCATCCAGCCCCCCATGAGTGGGGATGGTAGTAGAGCAGGCATCCAGCCCCCCATGAGTGGGGATGGTAGTGGTGGTAGGCATCCAGCCCCCCATGAGTGGGGATGGTAGTAGTGGTAGGCATCCAGACCCCCATGAGTGGGGATGGTAGTAGTGACAGCCATCCAGCCCCCTATGGGTGGGGATGGCAGTAGTGACAGGCATCCAGCCCACCCTGAGTAGGGGTGGTGTTAGTGGTAGGCATCCAGCCCCCTATGGGTGGGGATGGCAGTAGTGACAGGCATCCAGCCCACCCTGAGTGGGGATGGTAGTAGTGACAGCCATCCAGCCCCCTATGGGTGGGGATGGCAGTAGTGACAGGCATCCAGCCCACCCTGAGTGGGGATGGTAGTAGTGACAGCCATCCAGCCCCCTATGGGTGGGGATGGCAGTAGTGACAGGCATCCAGCCCACCCTGAGTGGGGATGGTAGTAGTGACAGCCATCCAGCCCCCTATGGGTGGGGATGGCAGTAGTGGCAGGCATCCAGCCCCCCATGAGTGGGGATGGTAGTAGTGGCAGGCATCCAGCCCCCCATGAGTGGGGATGGTAGTGGTGGTAGGCATCCAGCCCCCCATGAGTGGGGATGGTAGTAGTGGTAGGCATCCAGACCCCCATGAGTGGGGATGGTAGTAGTGACAGCCATCCAGCCCCCTATGGGTGGGGATGGCAGTAGTGACAGGCATCCGGCCCACCCTGAGTAGGGGTGGTGTTAGTGGTAGGCATCCAGCCCCCTATGGGTGGGGATGGCAGTAGTGACAGGCATCCAGCCCACCCTGAGTGGGGATGGTAGTAGTGACAGCCATCCAGCCCCTATGGGTGGGGATGGCAGTAGTGGCAGGCATCCAGCCCCCCATGAGTGGGGATGGTAGTAGTGGCAGGCATCCAGCCCCCATGAGTGGGGATGGTAGTAGTGGTAGGCATCCAGCCCACCCTGAGTGGGGGTGGTGTTAGTGGTAGGCATCCATCCCCCTCTGGGTGGGGATGGCAGTAGTGGCAGGCATCCAGCCCCCCATGAGTGGGGATGGTAGTAGTGGTAGGCATCCAGCCTCCCATGAGTGGGGATGGTAGTAGTGGCAGGCATCCAGCCCCCCATGAGTGGGGATGGTAGTAGTGGTAGGCATCCAGCCCACCCTGAGTGGGGGTGGTGTTAGTGGTAGGCATCCATCCCCCTCTGGGTGGGGATGGCAGTAGTGGCAGGCATCCAGCCCCCCATGAGTGGGGATGGTAGTAGTGGTAGGCATCCAGCCCCCCATGAGTGGGGATGGTAGTAGTGGCAGGCATCCATCCCCCTATGGGTGTGTATGGCATTGGTGATAGCCATCCCGCCCCTATGGTTCTGCTGTTGCTAGTGTACGTCATTTGTGCATCCCTATGTGTGTGTGACATATTTCGGGTACGTGTCATTCGTTTGTGTTGTGGGTGTTTGACTTACCGTCTGCGCCGTACGCGTCCGTACCGGTCCCGGTAATAGATGTAGAGTATTGGTAGGACCTGCGCGATGGGATTCATGGTTGGGTCGTCTCGTTCTGGTTTCTCGTGGCTTCGACTCGTACTCGTCGCTGGCTTGTTCGTCTCGTCGCCGTGGATCGTCTTGTGGCGCGAATCGGAGCTTATGTGCAGCTCTCCCGAATGCTCAAACATGCCGGACGTAGCGACGAGTTCGGCGCGTACGGAAGACGCATCGTACTAGTCCGGCCGGAAGGTGCTGTGTATTTGGTTCCGTGCGACTCGATTCGGCGTTTACGGATCCGGCTCGGGCGGGGAACAGGAGCTGGAATGGGTAAGTACGGCTCGCTCGGAATCTGGGCTGTTATGCGCATCGTACTTGTTCGTTCGGTAGAGTGTTCGAGTCGGTCGGAAAACACGCGTTCGGCTGGTATTTTTTCCGGACGAATACTGTTAGGTGCGCTTCCGGCCGACACCGGAATCGACCCCTCAGTGTTTACTATTGGAAGAGGCAGACGATAGGGTTGTCCCCTATCTCCTGCCCTATTTGTCCTTGCAGAGGAACTCTTGGCCTCCACTACGAGACTGAGACTTTGGTACCAGGGTATATGAGTAGACACTGAAACCTTCTAAATTTCTCTCCACGCTGATGACTTGCTCATTTACACTCAGGTAAAAAGAGTGGGATTATATGGAGCAATAAGTGTACTCGAGACGTTTTGAGGGGGTCTCAGGGTTGACAGTGAATTAGAGCAAATCATGAAGTTACACCATGCATGAGTCTGTTTACACAGTAATACCATATTACTTGCAGGATTGCTTACAATGGGAACCACACACCATCACATACTTGGGGGTGCATGTGTTTAGATCTGAGGAGCATCACCTGAAGAGTAATGTAAGAGAAGTCCTCCCTTAATCAATCTATTAAATTCTGGCTTACTCTATCTATCATGGATGAAATAGCTAGGCCTGGGTGGAGATTGTGGAGTTCTATTCCGTGGAACTCTGCAAAGTGCTGCACTTTGCACTCCGTGGAGTTCTGCCAGTGGCGTAGTCTATTAAGTTGCGCTGCTCGCACTGATTTTAAGCGCCAGGAGTTTATCCTGAACTGTGAAATCAGTGCGAACGGCACTCAGTGTCATGCTGGAAGGCACTGTGGCTTTCAGTCGCTCGAGTAGACATCTACTTGAGAGGCAGCTTCCTCAGCCCAAGAGGTAGATTTCTGAACTCGAGCGGCTGCGACTGAGAAATCTCACCAGAAGGAGGTCTAGCGCATGATTTTCTCGCACGAGCGCTTGCCAACTTAATGCTGGTGACCTGCAAGAGTGATAACACTCCGCTACGCGTCACTTCGCGGTGTTGTGGAACTCCGCACGTAGTGGTAAAAACTGCACGAACTCAGTGTCATTCTTCGCCCCCCCCTAGAAAAAGCACTCTTCAAGATGGCTTTATTTACTAGATTGTTATACATTTTTTTGTGAATTGGACAAGATGCCCACAGGACTGATCTAGGGTCATGATAGATGCAGGGTAGCACTGACTAAGTTGAGGTTCCCTTTGCATGAGGGTGTTTCATCAGTCCCAGACTTTAAGTTATACTACCTGGCTGTGCATTTGAAGTGGACAAAAGATGGAAAGCAGTCTATTTCCAACCTGCCACTGAATCTAATGCTCACACATATATTAAATGTCTCCATGACTCCTCAAATACAGTCCTATGACATTTTACTAAAAATATTATGCTATGTGTGGATGAGAGCACTACAGAGAATGCACATCAAATCTCCTTATGCAAATGAAACCCCCATTGGAGCGTTAAATATCATTCCCCATCAGTGAAACTGGTCTCGATTAAAGGACTATGAGGTAAGGGGTCTTGTCTCAGTCAGTCACTTATACAAGGGTAGGGTCCTTGCAGGTTTTTAGGAGCTGACTGAGGCATAGGACCTCCCAGGAGGGCACTTTCTGATGTATGGGAGAGTACTACATTTGCTCATTACTGGTGGATAATGGGTAAATCTGAGCATATGAATGCTTCAGCAGTTTTTACACCTTAGATGGTAAAACTAAAGCTATTACTCTACTGTACCAATCATTAGTCTCCCAATCTAAAGCTGAGATATCATCATTAGAGGGTAAATGGGGTGATTGCCTAAGGGCTCCTCTGAGTTATGACAAGTGGTCTCGCATGTTGTGCTACACACGCATAATATCCCAAAACACTTGATTTAAACTCATCAACTATTATTATTTGCAGAGGGAGAATATCACCCCCTAAAGGATAGATTGTGTGTTTCACAATGTGAATGCTGGCGGTACTAGACGAGCAGCCTAGGGAGCTGACTTCTTTCACATGGTGTGGGACTGCCCGATATGATCTGTTTACTGAGTATGTGTGGTTCAGGTTATTATTAGAGCTTCAGATAGGAATATCATGAACTCCTTGGGTGTATGTATATTGGGTTTATTCCCTAGGTTTAAAGCTAACAGATTGACAAATGAATTCACAGAGTTGATGCTTGCTCTAGCCAAGCAACACATTTGTGGGCCTGATTCACAAAGGTAAACTTACACTTTTGAGTAAGTTTACGTTTTTTGGAAATTTACAAAGGAATTTTATAAGTAGTATCTTTATGACTCCAGAGTCTTTCTTTACTCATGGCTGAGACCAGGGTCTGAGTAGCCTATAGGGTAATAAGGCAGTGCGCGATGAGCTGGTCTGACACATCAGTGTGTGGGCCGGTTTTGTAGAATAGTGGACCTGTTTTATGGTCAGGTGAGACGTTTTTTACCGTTGATTTCCTTGATACTGCCACAACCTGCAGCAAGCACAAATGCATGCAGCCTCCCATGCTTTGCAAATACCTTTACAGCATGTCTTTACGAGTTCATAACTGGCCTGATTTGAAAATGCGGGCCACTTTTTTAAAGATCTGAGTTGGTAATGAGGGCCTATATTGCCTGTCCGACCCTGCTGGAGACTCTGCATGTAAAAAGTTAGACAGTCGTAAATATACTACTTGTAACATTGCTTTTTGAATTGCAAAAAATAGTAAACTTACCCAAAAGGGTAAGTTTAACTTTGTGAATCAGGCCCTCTATATTCTTGATCCTAGCTGCTTGACGTACCAAGAGAAGTGGGATGAATGCGAGGAAATTATGTTAAAGAAAGAAGTCAGAAGAGGTATAAATCAGCCCGAACTCACACACATTTGCCAGTTATCGATGGGGCTGGTAGGAAACCCCTGCCCAATAACATCAATGATATTTGTGGAACATTAGATGATTAGTCATTTCTGGCTGGTATTCATCACTGTAGCGATTGACTGAGCTTGGTCTGCCCAGATTCCCCTGCTCTCTTCTTGCTTATAACTGTGTTGAATAAAGTGAAGCTGTGTACACCATAGCCGAATTGGGGTTTGCTGCATTGAAGAGGAGTTCCCTTTATTGCCTCACACACTAATTTATTACTCTTCTTTGTATTATCAACCAGAGCCAGCATAATGTCCTGGTGTGGGACCTTCATTTTATTAATTGTGACTAATGGAGTCGTTTCTTAAGGAAGTAGTGAAGAGCATTCTAATAAATATACGTAGACAAGCCAAGCAAGACCTGGGCATGGCTTGAGTCAGGTGCCTGTCTCTGGCCCACCCATTGGCCATTGTATATAATGAGCCATATATGACAGTGCAAGCATCTCTTTCCCCCTTCTTTCCGTAATTACTACTGATAGAAAAAAAATCAACTTCCTATTCCGCAAAGGACTGCTGGCAAGTTAGCAGTGTAAGAATCTAAATGAAATCTCAAAGTACGCTTTTCTGCTTGAGTGTTTCCCACTGAATTTGATATTCAAATAGATAACATCAAAGTAAGACATTTGTATTTTCCCTGCTCACACTGCACTTCATAGATCAGATTGTTTGGAAGCCTGTGACCTGTGTAAAATGTGGGATTTTAGGTACATATTTGTTTTGATAAAATATTAATTGCTTTATTTGGGGTGAATGCATTATACATTTCAAATATTAATTTTCTTTTGCACTTGGCCCCATTTGAGAGCAAGTCATACTAACTACTTTCTAGAATTATTTCTAAGAGTGTGTTATATGTCTTCAGCAAGTATATTCTATTGAATAGGGTACTAATTTAGTTATGAGACTAAAAGGTAACAGATGAGCTGATGTAATGAAGTGTTTTGCATTTGCAAAACATACAATTTGTTTTTTGTAATTACAAGCTGTGCAGATTTAAAGAACTAAGGGGCCCATTACGATACCCGGCGTAAAAAAATCCGCCAGGCATCGAAGCGGCAAAAATCCGCCCGCACACACCGTCTGAACACCGACCACGCCCTTACGATTACACAAACCGAAAACCGCCATCGGCGGCAAAATCACACAAGATACCGCCCGCCATCGTCCGAGTCGGAGTCAAACCGCCCGCCACGGACGGAAAAACGCACGACAACACAAAACCGCCCGCCCTCACGGCCGACACACCGCACGTGAAATTACGATCGCACCGCCATGAGCGCGGGAAAACTACAAATATACCGCCCGCCAGCGCAAACAACGCAGATGAGAATCGACACGGCAGAAGCCATGGCGCCCACGTCCCTGCACAGAAACCATCCGCTCACAAAACCAATAGCACACAACATGGCCAACAAGTCCACACAGCAAGGCACGCACAAATACACAAGCACAGTACACATCCCGAAAACACCCCCCGGACAAACAAAAACTACAAAGGCCAGAACCCCAGACACAACACACCTGAAAACAACAGACCATGAGGACACACCCACATAGGTAAGTACAAAAGCAGCACTCCCACAGACCACAACCCCTTGCAACATTGCAAACCAGAGAGGAGAGGAGAGGACACAGTGACACAGCAAGGACAGCAGCACACCACAGAAACGCACACATCACAACCACCACCACCACCACCACCACCACCAAACACCGGCACCACAAACCCCCTGCACATTACACAACACACACCGCACCAGCACCACAAACACCATGGCACCACAAAGAATGCCCAAGTTCACGCCCATTGAGCTGACGGTCATGGTCGACGAGATCATCAAGGTGCACCCACAAATCTATGGGAACATGGTCCAGCACACACCACTAGCCACCAGAAACAGAATGTGGAACCGAATCGTAGACCAGGTCAATGCAGTCGGGACCCTGCCCAGGAACAGAGGAGAAATCAACAAACGGTGGAATGACGTCAAGAGCCTGGTCAAGAAGAAGGAGGGCAAAAACAGAGAGCTGGCTGCCGTCACTGGCGGAGGGAATCCTGCGCTCTTCAAGACCTTCAAAGCGTGGGAGGAGAAGGTGTGAGTCATCATACATCCCGAGATCCTCGCCGGATTAGCAGGGGGAGTGGAGGCTGGTAAGTACAAACTAATGTATACCAGCACACCGCTATGTACTCACATGCACTACCACCATGCCACAGCTCCCAGGGACAAACACCCCCATGTCCAGCACACAATACACAACACACACATGCAACAGACACCACCACACACAGCCCAAACAGAACAACTGTAAGATGCGTGGGGACATGTGTACACTCAGCCAGCCACGTAACCACCAACAGGTCCCCAAATATGCCAGAAGCGCCACAACGAGCACCCACCACACCCATGTGTCCGCCACAGCTGCACTAACCGACAAGTAACAGGTAAGTGGCAGGAACACAAAGTGCAGTGGGTGGGACGGTGGACAGCCCAAGTACAACACACACCAGGCCCCTAGTCCCACAGCACAGCAAGGAGGAGCATCCCCACACCCCACAGCCACGTGTCAGCCACCGCAGTGCACAACGACAGCCGAAAGGCAGACATCACGGTCCACAGCAATCGGTGTCAGTGGGTGTCCAGCCACCCCCACGACCCACAACACCCCCCTACCCCCACAGACCTGCAACATGGAGCACCCCCGCTTAGAGCCATGTGGCATCCAGTACAGTGCACGCACGAACAACCTGCAGGTGGGAAACTGGACAGGGCTGGATTACTGGAGGCATGAGGACCGGAACACGACCAACACATGGGACATGTCACGTAGCAGACGAACACGCAGCACCGCCCACCGTCACGAACAAGTGAACAATGTGCACACGGACATGAACAACAGACTCACACCCCACATGACCCATCACAGACATAGCAACACCCAAGGAGCCACGTCTGCATGCACAAGCCACACTGAATATAGTACCACACGGCAGCCACTGTGCAACTCATCACACACAACCGAAACACCATTGAAGTCCTGTCCATGTAGCCCCTACTGCCTGTCAACCACACACCCCACAACTACGCCTATGTAAGACAAACAACACTAGACGCAACAGAGCGGAACAACATAAATGCACACGAACACCACTGAACCCATCAAACACACAGACACACCATGCACATACAACATACCATCCATCCCATCCGTCAGCCCCAGTCTCATGAAAGGCATGTCATCCGCACAGCTGCCACACATACAGCAGTCACGCTAAGATACATGCCCATGACCAACCATGTGCAAGAAGTCAATGAAGCGCACGACACACTGTGAGCAACAACACACAACATGGGCCACACCCCCCCCAAGGACTGCAGTGATGCACATGGCACAGGGCAGCACGCACACCAAGGAGATGGGACAACTGCAATACGTTGGCTGGCACACAACCATCACTCACTCATAACGATGCGTCCAATGCCATGTCCAGTAATCACAACAGACAGCAAATATGCAGGCCATGTCAAGCATGCACACACCTCAAACCATGCACTGTCATGCTGCCACAACACATGTCACGTTCGGCACCCATGGCTCACAGCATGTACCCCAAAAGCATATTCCCTCCCAAATGCGAATCTGGGGCATGGCCCCCATGTTGCCATATGCGTTCCTAAGCGTTCCATTTGAACCCCAAAAGCATATTCCCACCCAAATGCGAATCTGGGGCATGGCCCCCATGTTGCCATATGCGTTCCTAAGCGTTCCATTTGAACCCCAAAAGCATATTCCCTCTCAAATGCGAATCTGGGGCATGGCCCCCATGTTGCCATATGCGTTCCTAAGCGTTCCATTTGAACCCCAAAAGCATATTCCGACCCAAATGCGAATCTGGGGCATGGCCCCCATGTTGCCATATGCGTTCCTAAGCGTTCCATTTGAACCCCAAAAGCATATTCCCTCCCAAATGCGAATCTGGGGCATGGCCCCCATGTTGCCATATGCGTTCCTAAGCGTTCCATTTGAACCCCAAAAGCATATTCCCACCCAAATGCGAATCTGGGGCATGGCCCCCATGTTGCCATATGCGTTCCTAAGCGTCCCATCTGAACACCAAAAGCAAAGTACAAACCAGACCCAGGATGGGCCAGGAGCCCGCATACACCAGAGTCACAATAAGTAGGGGCACAGCAACACACCCATCGGCATGGCCAATCCGTCCCATGCCACATGTGCACAGCACACAGTCCCATTGCCAAGCACACACAATTACAAATGCTACAGCCACACACACGCCCTCCGGGAAACCCATGTACGAGATTGCACGAACTGTTAATGTCAGACGACAAATACATACTTCGCCAGGTGCAACACAATAACAAATCTCATTCTCTCCACAGGTGACGAACTGCTGGATGCTGGGGATGGAGCCAGCAGCCAGCACAGCCAGCCTACAAGCCCCCAACGAGGACACACGGATGTGGAGGATCTGTCCTCCTCTTCGGACACGGACCACCAAGCAGGCCCATCTGGTGTGGCAGGGCCCAGCCGCTCCCCAGGACCCCTCCTACCCACCAACCCATCATCCAGGGCTGCTGAACATTCCCAGCCCCCTGCTGCCACTGTCGTTGCGGCCACACCCACGGTCATTGCGGCCACTACCACTGCCGCAACCGCCACCATCGCCGCACCGACCACCACCGCCGCCACCACCACCACGTCTTCGCTGGCACCAGCCCCAGCGCAGGTGGTGGCCCGGCCGACTGGATCCACCCTGGGAGCCACAGCGAGGACCGTGGTGAGCAATGTGGCTAGTGGGCAGGCCGGTGGCAGCAGGACTGGTAGGAGGAGCAGGGTCAGGGAAACGCCAGCCTCCCCTGGGAGCCATGCCCTGCCTCAAATGGCCAGAGTCCTTGGGGCCTATGAAGAGGCCCAAGGACAATGGGCCAGGTCAGCTACAGACACGCGTGAGGTGCTGGGGGTGCTGAGGTCCATGGACGCCCGTATGGGCCAACTCGTGGACCTCATGGGCCAGCTGGTGGTGGCGGTGAGGTCACAGCCAGGGACAGCAGCTCCCCCTCCGCCACCACCTGCCGGGGCGCAGGGTCGAGCAGCAGTGTCCAGTTCCCCTGCGTCCACAGCCAGTGAGCACACCTCAACCACCAGCATGTCGCAAGCAGGCACCCCCTCGCAAACGTGGAAGGGGCCGTCCGAGTGGAAACCGATCTCCCGGGAGGACTTCGCACGCTCCAAACGCAAGTGAGGCAGCCAGCCAGCCTTCCTTGACCACCCACTGCATTGACTTGGACTACGATCCCACTCCACACAGCCATCTGGATGGCATGTGTGTGTTGGACTATGGACATAGAACCAGTGGGTACACCCTGAGCATCACGCAGCCATGGCCGACAGCTCATTGTCACTGCACGCACCACTTTTGTCATCACCTTACACACAATCACATGTCACAGTTTGAAATAAATGCACCTCTTACACTAACTGCTGTTTGTGCCCTGTGTTTTATTTGTACGGAATACAACGGCCACCTTGGGCGGAAAGGCACCTGATGCGTGGCATGGCAATGGAATCCGGAGGGACCTGTAGGGACCTAGGGGTGGGAGACAGAACAGGAGCACATTCAATGAGTGTGTCACACACCAATCACACAGTACATGTCAACAACTACAAGCAATGTACACACATCGCACAGAGCAATAGGGCACAATGCCACAGCCACCAACAGTGGCATACTACCCTGGCCATGGAGCGTTGACACACAGCACGCAGTGAACAAACGGCCACCCTGACACAGCACACACACACCTGCACAGATACAGCCACATCAGCCGTCGTACATGGACACTCACCGTCAAGTGAAGTAGCGGGCGATGAGCTGCTGCCGCACATTACCAGCTTCCTCCTCTCCGCTGTCCTCCTCACTCGAGCTGTCCTGGTCTGCGGGCTGGGGCCCTGGTTGATCTCCGTCATCCACGATGAGGGGGATCTGCTTCCGAATGGCCAGATTGTGCAGCATGCAGCACGCCACCACTATCTGGCACACCTTCTGTGGGGAGTACGCCAGCGCACCCTCGGTGCGGTCCAGGCACCTGAACCTGGACTTGAGGAGGCCAAAGGTACGCTCGACCACACATCTGGTCCTCCCATGTGCCTCATTGTAGCGATCGTCTGCTGGGGTGCGAGGATTCCTCAATGGACTGAGCAGCCATGCCCCATTCGGGTACGCAGAGTCACCTGGGTGTGAGGGACACAGAGAACCGTTGCTATTCCAACTGGACAGGGGACAGCATCGCACAACCAGCACGCTACACCACTCCACATACTCACCGACAATACAGCCACGATCCTGTTGCAGATTGGACATCAGTCGTGGCAAGATGCTGTTGCGCATTATGTGTGCGCCATGGGCCGAGCCTGGGAACTTTGCACACACGTGGGTGATCACCATGTCCGCAAGGCACACCACTTGCACATTCAGGGAGTGCGTGTGCTTCCTGTTGCGTGCACAGGTGCTCAGTGGCCTGTGGTGGAACAAGGCCGACATGTGTGCAGTCAATGGCTCCAACGACGTGTGGGATTCTGCCAAGGGCATAGAATGCACCCTTCACTGCCGCCAATTCACGAGCCCTGGGAAGCGGATGTACCTGTTTCGGTACAGCATCATGGCTGCCAGTACATTCCTCAGCACCTTGCTGAACATGGGCTGGGACATCCCTCCTCCAATGCCCACTGTGTGCTGGAATGACCCAGTGGCGAAGAAATGCATGGCGGCCATCACCTTAGCCGTGGGGGTGACAGCAGTCGGATACACCCTGCGGGGACGGAGATGGGGTTCTAACATGGCACACAGTCGATGCAGGGTTGGCCTGTCCAGCCGAAACTTCCTAATAACCTCTGTATCGTCCATGTCCGCCAGCAATTGGTATGGGCGGTCAATGTTCGGTCTCCGCCTAGGGACAATGGCAGAGGACACATGTCAAAGCAACACAACACATAGCAATTTCGCATACACATCACTGACATGACTGAGCAAGCACATGAGCCACAGCCCAGCTGTCAAGCTGGGACGGCACGGCCACAATACACTTACACAGGTCTCCCAACAATGGCAATGGCTAGTGATACAAACCACTGCCATGTGCATGCACATGGGGATCTAGGCCCCAATGACTTGCGGGGCGTGCTGATGGGGACTGACTGCATATCCGTCAAGCGGCAACGCCACGGCAACATGAATGTCTGCTGAGCATGGAACTGCTTCCGCGGCTGGATGAGTATGGCACACGACGACGACGATGTGGGCACAGGCTGAGCGGCCAAAACAAGTGGGACCTGTGGCACGAGGGGATATGAGACAGTAGTAGGTGTCAGCACTGCACCCTATGTACAGCACTGTACGGATCACACCTCCCGAAACATTGACAGGTGTCCACATTGACAGCCCCATGCCAAGACGGCTGTGTACTTGCAGTCACACGTCACAGGTGAGAGGTTACATTGCACGTGCCAGGTGGCAGACGTACATAGTGGGAGCTGGCATGTGTGTGCATGTGTCTCCTGTTCAGGATCCACCAGATGGGCGCTGACTCTGTACTGACCATTGGACACAGCATGTTCCGTGGAAGGCTTGTGTGTGTGGGATGGTGGCACTGGATGTGCCTCCGTTGGGTGGGGGGCCATGCACAGGGCGGGTACGTCGATGATTGCGCATTGTTGGTCACGGTGGGTGCACCAACTAAGATGTGTTGCCCTGTGTTCAATTCCTATGTCCGCATGATGATGGACTGTAGATGTGGGCAGACTACACATTGGTCGATGTGCTGTCTATATGCATGTGCCTTCACACCAGGCACAGCTGCCCCTGCACATGTGACCCCTGCTGGACTCGCTGCTGGGTCTGTGGAGCTGATGCACCTTCTGTGCGTGGGGCGGACAGCTCTCCTCACTTCCCTCATTGCGCATGTCATGACTTTGCCACAGGTGACATGGATCATGGAGGGCCCACATGTACGCGTGGGTAGGCTACACATGATTGTTCACTGGTCGCCACCCCCAGTCAGTGTTTCGAATGGGAAGGTTGTCGTGCTGGTGGTATGTTCGATGTGGCGGATGGGCGGGCCTAGGTGCGGGCTTACATTCCGGACATGGGGGTAGTTGGATTGGCGACTAGTTGCAGTACACACGGGACACGTCTCTTCCTTTCCACATCTGGGTCATCCCTTGTACTAACTGACAGTGATACAGTCATCTTCGCCCCAGCCCTCATGTCCTCCCCTCGCTCCCCCAATATGCATGCTCACCTGCGAGGCTAGCGCTTGCACAGGCAGCCCCAAGCTCGCACCAGAGAGGGCAAGGAGTGTATGTGTGGGTCCAGTTGCACGAGTGGGCTGTCTCAGGGTATGATGTGTGGCGGGACGCCGTCCATCTGCGTGGTGCCCCAAATGGAGACCCGGCCTGCATGGACTATGCAACACAGTCTTCGCCTTCCGGATCCGCCACCTGCGACACCCAGTGGCTGTGGCTGCCCTTGCGGCCAGGCCGCGTCCGTCTGTGGCTGATGGCCCACACATTCACTCTTTGGCCTCTCTGGGGAGGGCTCGGGGTGGTGGCGCACGCGCTTGCACTTAGTCACAATGGCATGTGGCGTGGTTGGTATGATGGGCAATGGATGGGATGGTGCGAGCCACCTCCCGTGACGTCAGTGCTGCTCGTGCTGTGGTGCGTCCCCCCTACACTTCCATTTGACTTGTGCCATGCTAGACGTTGAGGTTCTATTGCCTGCGTGATATGACCAGGAGGAGCGCGAGGAGACCTCTCACACACCATGCTCCACTGCCATCCCGTGCCCTGTATCGCCTGTGCGGATTGACTATGTTGGGGTTACACCTGGTCGACTGGGGCTGTGTGTGCCTTGTCAAGGGGCATGGCGGGCGCACAACAGGATCCAGCTTGTCCACAGAGGGTGGGCTGAGGTGCGCCTGGTACCGCTTTGTACGTGTGCCCGGCTGCTGTGCATACACGTGTTCACTCCCCCGACAGGTGTCCTCTCACAATGCCCAGGGAAGCGGTGGTGTACTGTTCATGACCCCTCCCAACACGGCGTGCTCCAACTTGGCATGTGCGCATCTACCCGTCACACCCACCCACCTGAGCACTGCGTCCATACGACTTCACACGACACATGTGTGTCTTCCACAGTTGTGCTACTCATTTGCGTTGACATCCAATACCAGTGGACTACATGGTCATGTCACGACTGCTGTGTACTTCACATACTCTCATCCTCTCTCATTCGTACTTGTGAAATGAGTCAGCGGAGACAGTTTTGGTTTCAAACATTATATTGAGTCTTCTATCCTCTGTGATGCAGTATAGTGGACACTACTGGCAGCGGAATACATGTTGAGGATATACTGAGCATGATTGCAAATGGGATAGGGTGTGGGGTTACATGTGATTGGCTGTTGCATGTGGGATGTGGGCTTCAGAGTGACATCTGCTTGGCCAAGGCTGTGCTAATGTACATTTACGTATAGCTGCGGAGCTGCGGACTTTGACACAGACGGTATACATGTAGCCTACCAGACCGCTTGGCATCATGGGCACAGTCCATCTCAGTTCCATGTGACAGGTTTGCTGCGGTTGTTCCTCATGCACGCGTGCATGTGAGATGACATCAGGGCATGTGCTTGCGTGCATGCAGCGGCGTGCCACTTGTTGTTGCACTGTGGTGGTTACTGGACATGTCACAGTCACTGGGGTCGTGTTGTTGTTGTATCACTTGTCGTCCATGCAAAGGTCCTGGTATGGGATTCCCGGGGCGGGGGTGGGAGGGGTGCAGCACCCACAGACTCCAGGCGACCTATTCATGTCCACTGAGCGGTGTGTGTGTCCATGTGCGCTGGATCTATGTTGTGTCCTGGTTGTTCGTGCAGTTCCGTCCATGTGGGTGCGATACACAGAGCCCATGCCACTGCCTCCCACGATGCATGCGGTGTTCCTGGATGTGATGGGGAACAGTGTGCATGTCCCGGTCATATCCGATGTCATGGCGATGTCGTTGATGGTGTGGTTACAGTTGCCGGTCGTTTGGTATGGCTGTTGTGGTGGTGACTGGCCAGTCCGTGCGGAAGCTAAGCATGGGTGCGGGGTTGGACATCATAGGTCAATCGGGGAACCTGCGTTGTGGTCCGACGAATTTACAGGTTGTCAGGTATGCGATGCCGCCCAGCAGGGCTTCCATGTCATTGGTGGTGTACATGTTTGCCAGCCAATGTAGCGGATGGTGGCTGTCAAGGTGTTAGCAATACGTAACCCCC